>PRKT01000644.1:268700-294783 GCA_003671525.1 Saccostrea glomerata
GGGGGGGGGGGGGGGGGGGGGGGGGGGGGGGGTAAAAATTCAAGCCCAGTAAACTTTCAGTTCTGATCTGATCTGTGCTTTTTCCTAGCCAATTGCTCAGGTGAGCGATGTGGCCCCTGGGCCTCTTGTTTACAACTATTGAAGAACATATAAATAATTTGGTCCATTTCATTGCGTCAGCTGACGTTTCTGATACTCGGGAACAATTAGCACGTCGTAAAATATTTATATATTGTACCTCATGTACCACTGATGTTGGTGTGAGTGAAATAAATGAACTCGAACTTTCAAAATATTCCGTCAAAACCCAGATTATTACCATCATTAATATCTCATAAAAATTGGAGAAGGATATTTTTCGGCAGAAACCCTTGTCTAGCATCCCAATATAAAAAGAAAATGTACATTCTCGAGAAAATTCACTTAATCATAAAAGAGGCGATTTTTCGGGATATACCAAAAGAAAGCAAACTAAATCAAATTTTCGCCTTCCAATTAGACTTATGGCGCCATTTATGTCACAGATGTTCTGGTTAAAGAAATTCTGATTGAACTAACTTGTAAAACATCTCTCTGTGAATTATAAAATGGCAAACAACGTTTGTGTCACGTCCGAGATGTCAATTCTCAATGAAAAAAAGGAATAGGTTGATACCTTATATATATTTATGGAGATATTGATCACTTAATTGTCTTAGAATATTTCTTTTCAATTCTTGTGTACTTCATATTTTAGTGTAATCACTGTCATTTATTGTTTCTTTTCACAGCTTCAACAACAGCGAGAAGAAAAGTAGATAGAAAGAATATTTTTGACTCCTAAAAGGTACAAGAATATTTTACTTAAAGTAAGCATCTCATCAAACATCACGAAAAATACATTAAAACCTGCTGTATACTCTAGCATAAGAAATCAAACCTATTTATGAAATGATGCCCCATGTGTCAATTGTTTCTCCTCAGAATCCCATCCTTAGAAGGCGGACTGTGAGTATAAGTTTTATGTCCTGATGTAGAATTCAAACCAAATTCTTCTACAATAAATGTGTAAATAAAGACCACAGAAATTAACAATCATACAGAAAACCACAGTGAGACACTTCTTTTTCAAGTAGAAGTTTTTTAAAAATAAAATCTGCTTTGGATGAATACAAAAATAGGTAAGCTTTGAAAAAGCACAGCTAGTACCTATGGGATTTCCAAGTCTCCAACGATAAGATATTGCAAATGAGAAAAACATACCCCATTTTGATTTCCCCTCTGTGTGCTTGAATGTAGAATCAGAAAATTTTTCTTGTGACCTTCCTTGCTATGACCCTCATAAAATGACAAAGCAATTAGTTTATATAAATCTTTATTCTATAATTTAAGCTTGTTTTAGCACTTCATCATATTACATAAAAAATATAGTCCTTCAGTTATCATTTGATTCTTAAGACACAAATATAAATACATGATACATATATAGATCTATGCTACAAAAATATATACTAATATATCTATTTCATTATTGACAAAAAAAAGTATTCAAACACAAGGCATTATATATGAAAGGTCATCAACAAATATCAGTATTGTGATCATTGAAATACATGTACATGAACTAGAAACATCTTTAAGTCGCTGGACGGAGGCATTTAATGCATCTAGAATGAAAAATGACCTTACAAGTAGAGTGCATTTGCTAACTTTACATAAAAAATAATAAATATTGGTAATTTTTGCTGCTTTTTAAATCTAGCACCAGTTTAAATATATGAAAAATATTGCAAAATAAAGGTGCATAACAAACAAGATGTGTTTGTGAAACATTATGTGCCCGGTGGCAACAAAGTTCGAAAAAAGCTATTTTTAGCTTATAGTCAAGGTCACAAGGTCATTGACCTTGGTGTCATTTGAATGAACTTGATTAGTGAAATATGCATATCAAACATCAAGTCTCTATCTCATGGTTCAAAAGTTAAGGTTCAAAAAAGCTATTTTTAGCATATAGGTCACAGTCAAGGTTACAAGGTCATTGACTTTGTTGTAACTTAAAAGAGCTTAATTAGTAGAGTATGCATACTAAATATGAATTCTTTTTCTTTCATGGTTCAAAAAATACAGCCAAGGTTAAAGTTTGCAAAAAAAATCTTTTTTTAGCATATATATCACAGTCAAGGTCACAATGACCTTGGTGTCATTTGAAAGAGCTTCATTAGTGGAGTATGCATACCAAATATGAAGTCTTTAACTTTTCATGGTTCAGACAGACAGACAGGACAAACACAATATACACCCAGATCTTTCAGTCTAGGCGCATAAAATAAAAAAAAAATCTATTATTTGCATCAAAGATTTAAATTCAAATATTTACAAACACATTTTGGTGATATGAAGTTTTAGAAGCACACCCATGCACCCGTTGTACAGTTTGATCCTGATTCAACTGTAAATATTCTTCCACTGGGCATACAAACACACATCTTGTACACCGTTATGTAAGTGTCTGCAGAGTACTGACTGCTGTTAGGAGTGTCCTTGTTGATAAAGGTATGATTGGAAGCTTCAAGGTTGATATTTCCCACCTAAATTTAACAGGAAAACATGATTATCAAATATCATATTTGATTTTTACCCAGAACCCCTCTGAATTTTGTTTTATTTTAATGTATGATCAACATTAACAAAATTAGAATGCTCTCAATTTTTACCAAAAAAAAAACACAAAACAAACAACTATGTAGCAAACAGTCTATGGTGAAATATAATTATACACAAGGAGAATCTAATTTTCTCTTTACTTTTGAACAACCTGATTAAAATTAAATTTTATACTATATTTAACAACTTATTTTAATCAAACAGACAGTGGTAAAATTAGAACAATGTTTGTTATATGGTGGAAGAAATGACATCATTTAGCAATAACTGTAAGATGACATTGTCATTCCTCCAATACAAGACATTCAAGGCACAAACTTTAACATGGTGTCTTGACATGTATAGCTGTATGTATTACTGACATAAGAACACTTACCTTAGACTTTATAAGGAGATTACGGCCTACATTGACGTGAATATGTTTATCCTGGGACGTCATGTCAAAACTTTCCATTCCTGTCAGGAACATCCTATCAGCCTCCATTACTAATCTGTCTACCCCAGACATACTCTTTATCTGTAGGTACAAATTTATTCACTATCATAGAGAACTAATTTGTATTAAAGACATTTTACACATAGACTAGTGGTGTATATACTATTGTCAACTTCAGTATTTGAAACAGAGATGCTTGAGAAATACATTTTTGTTTTACATGAAAAATGGATGATAAAATGATTTATAATTTTAAAATGATGAAACTGGATGGTATTTGATAAACAAGCATAGAATTTAACATTACAATATACTGGTAAACTTACATGACCAGTTGAAAGAAATGGGACATGCAGATTTAATCCAGCAGTTTGGACATTGTTCCATGTTTGAGATTTGGTTGAAAACAAATCGGTTTTAGCTCCCAAGTCAGAAACCACAAACTCATCCAAAGAAGAGAACTGAATTCGGTTTGGAGTTAACATACCTAGATGCAGAGAATCAATTTTAATTTAGTGTAATTTTAGCTGTACTGGAATTTACAGATACTGAGTATCCTTTGTAATAAATTCATGTTTAAATTGTATGAGATAACAGTTATAAATTAAAAAAAATAGATACACATGTATACATATAATTGAGCAATTCATTTATAAATGGGTTCTTATCAAGAAATAAATAAGATTATCTATATACTTACCTTCAACATCTTCCTTCTTGAAAGAGGATGCATTTATAACAATCTAAAACAACACAAAATACTCAAAATCTATCAGCAGTTTTCTTTTCATTTTTTATAAAGTAAATCAAACTTTTGAAAAAAAATCTTTATATTTTTAAAATTGTGACCTCCAATGAAATACTTAATAGCTGAAAAAAGAAAATTTATAAAATGGTGGAAATGAAATAAAGCACCATTTTTTTAGTTACGCATTTTAATTTTTTTGGTGTATGAAAACATGCCATAAGATAACTTTGTTATTTTTTGTCTGATGAGACAATACGATAATGAGAGTTACCTCCCGATGGTCATTTCCTGAACAATGATTTTTTTTTCAGTTTGCTTTTACAAATGAGAATTTTTATAAACTATGACATTTAAATTCACTTAAAATTTATATTGCACACATCTGTGACAAATATGATTTTTCAATATCAGGTGAATCAAGTTACCTGTTGTCCAGAATCAATGTCTAATGAAGAATCATGTCTGCTGCCAACTCCACCTTGGAACAAACTGATAGAGGGCAAGGTGGTCTCTTCCAGAAATCGTAGCAGGTTGTTGTCAGGGATAAACTCTAACATTTCTACTCCTTCTGTGTTTAGTCTCAACATGTACAGGATACCAGCTGTCATCTAAGCAATAATATAGAAATACCTGTAAATACTAGACTGATTTACATGAAGAGAAAGGGGGAAACAAAAGATTTCAGTGGTTTTTTTTTTTTTAGTTTTATACCCTTTACATAATAAACTCTCATTGATGACAATTTTTTTAAAACCAATTTACTCTTCTTATAATTGACATGTTTGTTTTTTTTTATCAATTAATCTTTTATAATTTATTATTACAGGTATTTAAAAAAATCATGTACCTGTAAAAGCCAAACTACTGTTCCCCCTTTTATACCTTAATTTTGCTAATATATGTGTATATTATATAAGTGAAAAAGAACTTAATTTATAGACGTGTCCCCTCGATCAGTAATAATTTATTTACCATTATATTAAGCAGAGCTAGAACAAGCAGAACGAAGATAAGGCAATACAGCACGTAGACTTTACGACCCCTGACCCCAGTCCTGTGGAGATACTGCTCATCAATGTTGATGTACCCGGCATTGAAATTACTATTGTGTTCCCTGTTGATCCGCCTCTTGACAAAGTATCTACCTCTCCTCGTGACTACCTGGTTATCTGGGCTCTGAAAGTACGTTGAACAAAATAAAATTGAATAATCAAATGAAATACATATGAAAATGCATTATTTTCTATAAAGAGAGCCATGGCAAGTAAAAAAAATCTGCATTTAAAAGATGTATGTATACACAACTGAATTCTACTCACATCATCCAGGTCCATTTTAAATATTCTGATTGCCGATCCCGATTTTCTAATAACAGCACCTTGAAGTGACTTGAACATAGAAAACATATGGTATTTCAGAGCGAGGAATAGAATGAGAATAAAATTTTACACAGTTAAAAAATACATTTACTTTTAACAAGGCAACCTGGAAAATTCAATAAAATGCAGATTTTAATCAGAGAGTCAGACTACATTATACTCACTGGGTCTCACTGAAGGTTTTTTATGGAACGCCAAATTAACATATATTCAAATATTTGTACCTATCTTCAAATAATTGCACCTATCTTCAAATAATTGTACCTATCTTCAATAAATTGAAGATAGGTACAATTGAATTAAAGATAGGTACAATTGAATTGGAGATAGGTATAAATGATTAAACCTATCTCTAAATAATTATACCTATCCTTAATGGAATTACACCTATCTTCAATTCGATTAAAGATAGGTTCAATTGAATTATACCTATCTCTAATTCATTTGAAGATAGGTATAATTGATTTAAAGATAGGTACAATTGATTTGAAGATAGGTTCAATTAAGACATATCCACAAAGGATTTGAAGATAGGTACAATTCAATTACACCTAGGTTCAATTCGTTTTATGTTGTTGGTAAATAATGAACGCTCCCTTGGAGACAATATTGATGGAGGGAAACCCACAGAACCTACAGAGCGACGACAACAAGAAGAAAGGAGAAATCAAGGTTAATTAAAAATGTGGAAAAAGCATAATATACTTAAAAACACACATGTATATCATGTAGGTATATCTTGTATTGCAACCAGATGAAGATTCCGATAAACTTTCGCGCCAGCTGTGACGTATCGGAAATGACGTATGATAAAGTTAGTAGTTGTTATTGCCAATATCTTAGTAATTAAAGATAGGTTCAATTCAATTGTACCTATCTTTAAATCAATTATACCTATCTTCAATTCCTTGCATTTGTACCTATCTTCAAATCAATTGTACCTATCTTCAAATGAATTAAAGATAGGTATAATTGAATTGTACCTATCTCTAATTCATTTGAAGATAGGTAAAATTGATTTAAAGATAGGTACAATTGATTTAAAGATAGGTACAATTCATTTGAAGATAGGTAGAATTATTTGAAGATAGTACAAATATTTGCATATATGTTAATTTGGCGTTCCATAGTTTTTCCTCTCTTTCCAAAGGCTGCATGGCTTTGACCTGTATGTGTGTGTATATATGAGAGAGAGAGAGAGAGAGAGAGAGAGAGAGAGCAACTGGCCAACACATACTCCTTAACAACGTTTATGAATCATTTGTTTGGAAAGCCCAAAAATCATATACATAAAATCAATTAATTGTAAGCTTAAGCTTACTCATCTAGAATATAGCCCAATGAGGAATGTAAATTAAGCTTGCACTATATATCGACAACATATTGGAATCAAATCATGCTAATGAGGTTATTGTTTTACTCATCTCCTTTATAAATTGCGTAATGTACAAATTATATATTTACTGATAAAACGTTCCGTTTCTCTACCGACTATATACATCATACGGCCAATGTTTCACAGCGGAGCACTGTCAGGATGCTCTGGTATAAGGGGTTTTAAAAGGAGAGGGGTATTTTGTATCCTCCGCGACTAAACAGTAACTTGAATATCACAGTGTGATTTTTGTATGGAATATTGTTATGACAAAGGAGAAACGAAAAACTCCAGATTGCTTTTGATGCCGGGGCAGCACCAGTAAAAATCAGTTAACCGCTGGGCTAATGAATGCAGTAGAGAAGCGCGAACCGCGGTGCAGACGTCTTTTGACAATGCTGTGTCAGTTAATGGATTGCCAATGCACTTTATCAAAGACCAAGGAATAATTTTGTGTAGAAAATTCTGTTCTTGAAGACTTTCTCATCAAGCAGTATCAACATGAATGGATATACAACAGTGACTAATTTTAAAGACACCACAAAGACGATAAATATTGACAAACAGGAGCCTAAGACTGGAATTCATAAAAATGACTGTAATCTGGCCATTCTCGAGTCGGACAGTGGGGACGATTCTGAGAATACTTACAGACGTTATAGTGACACGGTGGATACTGACGCCAGTAACACCCAGGATGAAGGAGACCCACCCTCCCCGCCCGTGTCCCGGGTAGCAGACAGGTGCTTGTTGAACAATTTGAACATTGTGAGTAGTGTAATAAGCAGCGACTCGGACAGCTGCACGGAGGGAGAGTTTATCTTGGACCGAGGTGGGCAGACGACAGACGAAACCAGCACGTCGTCCGAATCTGATGAAACGCAGATGTAAGTACTGATATCAATGTAAAGAAAGTGAGAAAGGATCCTTCTACCCAGGTCATATGGATATTTAAAAAAATCAGTTGAGGGTATTGTTTAATTACGTTTCCAATTATTAAATTTTAGAGATTAAAACAAACAAACGATTAGGAACATAATTCTTTTAAATGATATATTTTCCCTATAAATTACTGATCTACTGCATTTTACAATTCTCTTCAAGAGTGTAGAATAAGTTCAATTTTTTCGCTCATTTTTAAGTATTATGTATGCCAATATCTGTTTATCATGAGTAACAGAAGTTACTTAAAACTGCGAAATTAGAGAAAACCTGTGAATAGAATGCATAGAATTAGAGGTTGTAAAATTATTATTACGGAGTAGTTTTAATGAACATGTATTCATGAAAACATTATTACAAGAAAAACAAACGATGAACAGATGTTGGTTCATAAAGCAAGCGCACAGGGGGGAACAGAAAGTGTTACCGAAATGATTCAAATACTTGGAATGTAGTAATTTCGTTAAAACAAATGTTTCACTGAAATGGATTCAGTACGATTAAATGTTAATGTTGATCAAGGGTTATCTAGTTTTGTTTTATGATGATTGCGCTACGACACTAATTGATTCGGTATTTTAAGGCAATTACTCTGAGAAGCTTTCTCTGGTTTTCGTAACGAAGCATGGAGTAATTGAAGAATTCCCTAGGGTGGGTAACTTTTTGCCTTCCAGATCAACAACTCTCTCTAATGTCCTTGTCAAGTTCGGAAAGGTAGAATGATAAGAACCCCCTTCCCTCTCAGTGTCTAAACTAAAATGATTTTTTTTCTTAAAACAGAGACATAAATATTTAAATCAAAGTCAAATAATTTAAAAAAAAAAAATAGATTTGCGCTATCCAATGGAATTCGGATATCTGGTCAAGAGTCTTCCCTTTTATTGGAAAACGAAAGGTTCACAATCGTAGCAAGTGGCAGGGTAAAAATGAAATGTCTTTAGAAATTTGTTAAAGATCAATATCTGTGATGATATTTCAGATATTTGCAGTTGCCCGCATTTTCGTCGAGAAAGGTGCGAAATCGGTGAAATTGTAGAGAACACTTAGATGAAAGCCATTACGATCGGATTTATGTCGTTGCTCTTGGGCTTTTTCCGTATGTCATCCTCACCTCGGCGTGTGAACTTCTGACGGAACGACCGGGACACATGCCGACCAGACACGGAGGTGGCTAAGTGGATCCCCGCGGGTCTCCAATCGATATCACTCACAAAATTACCACACTACAGTTTATGACATCAATGAAGAATTGAAGATTATATGGTTTATAATATGATTGAGCTGGAAGTTCAGAAAGCGGACTTTTGAGGGAATAAATTAACTTTTGAAACTTTTTCCAATTTTTCTATCTGCATGTATCTTGAAAATTAAAGAGATGTCAAATTTTTTTTATTATTTTGTTATCATATGGCAATGCACTGTGTAGGATTTCCAGGGGTTTAGTTATGTACTCTTGGTGGTACTGCATTGACAAAATTCGTTTTCAAATTGTAATCTATATCATGCCATACCATTTCTTTATTTTGACTAAAAACAAACAGTAGGGCGAGATTAAAGTCATTGGATTACCCAAGTAGATATATTCTGTTAAAGTCTACCGGATTGGTATATATAATTTTTTTGCATCAAAAATTGAACAATCTGAACGACCCGCCTTTATCAGCTGACATGTATGTATGAACGTTATATACATGTAAGTACACTTTCTTCTCGCTTCTATGAGGACTTCTATAACAATTTCATCTTATGCTGTCATTGAAAAGACCTTGCTTTAATTATAACCCGAAACTTCCGCCCACCTGTGATAGAATTTTAATTTTATCGACGAAAAGCTTGATACATTCTTCAGGAGGTCACTGTGAGATTTGTCGTCATCGTAAAAACTGTCTAAAAGACACGAAAGTTAAAGAAATTTAGGGAAAAAATGGATTTTTTTCATTTAACACTAGATAACTTAGTTTTTCACTATGGTGTTCTTTTTGGATCAATTGTTGAACAAGGACCAGGCAATGCAAAGAATTTATTATGTCACAGGAGTAATGGAACTTAATATAATAAAAGTCTCATCAAATTTCCTTTGTTTGACTGGGTATACTTTGAAACACAAATGTTGTCGAAGTGGAAAAATTAAAGGAAATTATACTTGTAGTTGAATTTAGTCATGATGTTTTTGGATTTTTTAATAAACCATTTAGATATATTATATATATACATTGTGTTACTTAGTCATTCCGATTCTCCTGAAATATGATTCTCAAATTAAATATATTTTTGATTATTGAAAAAGTCTTGGTAGTTTTCTAATCTGAGGATTTTGTTTGTAATTCATTTCTTCTGATTCATTTATTTATGTATTCTTATTTACCAATTATCCAGCGTCTGGGTTTGTTTCCGTTTTGCACACATTTGAATTTCGGGCATAGAAAAAATATGTGCAAACGGAATTGGTATAGTTGGTAGATAGGGGAGAGCTGAACATATATAGGGTGAGAATTGGACATAACATTTGGAAATAAAACCAACAAATATTATTATGTGCATTACAAGTTTTCATTTCCGGATTTTTTGTAATTGTCTGCTTTTCATTTTCGAAATGTTTAGTTTTCATTTCCGACATTTTTTTGTTTTACATTTCCGACAATATCGGATGGTACTTTTAGGAACAGATTTAAAGACTTAATCTTTGAAAAATTTAAGAATAAATCATAAATAAATCGTTGAAATCAATTAATATTCTGAGTATTGTGAATCAATCAATGACTTGGACACACATGTTAGTTTGGGGCTGTCACTGACATTTTTCTCATTGAACTCTTTTACCTAGATTTAGTGCTACATGTATGCATATACAGGTACATGTATGTATAAATGGATTTAAATACAGTATTTTTATCAATATTTTGCAATAAATACTTTTAAAAATTTCATTTCACTTATTTGGATAATATTAAATTGGCACACAATATGTCGGAGATGAAAACGAAAAATGTCGGAAATTAAATTTTAAAAATGTCGGAAATGCTATGCATATTTCCGGAAATGAAATGCGTCGGGACACACCAGTGTTTGATTATTTAGGTTAATAAATCAATTATTCAATAAAAAACCAAAAAAAAAAAAACCCAAAACAAAACACGCACACACGAACACAAAGAAGATTAACAAACAAACAAACAAGTTTTAACAAAAGCAAAACAGAAATACTCCCACTTTATTTTCGAGATTTTTAATCTAACAGTATTTCAGTCTACTGTTTTTTTTTCAAAACTGCCAGAAAAAATTCAATAAAGCATATCATGATATCTGTTCTTATGTTGAAGAAGCTGAAAGTAAACTGTAGTGAACTGATTTTCAGCAGAAAAGTAAATTTTATATTTGTTTTTACCGCGACAGATGGGTGGGAAACCGTACAAGGACCAGTGGCAGCGTCTCCACCCCTCCACTCCCTAGTCTAACCAGCTCCAATGCCAGCGACAGTCGTGTCCAAAGTCCTAGCAACCGGAACAATACAATCCCGCGCTACTCCTCGCGCGAGGTGTCCTCGTCTGGAAACGCTTCAGTGGTGACGTCACAAGCGGGCACTGGCGACGAAGCTAACGTGGGCAGAAGCCACTCGTGGCATGAACTTCCCAGTGATGTTGAATGTCAGATCCAGAGAAGATCGTCCAGAAATATCAGTCTGTTACGCCATAACCCCAGGACTGGAAATACAGAAACAATTGTGATTGAGACTCACCCAAATGGAGATTCAGGTATCAGTATATCAATCAATAAATGTCCGATAAATGAAATAAAATAACCACACACACTAAAAATGAGATGACAAATGTACCCATAAATAGCATTTTAATAATCTTGTACTGTCAACTTAAGATATAAAAACAAGTGTATATAATTATATACAAGATACTTGAAAGCATGTAGTTCTTTCTTTTGGAAGAAATATACTAAGTTGAGGAAAACAATCTTATATTAAGCATGGAATATTGTATCAATTAATTTAACATTCAAAACTAACGTTGAACAATATGCCTGTGTAAGTTTGAGTAGAAATTTTCAAAGAAAAACTTCTAAATAATTTTATATTTCAAAATCCTTATGCTTAATTACAGAGTTTCAAACTGAGAAAGGAAAAAACTACATGAAAAAAGCGCAAAGCCAATGATTCATACGATGAAAATTCGGGTACATTTCGACCTTCAGTCGACCGTAGTTTAAACACATCCCCTTTAAAGTCACAATGGAATTAAAAGCGTCAATCGTATCACTGAAACATCTCCCCGGGTATCGAATGCTTGACACCCTAATACACTGACACAGAGACATATATTCCTTCCTCCTTTTACAACTCGAAGTGTCATTTAATGTTGAATATATCAATCTGCGGAATTGGATTTAACTAGAATATCCCTTCTCTTCCTAGCTTATTTCAAGTTAAAATGTAATTAAAATGGAGTTACGACGAGAAATGATTTTTCGTAAAACTCGTTTATATGGACTGTTGTAAACCAGGCATGTTTTGTTTTGACTCTTACGACGGAGGTAAGATTTTTTGATAATATAAATTAAATATAATAAAATAAGAACATTAATTGTTGAAAAAAATTCTAATCTTAGATAATTGACTATTTTTTTTTTTAGCTTGAAGGAATATAATTGAAAAACGGGTTAAATAAGAACTTTCTATTTTAAAACCTTTTTTGCTTTAAATTCTGAATTTTTACTGTATAGTTAATTAAAAAAATAATTCGGGATTAATGTTATTGGACAAAAAAAATCACAAATGTTGTTTTTTTTCACTCCTTAAAAAATCTGTTAAGTTCTTTTGAATCTGGTTTATTATGGCGTCGGGCTTGCCCGATCGTCATCTAGCGATCAGTCAGGTTTACGCGACCGCACGTGTCAGTGGATGCATCCGCAAAAGAAAATAGCAACAGTTGTAAACCAATTTCTTTTAAAACGTTCACAATGAATAATAGCTTGAATATAAAATTAAATCAATTGTATCTTCAATTAATACTACTTCAAAACAACGATATTATGTTTAATTTTTACGCAAGAAAAACGTTATGGTTGTTGCGGATGAATTTCTACTGAGAGGGTGCGTCGAATGACATGAATCACATTTTGGGACCGATAAATGTAATACAAACAATCTTAAATACGCTAAAATAATTACAAAATAAACACGAATAAAACAAGACTATAAAGATTGAATTTCTTAATCTTAGCTTTACTTTTACGATCTTCAATCCAGTTTTAGCCGAACAACCTACGATATTGACCAGTAATGCCAGTATTACTGTATTTATCCATTTCCTCCATTTGTTTACCGCGCCTTATCGTAAGTCGATCGTACTTGTAACATTAGAGTCATGGTTGTAGTTAAGATGCAATCACTATACAACAGAACAACACTCTGACAATGGCAATTAATTAAAATAATTTATGAAACCCTTCATATGTCTTCGATTGACTGAAAAGAAATTAGATTGATATAGACATGATAGAGGATGGACATTTCTGACGATGTCTGGTCAATTCGAACCCTGACTCATTCGGACCAGGACACAAGGCTATCAGGCCCTATACTGTATTTGTGTTAAGACTATTTTTTAAAATTTTATTATTATGTTACCGGAGTCACTCACTTGACCTATTTGCAGATCTTTTGAAATTGTTTTTCTTGTTCGACGCCATTGAAGCCTTCAGGCTTTTGATAATCATAATTATGAAGATTATTTTTCTGAATCATCCGACAGATACACTGTTGTTTTTTTTTTTTCAGTTAAATAAATTGACCATGAAACAACACATGGTTTTAAGAAATTACTTAGAAACAAGATCTTTAATGTATATTACAGACATCCACACTGTTAAAATTTAAAGAAAAAATAAAAGATTTTAAATGTAAAATATGCAAAAATGAGAGAAAATGCATGTTTTGCCCATCTCCTATAATCACATAAAATTCACATTGAGTTTTTATACCATCTTAATGTAGAAGAATGGGTCCCCCATAAAGTATTCATGGACCATGCCAATGCCATTGAAATTCGTGTCTTTCACTTGTTTAATTTCCTTCATGATAACACATTTGGAAGCAACATGACCATCTCACGCAAACCCAGCTTATTTTACATCTTGTTATGTTGATGTATTTTCCAAACCATCTAATTAGTATGTCGAATTCTTAGAAATTATAATGATTTAGTGCGACCTTAGAGTTTAACCTCAATATTACAAATAACATGGTTTTATTAAATATTCCTCATGCACACATTCATCATTTTGTCTATAATCAATCTATATTAAATATTTTTGAGAACCGGTTAACATTCTTTGTTCAATTTCAGGTCTTGGTCACGATGTCCATTCTAATTCTGATGAACTCTTCTATCCGGATTCGCCATCAAATGCATCATGGTCCATTCTAAAGAAAAACAATGGCCGATACAATGACGTCAACATTCCTGTTGATTCCACTCTCATGTGAGTAGTGTAAATACAACTAGACATGTTTATTTTGGTGTACAAATAGTCATATAATTTATCAAGTTGATTGAGCTGAGGTACAGAGTACTTTATCTAGTTCAGATCTGAAGAAAATTGAGAAATTTATTAATATAAATTTGGTTAAATGAATGTGGTGCTCAAGAGATTTGACTTAATCCCTGTTATATTCCTAAAGTTTCGCCCCTCTTCACCGGCCCTTTCTAAATCAGGACTCCTTTGTAACAAAATAAGATATGTGCGATTAAACACAATTAAAAAATCTTTCTGGCTGAGGTGTAAGACCAAAATGTTTCTATCTATATTAAAACAAGTAAAATGTTGCAAGAGTTAAAAGAATTGTAAAAGGAATCTTTTGTCCTTTAAAAGCTCTTCATGTCTTCTGAGAAATTGGTCTTCAAATGACCTGTAAAATGTACTCAATCATATTTCAAATACCATAAATATAATCAAATTTGCCGCATGTAAAATAAGATATACATGTAGCTGTATTTGATTTTTTCATAGAAACCTAATGCTGCTTTCACGTTTTTTAAAAACATGGTTTTATTTAATATACCCTTTTTTTGGTCAGGGATAACATGTTCACCAGCATCAGCGGATTATACGCCATGGCAGTTGTTGTGTTGGGTTGCGTTATTCCTATATCAAAGATATTCTCCAAAGAAACTTTCAACTTTTCTTTCCTTTTTGATGTATGTCTTTATTTATTACATTTTATTTCAATTTCCGCTCGTAATCTAATGCAAAGACTCCCCCAAATAACGTTGAATCTAAGGTTTTATAACATGCATCTCTTGTAATTATAATTAATCCTGTTAAGATTCTTGGTAACGTCTTCAAGCAATAACGCTCACACTTCAATCAGGAATGCATTCGCAGTTTATTTTTATCTCCGTGGGAAAGTGTTTTCAAGAAGACATATAACCAAAAAACTTTTGGATATCATAAAATAAAGAAAAGATTATAAACAATAAATCTCTTTTTTTTTCAGGGGTTTTATATATACATATACACAGTCAGTGTATTTTTTCTAATATATGCGTACGTCTACCTCCTCCAAGACAAATCTCTCAAACTTCGGAAAAACCTCCGCAGGGGAAAGTACACCACAACTTCTGGTTCACGTGGTAATCTAAAACGGAAGTACTCGTTTGACGATTCCCGGACCTATCACACTGGGAGTTTCTATCTGAGACTCGGCGCAGTCGGTAAGAACACAGTATACTAGTAGTTAGTATACACAAATAGTAACACATTTGCGTGCTCAGATATTAAGAAAGGTCGAATTTATGCTTAATTTTACTTCAAACAGGTAATTAAGAAAAAACATGTACATGTACCTTTTCAGCTTGTTGAAGTACTTTCAACTGTATCGCCTGCTACATTGTATAATAGTCAAAGATACACTCATAAAAAGTTTAAAGAAAATCATTATAGCGAAAATTTTACAAAGTGGAAAAAAACCATTATACCGAAAATTTTTCAAATTTAATCTTTTTAAAATTTTAAATACTGAAAATGAAGGTACCTTAGAGAACCCATCTTCGCTAGCCAAGGGTTGTAGAGTAGATTTCGGATCGGAAACCCTTGGCTAGCGAAGATGTAGAGAACCGTTTCTTAAATATTTATTATACATGAGTTCAAAAAGATTTTACAAATATTTTCTTACATATTCTGAACATTATCATGGAATCTTAATTTTGAAATAATTCCATTCTTATTTCAAGGTTTTGGAATTGGAAGTATGATACAGAGTGGGCTTCATTTTGGGGAGTTATTTGACACACACCCCGATCCCCCTTCTCACCCCTGTAAAAATATCGCTGAAGGAGCCCGACCTATTTTACATCTCATATTCACATTTGTACAGCTTTATTTTGTGTTTTTAAATTCCAAGGTGAGATTTTATTTTAAAATGTTCCTTTTTAATAATATACTTAAATTAGATTTATCTCTGGATTATGATATGTTTTCTTAATTGCTTGGAGTTTATTATGATATTTAAAAAGAAGTTTTTATACGTTCAGAAAAATGATATAATTATCTAGTCAATGCATTGTGTGAATTTCTTCTTAAAACTTAATCCCTTTAAAAAGGCTTAATTTTAAGCAGGGTAGATTTTCATCAATTTCTTCTTTATTAATTTTTTAACACAATAATTCATTCCAAATGAAAAAGCAGAAAAATGTTTGATATATATACAAAATGAAAATTTTCTGCAACTTGTTACATCGTTATGTTCATGCATATACATGATTTCATACATATGTAAAATGTAAGGAGCTTAATTAATGTATGTTGAACTATTCTTAGTATCATTTCTATGTAAATGAATTTTGGTAATAAAAGTACATGTATATACAGACTGAAGACTACCAACCGTTCTTAAAATAATGTTTCAGTGAAGGTGGGATATGGAAAGTGTTGATTGTAGGTCCCTCGGATGTAAACTATCTTCCAGACTTTTTACACAAGTCAAATATGATATATTGTTTACAGATAAACTTATCTTTTGCAAGGAATTGTTTAGATATTCTGTAAATCATACCTCGATGACCCGATACCTTGGCATTTCTGTTAACGCTGCAAAGGTGCATCCCCTGACAGTAAGGTGAACCATATGGCGATTAAACAGTCACCCGTAGCCAGTCTGCAATGAGAAACTTCAAAGAACATTTTAAGACATTAACATTTACACATGCTCTCCGTTACTGTCGGCGGGAACAGAAGGGCATGCAAACACCAGCTAAACATAGGTTGTGATTTTTATCGACTCTCGATATGTTTTGAAATATTGCAGTGTTTGATGAAGTAATGGAATATAGGCACTTAGCTATTCAACTTCTTTTCAGTGAAAAAAAACAATATTGACCAAAACTGTTTTCAACTTCTGCTGTTATTTCTCTTAAAATTAAAGAAAATCGTGTAGCACATCCATTAAAGATATGTATTGTTTGGATGCATAAATACATGTATACAAAATAAACACCTGCCAATTATGCTCTGTAGGCAATATAATATATGAACGTTCCACGTTATGCATGTATATTTGATTTTTTTAGGCCAATTCAAATTAATTTATTTATTAATCAATGTCAAATATATTAAAAAAGATGTAAGAAAACCTATCACTATGGAAGGGGTTCACATTGCTCACATTCGCTATTTTGTTTGAGTGAGTGAATTAATTACGTGGATTTGATGTTTTCAGATGTGCATACATCGATATAAAACAGTGGCGAGGTTTGGGTTGATGCATATGGTGGCTACAAACCTTTGTGTCTGGGTCCAAAATATTGTCCAGGAGACCTTGCGTGAAATCAGGCCTCTGTTTGAAACAGATGTAGGCACCAATGAGACAACAGGTAACGAAATGGATCAATAAATTTGAAGCGTTTTTGGAAGTGTAATGCGACTTATATTACATGTATATACTTTATATGTACTCAGTAGTTGGTTATTTTTTTACTACTTTAAAGAGGGGAAATTTTTGAATAAAAATTAACAAATTTAAGTTGACTAGATATTTTAGTGTACAGTCAATTCTCGAATTATCGCCATTCGATTCATCGCCATTTTCGCAATACCGCCATGATTTCTTAAGAACGTTTTTCCTGCTATATAAAATTCTCTTTATAACGCCAAATTCGCATACCGCCATCCGCCACCCTATTTTCAAAACAAACGTCCATTTTTAAGTGTCAATTATCTCGATATACCGCCACAAGTGCGTGCGGTCAGTGAAGCGCGACTAATTGGTTGACGCTATCCCTGTTGTAAAGCATGCAAAGCCAGTCAAGGTACACGCAATTAAATACATATGTAATTAAATTAGAATTAATTGAACAAAAATTATAATATGAACTGTTACAATGATGTTCTGTTGTTTTGTTTAAAAAATCATTTAGTCTTCGCCACGAAAGGGTAGTTGTGAAAGTACGCCGAATACGATATTATTTTGATGATCTCTGCTTTAAACAATGCAAAGTTTGCTTAAAAATAATCATAAAATATATGATAGTATAAATTGTGAACGTTTCACTACCAATGATGCCATAAACAATAAATTTATTCAAGAAACCATTTTACGTACTGTCAGCAATTTATCACGACGATCGCCCTAGCATGTATTTTTTTCAATATCAGACGTGCCGATTTACATGTACATAGATGCACATGTACTTGTCTTTATTTCATAACTACACATTTTGTTTTAAGGAATTGTACATAAAAAAATTACTTAAAGTATTTTAAAATTTAGAAATATGTTTTATATACATGTACATGTACTTATAAGTATGCTATTTCTAAGAACGGTAACTCTACTTCTTGTTTCCTAAAAGATGGGAAATTCAATTCATCGCCAAATTCGTTATACCGCCATGATTTCTAAATTACAAAAGGTGGCGGTTTATCGAGAATTAACTGTACATTAAAAAGTCTTTTAAGCCAAACCTTTTGTTTATAAATGCCTTATATTTCCAGACGGGGATGTCCAAAATCGGACAAGATACCGCTTAGGTTGTACAAGGAATTCTTTGATGTCTGACGTTGTGGAAACATCCAGTTCTTACTTATATCCATGTACCATTGAATATAGTCTCATCTGTGCTGGTATTTAAAATTATTGCATAATTTAAATTCACTATCGCTACTAAGCAAGTCGCCAACTGTACAGAATATCGGCTATATTAGCATATGAAGTATTTACAGTAGGTTAATTTTCTTTGAAATTAAAATTAATTTTGTTGTTAATTAAACAAGCAAGACAAATAACTAAAATAAAATAAGTTTTAATAGAAAGAAAATTCATTTTTTAAGCCTTTAAAGTGATTTTTTTAACCTGACTAGAATATGTATGTGATCAAATGATTGTCAGAAACTTTATTTTTACATGCATTTTTTTTTATTTCAATAGGAATTCTGTACGTTATGTGGAGGAATATCGGGAATAATGGTCGGGCACCTGACGAGGTAACTGGTGACGAGGAAAGTAAAGCTAAATCTCACCGTATGACTGTCGACTGTTCCCGCTCTAGTCGTGGACTCTTTTTGGGAATTTTTATCCTCGTAGGAACAGTTATTACCATGATAACATTCTTTGTACTCATTAGGTCGCACAGTTATCTCAATACGGCCGTCAAATTGGAACATTTATCCGCTGTGGTTATTTACGTGGTGACGTCAATTGCCGTCGTGCTGGCATTCCACAGAATGCAGACGTTACGTGTTAATTCTGAGCGGGAATTGGATCTTGAAGAGTCATTGCTTCTACTGGGTCTAGGGGGTCTGTATGTGTTTACTTTTTTCAGTATTATTGCCGCTTCCATGAAAAAGGGACCCTCGGATTACTTAGTCATACTTTCCAGTGTATTCAGACTGTTTCAAGCCTCATTGCAAACAGTCTTTCTTTTAAGTGGAATGCGAAAGTCGTCATGGCGACGAGAACAAGAGAGACAAAAGCCTGGGCGGGAATATGTCACCTTCCTGTTAGTCAGTAACATTGCAATGTGGGGCCTCAATACATTTGAAATTCAGAGGTCTCGGGCAAATCCAGTGCAACTTGAATTTTATGGATTTGTGGCCTGGACAATTTTCAATCATTTATCTGTCCCGTTGACCATTTTCTTCCGGTTTCACTCAACAGTGTGTTTGTCAAATATCTGGAAAAGCGCATGGAAAAGACGGATGCCGGCAGTTTAAACATCTTTCATCTACTCTTTGCACAATTGTGAAAATAACCATTAGAAAAAATGATTGTATTAATTTTGCTATATATATTACCATCGTCTCTTCCATACTACTCAAACACTCATCCATGTCTTTATTTTTGTATTCATAAACACATCTTTTATGAAATCAGAAGTCTGGAGATTTAAAGATTTATTTTTGTACTACTAAAATATCTTTTCATTGCCAAAGGGCTTAAAAGAAGTTACTATTGTTCTGATGTGTTCAGTTTATATGTTGTGCTTTTATTTCAGTTATTTTATGTAATTTAAAATAAATTCTTATAGTATTGATATCTTTGAAACAAACGTAAAAATCCGCTTGTGAACTTGAGACTACATATTTTAAGAACTTAATATGCTTCCTACTTTTAAACTGCATTTATAATGAATAATTGCTCAGCAAAATTGACCAAAAGCACAAAAATAATTTAATATTGGAAAGATACAGCGAATTTGAGACTTTTTAATTAAATATCCATCTTTTGTTAAACTGGTTAAAGTTAATGGGCCAGTAAACTATTATGCAAATTTTTATGGGATGTTCAAGATGAAACCCGAATACCGACATGCATTCAGGAGATAATGGTATCTTTCAGTCTTTCTTTCTAATGTAATACACATTAATATCTACATCAAATATTAATAAAACAGTGGAGAATATAGGTATTTGGGCCAGCGAAGGCTCAAAATAGTTGAAACAAGACGCCATTTAAAGTAACGTGTGCAACGTGGATACGTGCCATTTCCCTTGTTTTCATTTGGGCTGACAAAGACACAAAAAGGTTACCTTGTGAGGTCTGTCATTCAACTTTGGAGGACTCATTTTGAAAAAAAGTATAAGAACAAGATGAAATCTCGCGCAAGCGCGAGGGAATTAATTATTTTTTATTTGCTTTTAACAAAACTACATATATTCCAAAAAGTAGCTTTCATTTTCTACTGACAGTTAAATATACAGGCTTATAGCATGGGAAAATATTTCAAAATCCCACAGTTAGTTTAGGAAAAAAAATAAATAATTAAAAGATATATATACAACCCCTAATATTTTTCACTTAAAAAAATTGGTGTTTCCTATTTAAATGGAATAAAGCAACTTAATTTTGATATCTGTTATATGCTATTTCGAGGTGTTAAGTTAGGATTCTTCTCATATTTTTTGTATTTAAAAATGAATGAAATTTCCTTAGAATCAAGAAGACAATATTACTAAGTGATGGTATAAGTTGGATTTAATTTGATTTACTAACGTTAAATATTAATATTAGAGACAAGGTCAGGGTCATTACCTTTTCCCTTGACATTAAGAATAAAGCATGTATTGTTTCTCTTCTTGCATAAAATGATACAACCATAAAGCGTCTATAAAATGATATTACCAAATTGACATAAATAATCTAATCAAAATGGATATTGGCTAATCCAAATTTTCTTTACTTTAAAATAAGATAAAGGATATATAGATTTTGATATGCTTCCTATATTTATTTTTTCTTAATTTCACACAATGGTAAAGTTGTTATATAAAGATACAAAATGATACAAAAACAAAATGTTTTGGTCTTTTCCTTAGACAGAAAATACGCTTTTAATGGATTTTTGGCTCAAATCTGTACTTAGAATGGAAGCTTTTAACAGCTTACATAATTGTAGTTTGTTTGGAAAATCATATGCTTAGAATACTTAGTGTATTTCTAGAGGAGTTTGTAAGAACTCTAGTGCAGCCGTTTCGGAATATTTGGAAAAAAAATACAAGTATAAATATTTTGTATTTAGAGCAAACACATTTCCTAAGGGAAGTCATTCAAAGTTAAAGGACTCCTTCATAGTAAAATATATATATACGTGTGTAAAGAAACCATTTGGAGAGACAAAATTCAAACATTTCAAATGCTTATATTATAAAACTGATTTCTTTAATATAAGCAGTGCATTAAATGCAACAATTTTCGTTAGAAAACTATTCTAAAGAGTTTAAAATCAAGCTGAGGAAGTATAGATGCAATGCATGTTACTATTGGACAATATTATATAAATATTGCATGTAGTTGAGTGTAACATTGAAGATTTTCACCCCAAGAAAACCATTGTCAACCGAGGCGCATGCGATATTTATTATATTATACTGAATGTTTTATACAAATACATATAACAGTGAACCGTGCGCGCATAAATTATGCGCAGTCGCTATTTTTTGGAATATCACCTGTCGTCAAGCAATATTGACTGTTGCTACGCTGGAGGTCGTGGCTTCATTACTCAGCAGGTAATAGTGTTTTTTAACAAATGTTTCTCGACCAATCAGATTCAACTAATTTACAAGAAAGTATAATATAAGAAAATATTGACCATCTTAAAAAAAGTCTTGGCCCAAAAAATATTAATTTTATTCAATGTATTTCTTTTCGAATTAAAAAGAAAAACCTTTGTGATATAGAACTTTGACGTCAAATACTTGAATCCACATTCTGTTTGACATACATAATACTAGTAGTATTCATTGTGTATGTTAATTACTAGTATATCATAATTGACTTTTTCAGAAGGTCTTCACTAACAAAATATGCCTGCGGCCACACGAGAAGTCCGTGAGTCGGGCTTAGGTAAGTTTTTGCTTATTGAATGATGGATATATTCTCCATGAATCGCATATAGTGGAAACCTGAAGCTAATCAAGGTGTGGCATGTGAGTGGTGATTAATCATTATGTCTGTATTTATTGATTTTCTACATTATTAACTGGGGATTGTTTGACTTGATTCAGATCATTGGCATTTGCAGTCCATTTTTTTAATGTTGCAGCAAACAATTTAAAATCGATATATTATAAATATACTTTTAGATAATATTATACATTCTGCATTTATGCATTTTTAACACTAAAAGAATGACAAAAAAATCTTTAAATTGGATGTTCTTATTTGCTTTAAATTGCTTTTTTTAATGTTTGATTATGTTTGCTTTATTATTGAGCAGTATGACACCTCATGTTAAGTTGACAACAAATGTTAACTAAAAAAAAAAATTAGTCTGTGTGCATGATTGGTTCTAATTGTCTTGTATGTGTGTATATGTCTTTCATGTTTTGGCTTGATTGTTCTGTTATTTAATTAGTTTGTACTTTTTTTTCATTTCCAGTCTCTATTCATAAACTCAAAAGTAATCTAGATGATATTGGGGATGTATTGGAAGCTGATGAAAATGATTTGGATTTTCTGAAAAATTTCTTGAGCAATCCAGCTTTAAAAAGCTTGTTACAGGTAAGGGAGATTCATGGTATGTTATATCCTTATCATTAAATCATTCAAAATTCATGTATTATCAGGCATGCAAAGAATGCTGGCATCTATCTTGAGTGGTTTGTTTGCATGGAAAAAAGTAAAGGAGGTTGTTAAAACAGATCTAATGAAATAAACTTAATGAGACAGATAAAGGTTTACAATTTAGGACTTCAAGTGTATAATTTATAAAATTAATTCTCAGGCATTTTAAGGCATCATAAAATATCCGAGTTCAGTCACATGGAATACATATATGTTCAAAATATATTAAGGTACACTGATCTTGTAAAAATTTAAAATAAAAAAAAAAGCTTACTGCTAAACACAAACATTCTGTATTTATAGTCTTTCATACAGTGTTCACAAATTCTTTTATTAATAGGCAAAGGATAAATTGGAGGACGACAGCCCCCTGGAGCCCGTGACAGACGAGAGTGCTGGAAAGCTGGCCACTGACGCTGTAAACGCTCTGGGGCCCTCATTAGACGACAATGAGCAGGCTCAGGAACTGGAAGACATTCTGTCTAATCCTCACATTGGGGTAAACTTTCAAAATTTTTATGGGGTATAAATTTTGAATCATTTAAGTTAATTGGAGTAACAGAAGTTAATTGAAACTTTGAAATATTTATTAACAAGCTAAGTTCCTTAGCACTGAGATTTCAATTTGGAATGCATACATAAGAACACTTGATATCTGTATTCAGGCTTTATTGAGGGCACATGATGATGTGGCTGATCGTAACTATGGTGATGAGATTGAGGAAGATTTCCAGATGATGTCCCCTCCTCCCCCGCTTTCTATGTTTAGTAACATGCCTGACCAGGTTCGCCTTGTAGGAATAAGGAGAGAGAAAAATGCACCCCTGGTAAGCCTAATCTCTCATTGACAAGCTACTTAAAGAATATAAAATGCTTCTAAGTCACAGTATCTTTTAAAGGAAGAACCTATCCAAAATATGTATTTCTTGTTTCTTATGTCTGAAAAATTTAATATCAAAGGTATTAAGCAGAAAATTGGTATAATGGCTATAGAATGACTGGTTTTATAGGTTTTTTTACTTTTCATCTACAGGGTATAACTGTGAAAATAGATGAGAGAGCAGAACTAGTCATTGCCAGAATCTTGGCAGGGAGCATGATTGATAAACAAGGTAAGATGAGTAAAACTGTTTTAATTTTTTTTTACAAAAAAGAAAATTTAGTCTGCAGCATTGACTTTATGTTAAGAAAGTGAAAATTATTAACATAAGAAAGTGAAAGATAAAGTTAAACTGTGAATAAAATCAACATTTCTTTTTGAAGATATCACAATATTTAATGGTTTCTGAAAGTTTTCTTAATATAAAACAATATTTATTTTAAGGCCTCCTGCATGTGGGAGATGTGATTAAGGAGGTTAATGGAATCCCTGTTTCCACACCGGAGCAGCTGATGGACATTATACGCAGCACTGATGCTGGCATCACACTCAAAATCGTCCAGAACTTTACCGAGCACCAGCCACAGACCCAGGTATAAAATGTTTATAAGCAGCTGAATACATTGAACTACAGACAAAGATAATAACTTTTTAGACTGTATAGATCTTGATTAATGCATGGAACATTTGCATTTGTGTGCAATGTAATTATGCTTACATATTGACTCTGGTACAGCCCCATTCTGAAAGCGGGAAAGGATAGCCCTAAGCCCCCCTATATATACCTTGCCCAAGTAATGATTTGGTGGACACTTCGAAGGTAAGGGGTATAATAGTCTCCCGTTTTCCGTTTCTACAATACAATGATAAAAAAACAAAGTTCAGGGTTAGCTAACTGTCCCTTTCCAAGTGGTCAATAATGGATGACAAATGAATGCTGGAAAGATGACCCACGCACTCGGCACCAGCCGGTACCCCTGCAGCCCCAGCCGTTTTGATATCAGGAACGCCGGGGAGGGGGGAACACTGCATGTGTGGAGTGATTGGGTTACCCAGAGAGTTTATAAGAACGTTTTCCTCAGCCAATTGACTCACCTTACCATTTGATGATGATTTTTTTTTGTTTTCTTGGGAGGGGACATCGTACGATCGAGGGAGGGGGCGGTAAACTTTAAACTTTGAATTTAAGATTTAACCTTTTAAATTTAAGCATTGAAAATATAGGAGAGGGTTTGAAGTCACTTAAATTTATGAACAAAATAAATCTGATTTTATATAATATTACACAGCGTAACTCAGTAACTCTTGTTTGTACTTGTAGGCTTGACATTTGAAAATGGATCCCGGGTGGAGGTTGAGATTTTTGTCAGATTTTTCCCATACAGATGATTCTATCATTTTTATTGTAGGAATTAAGATGGTTGTGTGTTTGTTGTTGTTGTTTTGTATGATTCTTACAGTTCTGGGGAAAAAAATTAAACGTTCTCGGGGAAATAAAAATCGGGTTTGATGTATCAACCAAACCTTGTGCTATAAATAGCAACCAATGAAAAACAGGAATGCATATCGGTGTCGCATACCGCAACAGGTGAAGATTTTGATTACAGGTAATAATTCCACATTGCGTAAATTGCCATCAAGCTTTTATTTACGTTTTCACTTATTTATAAGATCTGCACTAAAAAAGATTAATGTAATGATAGACTTTAGATGAATGCTTTTGATCGAAACGTATGGTTTTGAAGGTAAACAAACTTCGTGTGCGGACAAATCCATCCCCTCCACACAAAATATGGCCGAAAGCAGGAAGTGATTCTGATGTAAACTTGCCTAACTGCATCCAATATATAAATAAGCACCCACTCTGTGCTGTCAGAATTGATAAATCATTTATTTTTCTCTGTATATTGTACATTCAAACTTGCTTGATATGATTTAGTTTTGGTAGTGCCTAAGATTCTACCTCTAGATCTATATCTGCAATGTCAGTCTGTGTGTAAGATAGATATTAATGCAATAATCCTTCTGTCATGCATTTATATTTTTTTCAACATTTACTTTTTCAGAAGGTCTTCACTAACAAAATATGCCTGCGGCCACACGAGAAGT
>PRKT01000645.1:8070-20300 GCA_003671525.1 Saccostrea glomerata
CCCCGTGGGGATCCGGGTTAGAATAGGTCCTCAGTACCCCCTTGCTTGTCGTAAAAGGCGACTAAATGGGGCGGTCCTTCGGATGAGACCGTATAAACCGAGGCCCCGTGTCACAGCAGGTGTGGCACGATAAAGATCCCTCCCTGCTCAAAGGCCGTAAGTGCCGAGCATAGGCCTAAATTTGCAGCCCTTCACCGGCAATGGTGACGTCTCCATATCAGTGAAATATTCTTGAGAGGGGCAGAACAAAATCATAATTAAGCTAGATATGGCTTATCTGAGCTAAAAATTAATAAAAATATGAGATTTAGTGTAGATTTACGATATTTGTTATTTACTTTCAAATTCGAATTTTCATCGTTTCTAATTTCGAAATTATGTATAGTGACCCGCCTATCATAATTCCTAGACAGATGCACTGTTGCAGAAGTATATATATATACAAGTAAACCCAATAGCGTAGTATTTAGCGCGCTTGCTTTTCATGCTGGCTATTTGAGTTCAACCCACCTTGTGTCCAAAATTTTCGATTTACTTTTTCAGCTTGATTTTGGGGGTCTTTTTTCAGAATCGGAAGGAAGACCTCTCGTTGATAGCAACGAGATCGTATCTAGTTTTGTTTCCTTTGTCTGTTTAGAGAGACTTCCTTAGTTTATTAAGCTTTCATAAAGAGTTGCAGAAAAGCATGGATAAAAAAAAGATTATAAATTTTAAATGTTATCAAATAATATCATATGAGGTAGATGATGATAGAAAAGAAAAGCTATCCCTATAAAGAATTTAGAGATTAAGAACGTATAAAGTACATCATATGAGGGTTTTTTTCTAATATTAATCTACTTATGTCCCTAAACAATTCTATCAATTAAAATTATTTTTATAGTCTTTTCCATATTGATGAATACTAATTAAAACGTCAGTATCATATTTCCTACCGAAACTAGAAGAGCTTTGATCCTGGGTTCTGGAAGTTCCTTCTTCTATATTTACGTTAGCAGTTACATGTACGTTGTCTGTGGGAGCACATACTGGACAAGACACACTCTCTAGTATGAATAAAAGGCATGTTCTATGACACTTTGTTCTCTATTTTCAGTTTATAGGCAAACAATATTAGATGTAGGATAGGTTTATAATGAAAATAAACATCAATTTAACTGTCTATAGAAATAATATGATGACAGTTAAAATAATTTTATATCATAGTGGAAGACAGCTAACATTTAAATACAGCAAATATTATCTAGTCACCATAACTACAGAAAAAAAAATCTGGTCGTTTCTGGCCAATTGGTAGTGCCCATTGATTCGGGCTATTTTCTCTCTCTTTTTATTTTGTCATTGCGCACATGTAATAAACTTTTCCGAAACGTTATTTTGAGAAATCGAAAGTTAAGTTCCCGATGAAAACAATGGGGCATAGATCATGAGAAAATGATGAAATTTTGGATAATGCATGAAATATACAAATTATATGTAATTAATTTGCAATGGGGCATTCTGGGACAAACCTTTAAATATAAAAGAAACTAATGAAATGATTTCGACAAATTCGCAAAATTTATGGCAATAACAAACCCTATTTAAGTTCAAGCTTAAAAGCCCACAAAACAATACAAAAACAATCACTTTGATTTGAAACCACAGCAATATCCTGTTGTTGTCTTTATTAATATTTTTTTCAGATGGTCAATTAGTTGACAATTAGACACACTTAAAGAATTATTACACAATTCGGCACCGCATCAAAACTCTGCCATCTTGTGTTTAAAGTATTTTTTACGCCTTTTGGATAAAATGTAAGACCTAACAAACATTGAATTTTCAATGACCAATTGTGCCAATTATTTGTTTATGGAATACTCGAAAAATGTTTAAACAAAAACAAACAGATAAATAAAAGCAGCGGCGAAAATACTTTAAATGTATCCGTTGCTTAAAAGTTTAAAATTTCAAATTAGATGTGGGTAGTGCGAAAGATGCAAACTATGCTATTGTATCAAAAATGCTTCTTTATATACTTTGCAAGTATGAAAAAATTACATAAGAGCAGATTAAGCAACTTATAATTTTCTTTAAAGATTTTTTTTCATATATTCATACTTTAAAGTCACATCAGAAAACAGAGAGAAAAGATAAATATACCCCACCGCATAAACTTTAATTTAAAAAAAATTTATAATATTTCTGTGTGTGCTTTGTTTTCGAAAGCCATTTAAGAATGGTCTGGATAAATTTGTTGCTGTAGATTCCTAATTATACCCGAGGAATTAATTTCCGGATAATTTCGCGAGAAGTGTCACTCGCGGAAAATATTACTCTGAAATCAACCGTCAAGTCGCGAATAATAATTCTCGCGATTTGATGTTTAAGGCCCAGATCGCGATAAAAAGTACTCGCAAAAAATAAGGAATCTACAGTAAACACTTATGCACTGCAGCTTATGTCGAGGGTTGAAATTTCTCAGATGCATTAATCCAAGATCAAGAATAAAAGGTCAATATTGTTGGTATTCAAAAGAAGGTTATGTAACAATGAATAAACCTGTGAAATATGAAAGCCCTTTTACTACCGTACAGTGCAAATATTATGGTTAGGGTTAGAATTTCATTCACAGTGGGGCCAACTCGTAGGTTAAAGTCAAAAGGTTATTAGATACTTATAATTCAATTGCACCACTTTATCACAGTGAATTCCGTGTTAAGTATATGACACAATCCCTTGCAGCAAACCTTCTAATGTTAAGGTCAAGATAAAAGTTTGATTTTTGGGGTTAGAGTTGCTCAAACTGCAAGGACAAGTGGTCAATGTGGTGGTACCCGTAGGAAGGTCTTGTCACAGGAAATACTTTGATTTTCCAATAGTGGTTATGCTGTTCTTAAAAATAAATCCTAGAGATTTTTTTTTCTATATCAAAAATCCTAATTCACATGCTCTATATTGAGGTTTCGGTGCTTTCTGTGAAGAAATTTGATTGCTTTATTGTTCGTTGTGTAGAAAACGTTCATGTGCTTTTTGAGAAAAAGTCGAAAATACGAAAAAGTTTAGAGACGACTTATAGCACACGACACCTGAATACCAGACATCTTTCGATCAAGTAAGCTTACCTACGCCAATGGCTCAGATGATCCAAACAAGAGGCCAAAAGGCCACATCGCTCACATGAGCTCTGACTATATAAAACTTAAAGCAAAAATCAGTTTAGTATGGAAAAAAAGAAATACTAAAGTGGGTTTAAGTGGGATCATTGTTTGAACAGACTTGAATCTACACCACATGAGGATGCTCTTTATAACTATGGCCAATCATGTCTTTGCTGTTCGCGAGAAGAAGATTTTTAAAAATATTCCTTATGTATTTCTACGTTAAACTTTGAACCCTGACCCACCATCATAGCCCCATCCTACCCCTAGGTTCAAGTCTTGAACAAACTTGAATCTGCACTAGCTGAGGATGCTTCCACATGAGTTTCATCTTTTCTGGCCCAGTGGTTCTGGAGAAGAAGATTTTTAAAACATGCCCTAAATTTTTTATCAATTCATAATTATCTCCCCTTAGAAAAGGGCTTGGCCCTTCATTTGAAAAAAAAAACTTGAATCCCTTTCATTCAAAAATACTTCGTAGCAAGTTTGGTGGAAATTGGTCCAGTGGTTTTTGAGAAGAAGATGAAAATGTGAAAATTTAAAAACAACGACGACAACGACGACAGACAACGGACAAATTTTGATCAGAAAAGCTCAATTGAGCCTTTGGCTCAGGTGAGCTAAAACAAAAGAAAATGTATTTTGCTTATGTAACATTATAAATTCAATTGCTTCGAAGCAACTATGAACTATTATAGTAGTGCATAATATGCATGGATGCATTATATTTGGCAATACGCTCATGTTTCACCCAAAACCAATTCAACTGCAGAAAAACTATTATCATTTTTCAGAATATTTTCTTAATATTTTACAATTAAGGCAACTTTTCAGAAACCCTTCTGTCAAGAAATTATTTTGTGGATCAAGAATACTTTGATTTATTTAGTATTGTTTTCCTCTGAAGTATGTCAATTATGTGCCAACAATGGCACCCGATATGTTTCCTCTGCACATTGTGATACACGTCTTGCAACAAAATTGTACCCTTGTTTCAACTGTAAAAGGCACAATGTATGTTTATTTTTTAGTGTATATCCTCAAGCGTATTCAATACTCAAGAGCATGCTTGGGGAAAGATTAAATTTGATTATTATGTGAGACAAGATATTTACAGATAAGCTGATGTAACAATGATTTCAATAAAATTGTTTTAGCCAACATTTCATAAATTAAGAATGCATCTTATTTTCTGGACTAATAAGCTCGAATCTTTTGTTCATTAGAATTATACAGATTTTTACAAGATTTTTACCATACACAATTCTTTATATCCTTTTGATTCCCTTTGACAAGTCCTGCCCTACCGACGGCAGTCATGTTTTGATTCTATACACAACCTGAAGACGCTTCTATAAAAGTTTTTTTTCTAAATAGATAATGGCATTGATGTTCTTGAGAATGTTTTAGCTTTTTTATTAGAAATCCTTAATAAACTTTTCCTAATAGAGGATGTGGTGCTTCTAACTCCCTCTACCTTAGATTGCTTTATAAATGTAGTAAGTTTGGTAGTAAACGATCCAGGGGCCCGTTTTACGAAAGATCTTTAAGACCAAAAACTTTATAAATTAGTTGATTGTAAAAGTGTGTGCAAAAATACTGATTCAATTTGAAAATGCTATCATAAAAATATTTTTTATGCTACATTCAATGTTAAATCCACTTTCAAATTAATGTAAATTAGAAACTTATCAACAAAATTAATCTTTGGTCTTAGTCATAAGTTCTTTTGTAAAACGGGTCCCAGAGCTTCTTGAGAAGAAGTCGGAAATGCAATTTTTTTTACAGAAGGCAGACAGCACACAGCATCTGGATGCTATGGATCTAAGCTTTCGACCTGGTAAGCTTATGTAACCCAATTCTCAGATTAGCTAAAAAAAATTGAGATTATATTTTGAAGAGTTTGTGGAAGGTCTAATGCTGGAATGAATAAATGGTTGAAAAAAGTGAGATCGAAATCTCTAGATCTTTCCTCTGTGTATGTAGTGTTTTAAAAGTACTCAAGAAAATTGCATTTAGAAATAGATGTACACACATGTACATACAGTAATACCTGCCAAGATAGCAATTTTGTGAATGAAAATTAATTACGTTCATAAAAAAGTTATCGTAGACTTGAGTGAGATATCAGTATGAAATGTGTTTTATTGGTCTTTTTATTGGAATCCAAGCATGGGCTGTATGAGGATATAAAATATTAATTCTCTTTTTGTCATATTATTATCATTATTTATCTGTTTTATTTTACAATATGTTGTATATGTTTTTTTTTATAAATATGTATAATGAAAGATTAATTTTGATCACTTAAATATATACGTATTTCGACTTTGTCATCGTTTCTATGACCTACCTAATGTAGAGGTACTTCTAGTTTCGGGCGTTACCTCTTCTGTACATTCTTTCGGCACGATAGTAGAAGTATTGCAGTCAGGGCAGGGCTCACATTCTAGAAATGTTTTTAATGTTAATCATAATATGATTACGAATATTTTTTTAAAACTGATAATGGGAATAAATGACTCAATTTTTTTAATTATATAGAAATACTTATTTCCATTTATATTAATAAAAAAAATGCGAAAAGATCTTATAAAAGAATATAAAAAAATATATTAATAAATGTTAATTAATTATAACTACGATTCCAAAGAAACAACTTTAATATACTATAATATGCATGGATGCAATTTTTTTGGCACTACGTTCATGTTAGAGAAATTACTTGATTTGTTTATGAAATCTATTCATATTTCATCCCAAAAAAAATTCACTGCCAAAAAAATATCTGTGTGCTTAACTATATATTATCAGAGTATCTTCCAAATACTTCACATTTACGGCTCATTTGTTCATGAAATTATCTTACTCAATGGACTTGTTGACATAGCAGTCCCCAGAAACACTTATCAAAATACCACCCAAACTTAAAGTGGCTGCCAAAGCTGTCAACTTTGATATGTTGAGGCAAAGTCCTTGGTAATGGGCACTTGTTTGTCCTCTGCTGTGTTGTCTGTGCAAGCATATCTGATTTCTGGCTGTTGTTTCGACATGGTCTATATAGCTTCTGCAAGTTTTACCCAGTGTGTATAGTGTCTGTTTCTAACTTGTTGGCATTATAAACTCTGAAAAATATAAGTGAGAACTACTATCCAGTACATGAAAATTTATCTTTTGCTAACCAAGTGCTCTGATCTAAATCAATATTTTTGCCATGTTCTATACAACTGGACAATCAGGACATGCACAACCGCAATACATGAACTGGAAAGGACAGGTTATATAAATTTAAACATGAGATTATATGTCTATATATTTGTAGCATAAATCATTCTCATTGTCATTATGTCATTAAATTTACAAGAAAGAGAGCAAATCTGCTTTATTAAATATTTTAGATATATAATTTAATAAGTTTGGTATATATTTTTTTATGAATTATAAACTTGTGATTGATTCTATAGAACACGAGAATGCAAAATATGCATGGTATTCAAAACACACTCCTGCACATTTTATTTCGAAAAATTCAGCAGCTCAATAAACCATGCTTTCTCTTTTGGTAAACGGATCAATAATGATCACGTGATGTATAAGAGCTTTGCTGATTGGTTGAACCAATATTTGGATAAAGAAAAGTGGGTAAAATTAGTTCAATAAAATGAACAGTATAGCTGCTTAGAATAGAGCTATGTACAATATGTACAATATACACTGTTATATAATAACATTATTAAACAAGAACATGTCACAAAAAGGAAATTATTCAATAATTATTTTTTTTTTTGTAATTTGAAAAAGACCTTCATGTTCATAACTTTTTAATTCAAATTAAAGTAGCTGGGTGCATAATGTTTCTGAAAACGTCATAAATGTTATGTAAAAATTTGTAATAAACAACAGTAAACATTGAAATTATGTCAATCCTTATCAAATTGTAATTGTATTGACTTTTTAAATAGATTTGTGATTAATATTTTAGCTGCTCTTAGAAATAAAGCATAATATCAACGGATCAGCACACTAAGTGTTCAGTTTATTATTCCTTTTAATTTCCATTAAGAGTTTACAACTGACCGAGTTTTTGATTTTTGATAAATATTTCAGCTGCTTTGAAAATTAAGATATAATTCAAAGAATTTGAAAGATATGGTTTACAAGTAATTCGCTCCTTTCAATGTCAATTAAGGATCCTCTTTTTTATCAGGATAAGAGTCCTATATACAGTATGTCACTGTAGTTGTTAGATTTGCTCATTTAATAGTATTCTTATTGCCTTACACGTTGAGCTTCATGTGAACAATACCTTGTCCTCTTTCTGGCTACCCTGTCAAGAAATAAGAAAGAGTCATAGACTTTCAATAATGTTAGATCACAATTTCTCTCTTTTTTCCTCGGTAAAGCCCAATTTCAAGGAGTGTATTTAGAGGCAAACACCTTAGTGCGGTTATTACTGTCTCATGACAGCATCTAGTTGATTTCTGTAAAGCAGTCTCAGACTTAACTTTCGGTTATGGTATGAAAATCGTTCAACTGTTAAATTACCTATATTTACTGAATTAAAGATATCCATAATTTTAAAATACAAAACTCTTTACTTTACATAATTATTTCCCCCTAAAGTAGGGTGTTTCATTTATTTCGAGTTTCGGTATATTAAAATTGAATCATGAAGAAAATTAACAGAATTCAATCTAAAAAGTAAAATAAAACGATACAAAATTTAGAAAAGATGCAGACCTACGAGTTTTTTAATGGGCGTAAGTATTCCTTGTATACCGGTAACACACGCAATGTTCTTGTCATGTTCAAGCAAATGAGTTAATCCTCACATTATTTTCAGTGGGAATATATTGGCCTAACAACTGGTACTAATGGAACGTTAGTAAATATTTAAAAAATACAGACTGTATATACTAACGTGAACACTGTATCAAAAATATTTGTTCTAAATTAGATAATTTTTGTTTATTTTTTTGTCATTAATTTATTTTATTTGTCAAAAGTTTCACAAAATGTTACTATTCGTACATTGTATTTTCCGACATGTGCATTGTATCTAATACCAGGTAGAGGAAATGCAAAAGATAAACAACATTTCTGTTCTTTTTGTTGTATGTTGTATAACGTCATTCCCTTGAAATTTTCCCCTCAAATAGAGAAGATACAACTTGCCGGTGCAGAGCTGCAAATTTTGTCCTATGCTCGGAATTTACGGCTGTTGAGTAGTGTGGATCGTTTTCGTGTCAACACCTACTGCGACACAGGACCTCGGTTTATATTGTCTTGTCCGAAGGATTGGTATTTCTGTTCTTAGGTAAAGCATGGTCAAAAAGAAAACAACCGGAAGACATAAACTCCATGCATAACATTTGAATATTCCTACAGTTATAAAGGCAATTGTTACATAACGGAACATAAACAGAACATAAAGTGCAGTGAACATCTTTATTCTTTCCCTTCTTTTATAGAAAAATAATATTTAAAAAATTACTGTCTGGATTGAGTAAATACATTACTATGTCACATACATGAACTGCCCAGGTTATTACATATTTTTGTTTTTAAAAATCAATTTCTCAAATGCTGAGTATTTTATCTCAAATCTGATGTAACAGAGGAGGAGATTGAACAGTGAGAGTGACTGTCCCTCATTGACGCTCAAATTAAAATAGATTGCCTGCTTAAACTCAAATTGAAATAGAATGTTATATTGTATAAGCGGAAATTTTAGCGAGACGCAGATTAAGCGATTTGTACTTAAAAATTGATAATTTATTTTTTGTTTTATTTTTTTAGCTTCATTTTTAAATTTAGCTATTTTAAAATGCACACCGAAGAAACTATTACAAATAAAATGCAATTTTTTGCGATATTTAATTTTGACGTTCTCGAAACCCTCGCTGACAATGCCAAAATTAAATCCTCGCTAAAAATTCTACTTATACGGTAGGTCTTGTGTGAACTTTAACCCTTTAGGAGGCAATACAGTAGATTTAATCTTAGGGTTTCTTGAGGGTTTTCACTTGGAGTAAGAAGGCAAAGGGGGACTAGCAAATGTGATAGCTTAAAAACAGTTAAATTTACATATTTCTGGAGGTGGTTTTGTTCCTAAAAGGATAAGACTGGGCGCTCGATTCATCCTTTTTCACATCCCATCGATGCAAGTGTTAACGTTTTATAGATAAACGTGATTGTATAATTATATACCCTTCATATGATAAGGCCATCACAATTGTTAATTTCCCTGAGAAAGGTGTCTTCCTAGGTTAGCATGATGTTAAACGTGTTTTTCATTTAACGTCACCGCATTCATCTCAGTGTAAATTGCTGAATTTAAAGCTTTGTGATAAGTATTACTTTGTAATGATTTCATCTTTTTTTCTGGAGTATATGATAGTATCAATGAATAATGCGCACTATTTTGATGATTTTATTAGTTGGGAAAAAGGATACCCTAGTTTGCAAAATGTTTATTGAGCTATTTCACGATACTTTGGGGAAGTCGGACTGCCTTTTGCAAATGAGAAAACAGAAGGGCTTGCAATTCGTATTAAGTTCTTACAATTAGGATTGGTGATTGATACCAATAACCAAGAAATAAGGATCACAAAGTATTGGTTAGAAAGGCGTTTAGCTGCATAATTAGAATTGGAAGCAAAAAAAGTCACTTTTATATGTTTGCAGTCTGTTATATGTACAGGGTAATATAAGTTTTGTTGAAGGCAAATCTCATAAGCTAGGACATTTTCGAAAATAGGCTTTTTTCTGATACAGTTGCAGGACTCACATCTTGTAAACACCACATCAGGGTTAGTAATGTGTTGAAGATACCAGAATTTGATGATGGTACATGTATATACATCTATGTGTAAACCTTCAGTAGAGATGCAATATCCTATGATATGGACAATAAGAAAAATTCAGGCCATGTTTCTTACAACTGTTGTATCTGGTCACAAAATCTGCTTAAATTAGTATGGTGAAAATAAGCATGAAGCGTTAGAACTTAATAGGTGTCGGGTGAACAGTGTGATCGGCACTTCGATGACACCTCTTAATGGGCATTATATCAGATATCATGAAATATCAGAAAGTGACTTATCACTTTTCTTACCAGGTGGTACATGTATTTACCTTAACAAAATGAACAATAAAATATTTCTCCATCGTATTCAGTTATCTGTTTACTACTTTGTTTAAATTTAAACTAATTAATTTGATATTCAGATCTGCAATATCAATTCTAATGTGTAGTTTGTCACAGGTTTTGCTTATTACGTTTGGTTGCAGATTTTTGCATTTGCCTTTGCTTTGTTTTAATTAAAAATGTATATTTACAGACAATAAATTCTGTTAATTCATAAAAATATTTTGTTGACATCCCATACTTCCATATTTTCTGGCACAACATGCGTAAATAGGGGTTACAAGTTATCTTCAGCTTTGATTAGATTTCATACACTAGACCTGTATATAACACAGTATATCAAACTGATATTCATGTATATATGTAATTATATTTATCCCAGATGGAGTCTGTTACTGCTGATAATTTCCCCCATTTATTGAAAACACTTTGGTATATTTTTTGTAAGTGTTTGAAATATATTTTTCTCGCCAAAAAAAAAGAAATGTTTTCGAAGAGTTTTTGAATTGAGAGTTTTTGTCATTGAGTAATTTTTTTTTAATTACAAGAAGACCTAGTTATATAATAATTACTCGATTAGTACATACTTTTTATCAATATTTGGAAGGCATTTTTCATGTGAAGATATTAATGTGTAACAATTAATTTGAGTTTTTTTAATTTTGAAATTAAAATTGTTCCCCTGTGTCATTCCTGCTGAATGAAAGAGTATAACTGACAAAACAGTGAAGAGAAGATATATACAGTACAATGAACATGAAATATTATATAACTTTGTGAAATCCGGTAATCTGATTGGTCAATACGAAGTAATTATTTTTTAATAACGACTAATGACTCGCACGAGCTGCCTCGTTTTCACTTTCGCTTTAGACAAACATGGAAGTTCGCAAGTTGTAGGTGAGGAAAATTTTAAAAGATATAGTAAAGAATTTAAGGCTGAGAATACAAAACAATTGCAAGGATATCGTGAACATTTTTCGGGAATACTTAGCACATACCATTCCATGATTAAATTCTACTTTTCCACTCGGCGAGCAGTTTTGACGCTGTTTATACGCGATAACGGAGACTAAAGAAAATAAAGACGAGTGTGTCATGTATGATAGCATCTTATCATAGTCTGATTAGAAGACATAGGTATTTATAGTTTGTCCGTGCATATAATTTCCTCTGTAAGTGTAAACGAGTGCGATTCTAAGTCGGGGAGGGGGGGACCCTGTGTTATTCGGAGATAGATATCTTGCATTATGATTATGCTATGGGTTAAAATTTATTACCAAAAGAAAACAAGTTTCTCTGAGTAACATTCAATAAATTCTTAAATATTTAAATTCAACTTATTTATGGTTAATACTATCTCTGTAAACATTAGGAAGATAAACATTGTATTGAAAAATTTGGGAAAATATTATTTATATAATATAATAAATATGGACTCAATGCACGGTCAATATGCATTTATAATGACCCAGGGTGACAGATATTGACCGAAGATACATGGAGTATATCGACCGAGGGCGCTAGCCCGTGGTCGATATACTCCAAGTATCTGAGGTCCATATTTGTATAATATTACATGCATGAAGAAAGGATAACAGAGTAATATCAACCAAGAGAGCTAACTCTCTCAATTATAGTGTTTAACAATTTACAAATCATGCAGAGTTGATAAGTATTGGTTACATTAAAAAGCATTTCAAATTTCAAAATATTTTGATTCAAATAAAAATATTTTGACAAATACATGACTCTTGAATTCTTTATAGTATTATGGGTCAGAATAACCCTAAATGCCAGCAAAGATCAATCACACAGTTTAAACTTAACAATAATTTATTTACAGTAATATACAAATCATTAAGTACAAACTTAGCAAAAATCTAAAAATACATACATCAGAGTGTCCGTTGCTGCACACAATGTCCCAGTGAAAT
>PRKT01000645.1:27520-50414 GCA_003671525.1 Saccostrea glomerata
AGGTAGTGACTGTTCCTTCGCCAAGCGCTCGGCACTAGAAGTGAAAGTCACGGGTCTTTCGGATATGACCTTAAAAACGTAGGTCCCGTGTCACGGTAGGCGTTGGCACGATAAAGAACCCTCACTGCTCAATGGCCCTGAGTGCCGAGTATAGGTCTAAATTTGAAGCCCTTCACCGGCATCGGTGACGTCTCCATATGAGTGAAAAATTCTCAAGAGGGACGTTAAACAATATACAATCAATCAATCTAAATAAACAATATTTCTGTGATTGTTTTGGAGGCAAATTCAACAAATAGTCTTCAAAAATTAATGATTTTTTAAAGATTCTATAGTTCAAACCTTTAGGGGAAGTTTGCACTTCACTAAACCATGTTTGTTTAAACTGATCTAAAAGAATGGTATATACTTTATTTTTAAGCCAAGATATATTAATTGAATTTTCATACCAGACATAAGTCAATCCACATTCATTTAAAATTTTCTGTACAAAGTCACACCATGGATTCTTATATAATTTCAATGCACATAAAAGCTTTGCTGATAATTTAGAGCACTGAGCATTAATGAGTTTTCCCCAAAATGAGATCATTCTAACTTTGATATCAATTAATAAAGGGTGTCTACCAAGTTCTCCATACACCATTTCTCTATCAGTTTAATATTGTGAAAACCAATATTTCGCACCCATATAAGAGTATTGGTTTGACAATTTTATCAAACATGTCTAATTTACAATCAATTGATAAGTTATGTTTTCTACATCTACCAATAACACCATACATAGCTTTAGTAGCTTTATCATATAATTCTTTAGTATTTAAATTAAAAGAATTACTTTCACAAAATGTAACACCCAAATATTTAAAGTTATCAACTATATCAAGCTTGGAGCCTTCAAATGTAAAAGGGACATTATTTTTCCCTTTACCAAATATTACGACTTTTGTTTTCTTACTATTAACCTTAAGATGCCATTTCTTGCAATATTTAGAAAAAGTATTAAGCATGTACTGAAAATCATCTGGGTTTTCAGATAGCAAAATAGTATCATCAGCATATAATAATACAAAAAGCTGTAAGTAGAGATTTAGATCTCTCATGAGTTTTTCTGACAAACAAGATAAACCTTTAGCTTTGTTTCCAGATAAAAATTCCTCAAGGTCATTCAAATACAATGAAAATAAAAATGGTGACAAAGTCTCCCCTTGTCGAACTCCTATATTACATTCAAACATTTCTGAACTTATTCCGTTCACTACTACTTTCGATTTTATACCTTTATACATGTTGGTTATAATCTTAAAACATTTTCCATCAATATTATTTTGTAAAACTTTAAACCAATAAACCAATGTGCCAAACCGAATCAAATGCTTTCTCAAAATCAATAAATGCACAGTACAGTTTCATTTTGTGTATTTTGAAAAGTTCTATAAGAGAGTATAATGAAAAAATATGGTCTGTTGTACCCATACCTCTGCGAAAACCTGCTTGATTTTCCAAAATTAGTTGTATATTATCAGCATATGAGTTTAATCTTTCATTAATAATTGCAGTAAATAACTTTCCTAGACAACTCAGCAGTGTAATAGGTCTATAATTTTTAGGATCAGTATTGTCTCCTTTATTTTTGTATATAGGGATTATATTTCCACAGGCCCACTGAGTGGGCATTACACCTGAGTCGAAAATTTTGTTGAACAGTTCAGTGTATAAATTCAACATGCAGTCACTTGTATTTTTAAGATATTCATTAAAGGTTCTATCTTCGCCACAGGCATTGTTATTTTTCAGCATATTAATACTGTTGCGTACTTCGTCATGTGTTATTTGTTGGTTAATTTCATGATATCAGCCAACATATCAAGCTCTTCTTGTGTAAGTACTGTGGACCCTGAATCTTGTTCATTATAATTTTCATTACAGCATTCTTTATAAAATGTAAAAAGGTCATTCAAATCAGCATGACATCTTTTCTTATTACAGTTTGTATTCAGAATTTTCCAATATTCTTTAGGATTTTTTGTTCTTAAATTAGCAAGTTTCTTTTTAATTTCTACTCGATGTTTAATGTTAGCATTATTTAAATTTTTCCTATATATATTTTTCTTTTTCATACAAATCAGCTTTAAAAATTTCCCCTCCAAATTTTTTATACAACCTTCTTGCTTTTCTAAAGTTTTGTCGAGCATTTTTACAATCATTTGTGAACCAAGGTTTCTTAAATTGAATTTTTTTCTTACTTGAATTTGTATTAATTATTTTCTTACCAAAAGTCTCTTTAGCGCTTGATACCAATATGTCACTAATTCGTTCAACAACATCATCTATAAAATCTGATGTGACGTTTCCTGCTGCTGTGTTTCTGATTTCGTTTTCTAGTAGTGTGATTGCATTTACTTTGTCTTTTGTAGTGTTATGAAATGTTTCTTGCTTCTCAGGGATCCATTTTTTAACGATTTCATGTATTTGCTTTTGCTGATTATTTAATTTCGAATAATTTTCTTTTTCAAAGGCTAGTGACACCTCTATAGGATTGTGAACATCAGATAATTAAGTAGAAAATGTTAATATTTTACAATCAGAAACATATCTTAGAAACTCAAAATTTGAAATACAATAGTCTACAACACTAGTTTGTTTACAAGTAAATTCACCATTTGGGTCACCTTTGGATCTACCATTGAGAATAAAAATATTACAATGTTTGCATACATCAATAAGTTTTTTTCCCATATTGGTTTACAATCATATTTCTTGAATTTCTTTCCAAGGAAAAACCATATTTTTCAAGACATCTCATATCAATTTGATCAACAGCCCAATTAAAATCAATATCAGACAATATATGGTCATTTATTTGTACAAAAGGTTCGTCACAATCATTAAATTCTTTCAAGGTAGAGACTCTACTGTTAAAGTCACCAGTTAAATAGATACACTTATGCTCTGTGGATAGTGTAAAAATTTCATTCTCAATATCTTCGAATATTTCACAAGATGAAAATCTAGAGTTTACAGGCGGTATATAGACTGTACCTATTAATATATGTTCATTGATTCCGAATGCTTTACCTTCAATTTGGACCCAAAGTATATTATCACATTCATTATTAATAATTTTACAGTTTTTAGCAATTGAATCTCTAATATACATAACTTTGAGTTTTTACATTCATTAATAATTATATGTTGTTGCTCTCCGTGGTTTACCTACATCGGAACTTTATTGGAGCCTGGATCAGCCACGAATTTACCAGTTGGTGGAAAGAATCGTTTGCTATCTATGATAAGTTTGTCCACGATCATCACAGCCTTCTTCCCTTGTTGTTTCGCTTTTTTGTAGTGGGGATATAGAACTTTCCTGCGCTCGTGAATTTCCCTAGGAAATTGCTCGTTAACGCCAAATACCTTTCCCTCTAGGCTTGATGGGGCGGCCTTTCTCACTATTTCTCTTTCTTTATGCAGCACGAACTTTGCAACGATTGGAATCAATGTCCTAGATCGTGACGTCATAGTGGATCGGTTGAAAAGTCATAGCATAGTTACCTGAAAGAGATTGCGAGATTGCAATAATGATGTAAATGTTATGGTAGATTTCTTCAGAATACATGTAAAAAGGTTTTCAATTGTTTTCCTTTTCTTTGAAAGTTTTTAACAGGACAGGAAGTTCTTTTTTACAACTTTCTTCCTGAAGGGAAGATAAAAAAGAGAGTTTTGCTTAACTGTTACAAGTGTTATAATATCTTACACTGTGGCAGTAACATGCTTTCATTCAATGATTAAATCAAAATATTTCTGAATACTTTTTATGCATAAGTATTACTTCACAATACTCACATGAGGAAATATTTTATTTCAAATTAATATTTCATATTTGAATCATCTTTTTACATTGTGTAATGCGTAAACTTTATGAAAAATTAGCACAGTATTCAAAAGTCAAATCTTGCTAAAAGGAAATCATAGATTGTAATTATTGGTACATTTTTTCTTCTTTGTATATTTGCGTGCTGTAATAAATTGAAAGGCTTTAGAAATGTACCGTGTTTGTCATCACAATAAAGGCTATGCTTAATCATCATTAACGGGGAAATATTTGCTTTTCTTATGTTTATTTCATTTTCAAAGCGATTGTTATTGAAAAAGATGTAGATAATAAACAGTGAAAAAAATACAATTTTTGTAAATTTGTAAACAGATTTTAAAATGTAGGTCTATGAAACGTAATTGTAAACATTAGTTATACACATAAAGTAGACAGATGTGTATTACAACTGACGATCAGTCAAACAATAAAAGGTACATTGTAAAATGGATCAGAATTGAACACATGAAAGGTGTGATCAAATTCTCAATTTTGTTTTTAATTAAGAACTATCGAGTACACGAATTAATATGACTGCCATATACGAGGGTTTTCTGTATAGGTCATGGACAACATTGATAATTACTGACAAACATTGATAAAATATATGAAACTATTATCTTCACTAAATTAATGTTTCATATTATACATATGCAAATTTTAAATAAAAACAAAGCACAAATAGTTATACTTTTATCAAATACAAAAGAGAATCATACTCATACACGTAGCACCAAAACGAAAAGCATTGACGATAAGTATATCTTCATTTTTCAAGATGTTATAATTACTTAGGTAAAATGTAAGTTCTTTAACTTGTTCTCAGAGTTAAAATATATTTTTTAAAGATAGATGTACCTAGAAAGAACGTACGTAAGATATAATAAAAATATCATTGACAGATATATCCTTACCTACATTTCCATGACCTTTATTCAAAGTAGCTGTGACACAGCTGAGTTCAGATAGTAAGTTCAAACGACGAGTTATTTATATACTAGTATTAAGATTAATATGCATTCCATTATTTTGTGTTTGAATGTAAGGTTCGCACAATAATCTTCATCTTTTGTTGCTTGAAAAGGTTTTTATTCTTATACATTGTAATTGGATGTTTCATCGCAGCATACATATTAAGGTTTCGTCAAAGGTCAACATGTCTAAAAAATTATTTTTACCATTGCTCCAAAACTATGTGTGGTATAAAGTCAAAACGTTTACAGTTTTTAAATATATCACTGATTAATAGATAGAAAGTATTACTTGATAACAAATATTTTTAAAAAGATACTTTTTGAGAAAAATTATATCAGAAAATGTGCATATTTTTTTTTTAAAATGCACCTACTAAATTCTGTCCTTTTTGTGAAAACCAACATTATGGAAATAATATATGTTTATCATTGAAGGGCAAGTTGGACGTGAATGGTCTTTGAAAGGTTGTTATTGAAAGCATGACATTATAAAGACAAGACCCCTATAGAATCCGCCATTTGCAGTGTACTTTCACTTTCAAGTCTTAACATTTGGACTAAATAAACAGGGAAAACAACTTTCCAGAGGCTATCCAAGTCCAACTTGCCCTTCATTGATAAACATATTTTGTTTCTGCAATGATGGTTTTCACTAAAAGCACGGAATTAATTAGGTGCATTTTTTGGAAAATATATTCTTTTTTAAGAAGAATTTTTCTCTATTAACATTATTCCAAGTATTTTTTTTATCAAGTGATACTTTCTATCTGATAATCAATAAAAAAAATTATAAACTGTAAAAGTTTATTGTTTATACCTTACATAGTTTTGGGGCTATTGTAAAAATACATTTTTGGACATGTTGACCTTTGACGAAACCTTAAAAACGGAGACCATGCAGGACATCTTTATTTAAGATGTAAACATCGAATATTGAAAGCCCTTGGGGATCCGGGTTAGAATAGGTCCTCAGTACTCCCTTGCTTGTCGTAAAAGGCGACTAAATGGGGCGGTCCTTCGAATGAGACCGTATAAACCGAGGCCCCGTGTCACAGCAGGTGTGGCACGATAAAGATCCCTCCCTGCTCAAAGACCGTAAGTGCCGAGCATAGGCCTAAATTTGCAGCCCCTCACCGGCAATGGTGACGTCTCCATATCAGTGAAATATTATGAAGAGGGACGTTAAACAGTATACAATCAATCAATCAATCGAATATTGAAAATTGCTCTTCAGTGACTGAATTTGAATAAAAAAGTTGGAATAATTACAGGAAGATATAATAAAACTCGCATTGACAAATATATTTCAACCTATATTTGCATGACCTCTAGTTGTAAGTAGCTGAAGCACATCTGAAATATATTAAGTATAAACTACGACGTGGGTTATTTACATTTCCAAAATAATCAATATTTACTCCATCCAATTGCGTTTTATGTCAATTCTGCACAATTTTGTTCATCTTGTTTTGCTTGAAAGGGTTTAACATTTTATACGTTGTAACTGGATGTTCCATCGCAGCAAATATATCTATATTATAAAATTATTTTTGTTTTGATTTCTTATTATTTATTATGTGTTTTATAAGAATAACATTTTTAGAGAATGAATTATTTTCTTTTAATGATACAGAATCCGTGGGACTATGTAACCTTTTTATTTAAATTTGAAGGTTCATTGCACCAGCGGTAGTTTTAATACGTTAAAATGTTTTGTGGTTTTTCCATTTCCCGTGGCAAAAATCAATGTGACACGTATTGTTGCCAGGTCTAGATCAGATTCACATATTTCTTAAAAGCTACTTAGATCAAAGGTAAATGTTTTTATCTAACGTAGATGTAATTTTCTAAAAGTATTTCCCTGCGTAATTTCTTCATTTTCATTATTCGAGAGTTTGTGAGCTAAAATAATTGTATTATGTGCACACTGATTTAACTAATTAGTTGTACTCTGAATACTTTTGTATATGTAAAGTAGTTATTATCTTAATAGAGAATTTTCAAGAGTAATGAATATATGAAAGTCAATTTTCATATTTTTGAACAAATTTTAACCAAATAGTAATCTTTAAAGTTTTACCAAAAGTCAGCATGTCAAAAAAAATTTTTCAATATCTCGATAAAGCTTCTTGGTTCATAAAATTCAAACTTTTACAGTTATCAACATATCATTGATTACCAGATACAAATTAAAGTATCACTATATACATGTACATGTTGCTAGAAGGATCTGGAGATAACGAGCATTCAATCTCAGAAGTAAACATTACAAAACAGGAACAGAGCAAACACGGACCTCCAAAACATCAGAGGTTGGATCAGGTGCCATGGAGGGGTGAGTATCTCCTGCTGACCGGTCACAACCGCCGTGTGCTAATTGTCATGAACAGGAAAGATCGGGAAAATCCGTCGTAAATTCAGTGTGTAAATAATGGACAAACAATAGTACATTATGATGCAATATATATTCGTGCAAAGTGGCGACCTGTTTACACGCGCGTTCCGACTTGAATATTGATAGGGGAAATAAAGTAGTTTTTATGTTCTTAATTCACCAGTTCAAACGAACATAAAATATTTATAAAATAAACCCCAAAACACTTTATATAGAATGAGTTCGCATGCGCGAGTGCAACAGACTTTAATGAAGTGTATACAGTATACAAAACACAATCTTTAATTTAACTTCTGAAATCCATATTATTCTACAAAAGAAAAAGATTCAAATAAAAGGATTCTACAAAAGAAAAAGATTCAAATAAAGGGACAGTCAACATTAAAACGAACAATTTAACATGTACAAAATATCGATCATACAGAAAGGGGTGGGTGCGGCGAGGGATAAATATGTTGTAATGTAGCAGCGAACTTCGAATAACTTAAAACTCCCGACAATCTACCTTACTTCCCGTTCACACAGAGCTGCGACTTTACGACGATCATTCCGATCAAGCCACGATCTGAAATTTTTTTTTGATCCGGGCAGATCGCAGCCGATCGGCGTCTAAATAGAGCAAACTGGCAAGTTATAGTCTTTGATAAGACCGTACTACGATGTCCCTTCGTCAAACGCGCTGCTAACACGCTTCTACTACGATGTTACCCAGACCTTTGCCGACAAGCGGCCGTGTTTACTGCGTTTACACTACGCTGACATTACGACATTGAAGATCATACTACGACGCTACACAGACCTAGATGTCTGTACGGCGATGTCACTACAGTGGTGCCGATCATATTTCGATTACATTACGCTTCTAGTACGATTTTGGCAATGCTGTACATATATCTTTCAACCGCAGAATTTTGTAGTACAATTTTAGGGATGAAACATATCTTGTAACCACAGTTTTTTATGTGGCCTTTACCACATGGTTTACGGGCATTTTCAATTGTAACTGTAACAAGATGTGAGAAGTCTCAACTGCACATAATCGTCAAGTATAGTGTCATCCTTTTCATGTAGTTTACAGATGATGATTGGTCAAATATCAGCGCTATAAGAACAAACTCCTGTCTGATAGGTCGTGATATGATCGGCGTAAGGTCATTGTAGGTCTTCGTAGGATCGCAAGGAACGTAGAGAGATCTTAGTGAGAACGTAGTACGAACATAGAGGGAGCGTTGTAGGACCATACTTGGTAAATTCCTACGCTCTTAAAGCGCTTAAACTACGATCATGAAGATCTCTCTACGATATTTTCCCGCAGCTTGTACGATTACGGCGCTTCTACTACGCTCTTTTTACTACTTTACCCCGATTTTTGATGGCAACGATCCGTTTGAACATGTTCAAAACAAGCGTGGCGAGAGCGTAGAGGTCTCCGATCATGAAGACCCTACCGCGATCAAACTGCGCTTATGAAGACTCTACTACGTTTCTCCTCCGATTTGTCATGATCAGCCACGCTTTGATCGTAGTAGAAGCGGCATCTTTGTGTGAACGGGGGGTTATACTTGGCCGAATCATGCGTAGCACATATTCAACCTATTCATTCGTAAACAAATACTGCTGTAAACAACCAATCGATCTCCTTTGCCGATGGACTTAATCTGCATACTTAACAAACACACAGGTTTTACCATAACTTTTATAAATATATAATAATAGAGATTGGAATTGCGGTAGTTATTTTGTACATTTTTAATCATGTGACATTTCATATGTCACATGATTTTATAGGCCTTTCAACTAATTTTTCAAGTTGCACATATGATAAAAAACATTGCTGAATAGATTTATAGGTACATGAAATTATCAAAAAAGGTAACTCAGGTGTAAAAAAAATGACCAACTAAGTGCCGACTTATGAGTTTATAGGAATGACATATAGGCTCCTTCTCAGAAATGGTATTGTTATGTACACAAAACGGTTCTTTACATTGTTTTGTACACAAAAGTGTTGACCATGAACAGAGAATGCTTCACTCTACCTGAAATAACAGGTTCAAATGAATGGGGAACAGGCTATATTTAATATTTTTAACTCTCTTTGACGATTATTATGAAGAATAAAATTTGATGTCATGTTTTTTGAGTGCGCGCTTTTTCGATTCCTATATAAATAAATATACTCACCGTCAATAGAAACGCAACACCCTAATTTTCGGGGTGAAAATTATATACGGGATATAACTATGTACCAAAAAAGTTAGGACATCTTTTACTTTGCCAAATCAGTTTTTTAACGGTTGAATGATTTTCATTCCATGACCGGAAGTTGATTTTTAGCTCCCTGAACAGAAATAAAAAAATAGCATTTTTAATAAAATTATTGTCAATATTTTGGGTTTTCAAGGCTTTGTACCTGTTAATTATAAGTCTTGTACTAAAAGTCCGGAAAAAATATCCTTCTTTCTCTTCCGGATGTGATGCCTGTATTTCCTCAAAGTAACTGAAAGCACGCATTTTATTTGCTAATATTGGAAATTTTCAAAATAAAGAAAAGGGAAAGATACAGATGCAAATATACACTACATAACGACTTTTCGGGCTCATGTGTTTCAAAAGCATGAATGACAGTTCCTTGACCGGAAGTCCAAGGGTTACTACACTACGCCAAGTTAGAGAAAATTCGACCTCAGTATCTGAAAAACAGGCATTTAAAAAAGGACAAGAACATTTATTTCGCTCAGATTAAGACATTGATAAACTTAATGCATGGTAGAATTCGGGCTGCTTATATTGTACATGGCGGACTAGCACGTTTTAATTGAATGGTCGGAAGGGGGGATGTTTTAAAAGTTATGTGTTACTTTTTAAGGTCTAAAGATAACATTTAAAGTTCAAATGAAGTATCATTGTTTTGTAGATTTACTTTTTACATTTATGTATTCATTCTTAATCTTATCTTTAAACCTTATAAAGTAACACATAACTCTAAAACATCCCCCCTTCCGACCATTCAATTAAAACGTGCTAGTCCGCCATGTACAATATAAGCAGCCCGAATTCTACCATGCATTAAGTTTATCAATGTCTTAATCTGAGCGAAATAAATGTTCTTGTCATTTTTTAAATGCCTGTTTTTCAGATACTGAGGTCGAATTTTCTCTAACTTGGCGTAGTGTAGTAACCCTTGGACTTCCGGTCAAGGAACTGTCATTCATGCTTTTGAAACACATGAGCCCGAAAAGTCGTTATGTAGTGTATATTTGCATCTGTATCTTTCCCTTTTCTTTATTTTGAAAATTTCCAATATTAGCAAATAAAATGCGTGCTTTCAGTTACTTTGAGGAAATACAGGCATCACATCCGGAAGAGAAAGAAGGATATTTTTTCCGGACTTTTAGTACAAGACTTATAATTAACAGGTACAAAGCCTTGAAAACCCAAAATATTGACAATAATTTTATTAAAAATGCTATTTTTTGATTTCTGTTCAGGGAGCTAAAAATCAACTTCCGGTCATGGAATGAAAATCATTCAACCGTTAAAAAACTGATTTGGCAAAGTAAAAGATGTCCTAACTTTTTTGGTACATAGTTATATCCCGTATATAATTTTCACCCCTAAAATTAGGGTGTTGCGTTTCTATTGACGGTGAGTATATATATTAACAAGTAAATGCAGCAATTGATCATCTTATTTTTGTTACTAAGCACGAAGGGGAACGACCGAGTATTAAAAAAAATAATTAGGATAAAACTAATAAGAAGGGTAGATTTTACTTTTTATTTTAATTAAAACTTTTAATTATATGTAGTGAAATGGTGTCCGCAACTATACAGTAAATGGTTTAACATTGGTGCTAAATTTTAAAACCAATGGATTCTACTGAGAGCAAAGAAACACTTTGGAAATGCTAAAAACTGCCTTGCGTGTAAACAGTTAGATACCCCGAGCCTGCTCTCAACAGTGATGTAACGTTCATAAAACCGACCCCTAGTGGCAGTTGAAAGGCCTAGATTTTATTGTCGTTTGCTATGTAAACAAATTTGAATCAGAGTAACGTTGAATTCTGACCCGGGTTGAAAATTGACCCAGGGGTCATTTTTCAACTTTGAATAGTGAGATCAAAGGTGTTGAATTTAGACCCTAGTCCGTTGAAAAGTGAGTCATGTCGTGGAATTTTGATCATGAAACCGGTTAAAAATTCAACAGCATAAAAACACATATGAACGAGGGTTGTCCAAAAAGTTCGTGGACAATGACGTTTTTATCAAAATAAATGGTTTTATATGCATGTATTGTATATCAAAATATTTCTAACCAAGTCAGAATGGTTTAATCTTTATTGACGGAACATCATATTTTTGTAAAGATCGGGGTCTTTAAACATCGCAGATTGCACGTACGGACCAGTCTGACGTTAAGCTAATTTCATTATAACATCAAACATTTGGATCTTGACTTAACACACGTTCATGGACACACACTAAATTTCTTTTTTAAGGTGCAATGTACTTCCAAGTGCTAGAAATAATCATTATGTATAGATTATAATTTATTTAATTTTTAAGATTCAAAACAATGCACAAAAAATTACAAGCGTCATCTATGTAAACAGTTTGTATACATAAACTGCACATCCCAGTCCGACGCTACGCTAGTTTTATAACAACGTCATAAACAGAAATCTCCATTTTCAGTAAATTTCATCTGATTTTAAATTTTTGCAGTGTCATCGAATTTGTACACACCGTTGAAAAATTGTATATACCAATCTGAAATTGATGCACTAAATATATTTCAATAATTTTGACTTGTTTTAACAAATATTTGTCTTTTACGTCGTTTCAACTGTATAAAAACTTACTTTTTTAATCGGACGCTGCCCCGTGCGAACGGCTGACGTCGCTTTTTTTGTCGAGTTTTGACACATATTTGTTAGGGTTTGTTTAGTATTTGTACTGTCCATATAGTAAGCGAGACTTAAGATATCATAAAATGATTATAGCCTCTTTATTTGTGTTACATAAAATTTTTATCAATTTTTGACTTGTCTTATATAGAAAAAAAAAATCATTTTAATCCGAACACATTATATCAGAGTTTATGTCATTTTAACCTTGGTCCGTGCGCACTATCCGCGACCCTAAAAGATCCCGATTTTTACAAATATATTAAGTTTCAGCAATAAAAAATATATCATTCTGATTTGGTTTTTCATAAGAAATGTTTTGATATACAACAGATTTATACAGAACCATTTATTTTCACAAAAACGTCATTGTCCACGAACTTTTTGGACAACCCTCGTATGACTTGGTTTTCACAACTGGGATTTAATCGATAGGCGTCGGGAACGGGGGTGGGGGTGGGGGTGGGGGGGGAGGGGTAGGGTCCCCTTTTTCCATAGACAGACATAATATACTAGACATTTAACCATGTGAAATTTGTTTAGCCCCCCCCCCCTGCTTAAAAAAAAGCCCCACCACCCACCCAATAGGATTTTCGGGTTTGGACAACTAGTTTGGGCAATGGACATTTTCTTTTTTTGCTTGACAATTTTTTTTTAGATTTTTTTTTCTTTTTCAATTAGCTCCCTCCTCCTGCACTTCTAATTTGCTTCCGACACCAATGTAATCAATGCACACTTAATGCAGTAATTCAGAAATATTCTTAGAATGAAATATCTAAAAATATATCTGATATTTCAAAGTTACATGTAGCTGAAGATCGATTATTTATACAGAGAAAAATGACACAAAACTCAGTATAGAATTGATACTTATTTATTGTGGCGAGTATTAGCCGTGGCACAATGCAAAATTGTAGGACGCTATTTCAATTGGGCGAACCCACCAAATTCAAATATCAACAATGTGTGTTTCTTTTTTTCTAACCGTCCCGGGTTAACTGCGGAGGGTCAGCACACATACAAACTGTTCAATCAATCAATCAATAAGTCATCTCAAATTCCAAGAATCAAGCATATCAACTTATTTTATCAAATCTTGTATATCATATATCATTAATATCTCAAACTTCATAGATCAAACATCTTAAACTTCAAATATCAACATTTTTCGTATTTGAAAACTGTACGATATAATACAGCTCTAAAGTATATACAGGTAACTCTTGATGGCTCGAACTTCGATCTCTCGAAGTTCTTGATCGCTCGAAGTGAGTCTCCGGTCCAGAATTTTTTCCCTATATAACTAAGCAAATTTACTCTTGATTTCTCGAACTCTTGATCTCTCGAAACCCTTGATCCCTCGAAGTAAAATTGCATTCCCGCTGCACATATTCTATTGAAATTCACCTTTGATACTTCGAAGTGGCTATGTGTATACAAAGTTACAGAAATTAGCAACTTTACCTTGACATTTAATGACCCCAGGCAGAAGACGCGGGTCTCGTGAAACGGGATGTTTATTCAAGTGACACTTATTCTGCAAGGTGATAATTAATTTATAATTAATCTTATGGTGCCTATATGCTATCAAAATAACTATATCGTTTGTATTACGATAATTCAGGAACCTAGTGTCGCTGAGAAATTGTAATTGATATTACGAGACGAAACAATTAATGAATTAAATTTTTATTTCGAATCAGTTTCAAAGTTTAACGAAATATGAAAATTCCGAAACAGCCTCGCCTATCAATATGACGACTGGACAAATACATACAGAACTTTGTTCAATGCACATGTTTGGAAAAGTCACAATGCTATGTACCACGCGACGCTGGTAAATGCTGTTTTCACATAACGAATGAGTAGATCTGAATGATATCCGTATGATAAAAAAAAAAATTAAAAAACAGGAACTGACGATGTACTTTTTTTTTTCCTTTACTCAGTTTCATAGATATTCATCTAAAATACGAAAACATATCGTTGTTTTGTAAAAACCACGTGAAAAAGATAAGGACTGCATGAAAATCATTACATCCGGTATGACTAATTTTAAAACCTGTCAAACAAACCCGGAAAAATCCGGACTCTTGAAAACTCGAACTCTTGATCTCTCGAAGTTTTTCCTCGGTCCCGCGGACTTCGAGGTATCGAGAGTTACCTGTATATTACTGTCACCAAGAGTAAGCTTATTAGCTTAGTTTACACTAGCATTAGCATTTCAACAAGGTGACAGTTTATTACAAGTTTCACACAAACATTCAGTTATCAGTTGACTTGGTGTGCGCAGACGCCACATGGCTGCAAGTTGACACAGCTTGCAGTCACCCCTCACATTGTTGGAAGCAAAGCAAGTTAACTGTTCCACGACCAATACTGCCACGACCCCCTTCCCAGCTAGATACTTGCACACAACTTGATTCCTAGATTACAAATCCTTCAGCAGACTTAGAATAAAGTGTTTTGAATTTCCCTTAATATAGAAAAGGTTTTACAACACATAAGGCAATCAAACCTTACCAAATGTGATGTATCTCACCTAATTCCTCAATGCCTAATAAAGCCTTGGTCTTGTAGAAACTTACCTGTCTATAAATTCCTTCTGAAATGTCCGAGCAACCTTGCAATGCTCTTTACAACCATTGTTTTTCGTTTTTCTTTTAAGGCAAATTATATTTAAATGGTGGTAATTAATCAAAATAAAAGATTAAATTGCTAGGAAAGCCATTTCCTGCTGTTTGAAAAAACAAAATTTTATATCTCCGAAGGCAACACATTCACTCTATAATTAGCCAATTTAAGCAGAGCAATTTGAAATTCTTAATCATATTCAATAACAAGAAGGTATAACACTTCTTAGTGATGGTTACAAGTGCCTATAAAAGACAAAACTATCATTTTTGAAGTATACTGGTCTTGTTTAATGATATTCCTTAAAAAAAGATACATTACCTGATACATGTAATAAATTTACAAGTATTCCAATTTGTATATCATACTTACCAATTAAGCCACTTAGAATGAAGATATTTGGCATTTCATTGATGCCATTTTCAAAGTAGGATTTTTTGGATGCAATTTCATTAACCATGCTTGCAAGTAATACTAGTGTACTGGACTAATCTTATTTATGTGCTAATTGACTATGTCTCTTTCCTCTTACAAAGATTCTTTCAATACATATTATTAATGCCTGTAATATATATATATATGTATGTGCATATGGGCTCTACAGCTCTATATGACCAAATTGTTCCACTGTGTAGCTCAAAATGCATAGCAAAGTCTAAAATTCTGAAAGGTATAGATGTTTGAGGGAAATTTTCGCCCCCGTTTAATTTTCGCCCCTTTCGCCCTATTCTGGCGTGGGCGAATTTAAAACGGGCGAATTCAAAATAAACTGTGTAATATCTTAAACAAAAATCTTTTTGGGCGAATTAAAAACGGGACAAACTTGTTTTTAGATGTAAAAGGGCGAAATTATCACGGGGCGAAAATAACCCTGTATACAGTATTGATTACATCAAATTGAAATAGTTTATTTTTTTTTTATGCAATGAGCCTGAATACATGTATTTCATGTACTGCTATCAATATGTACTTGATCCTTCTTAATAGTATTTTGATTAAAAACATACACTCTTTTTAAATGCCAGCCTCAGGGACAATGTACATTCTTAAGTTTTAAAATCTACGTAATATTAAGAACAAAATTACAAATATAAGCACCACTTGAGGACTTTAATAGCCCGAACATAAAAGCCAAATGCACATTCCAGGTTGATCAATCTGTATAAAATTTCAAAAAAAAATATAAACTTCCTGTGCGAACTTTTCCGAAAAAATAATTGAAACATTGTTAGGGATTTAAGGAACTTGCTTAATTGTGTCCATTCTTGTATGTAAATATATAACCAAATAAGACCATATATTTGATTTGCAACATAGATGCTGTTGCATGCCCTATAATTTTACTTGGATTCTAGAAGTAAGTGTAATTTAACTTGGTATTTTCAAAACTGTTATCTTAAGTAACATGAACAGATCTGGAAGGTTATGTTTACCTACATCTCAAATATCCAGTATCTCTACTGAAAGGTTTTCCTGGTCCCAAACGTTTAAGAAAATGATATTCGACTGTATTTCTTTTTGTTTAATTATCAAAAACCAAAATATATGCATTTATAAATGATTACAAAACATTCTTCTCATTTCTTGGACTACATATTGCAATTTCCAACCTTTTATTTCCACTTTTTTGGATCAACACAAAGCTATCCTAGTCATTCCTGTCTTAGGCAATGGATGGTTTATGGTTATATATAAGTATTTTGTTTTTTCCTTTTCACTCAAAAAATTAATATGAATTAATACATTTTGTTGTTTAACAATGAACATGTCTCCCCGTCCTATTTTCACCTTTGTATTACTATATTTCAATGACTATTTTGTTTCCAATTCAATAGCTAGCAAATGGAATCAATGACGAGAAAGCTCCTAAAAATACAGACTTGAGAAAGGCACTTTCCAGAAGATCATTGCTCCTGACCCCAAATTTAGATCTCTTTCATTCTTAAAGTCATGATCTATAATGAGAAGAATGCCAAATTCCAGTGTAAATCTATAAAATGTATGATATGCAACTGATCTTATCACTTGCCTTATAAATATCAGGGGCTTTACAACATTAGATAGTAATATTTTATGAATACAAAGAATTAAGCTCAAACAAAACTGGGTGCATTTGAATACCAGTAATGAATAACTATTACAAAACTCTACCCTGAAAAGGATATGTATTTCATTCTCCTTTTTATTTACATTCATCACAAACTTGAGATATATGACTATGTCAGCTTGAAAAATGTTGGCATTAATGCCTAATAGTTTTGAGCCATGTTGAAATGCCTAACCTTTCTGAGTCATGCTGTAAGTAATGCCTAAAAATTCTGAGCCATGTTGTAAGTAATGCCTAATAGTTCTGAGCTAGGTTGAGGCATGTTGTAAGTAATGCCTAGTAGTTTTCAGCCATTTTGTAATTATCAGCCTTATTGGTCTGAGCCATGTTGTAAGTAATGCCAATAGCTCTGAGCCATGTTGAGCCATGTTGTTAGTTATGCTTACATGTAGTAGTTTTCAGATATATTGTAGTTAATGGCTTATTGTTCTGAGCTATGTTGCATGTAATGCCCAATAGTTTGAGCCACATAGAGCCATGCTGTAAGTAATGCCTAGTAAGTTATCACCCGAGTTGTCATTAACGCTAATTGTTCCGAGCCATTTTTAGCCGGGCTTATTGCTCAAAGAGCAATTGACGGCTTATTTGATCCTGTTCAGGGCAGTATATTAACCCCATAGTCGCCATTTCAAAGTTACGTGCAAAAATATAGTTCTTACTCTCAACCGCTTTTGAGATAATACAAACGCCAAATAAAGCAACAAAAATAAAACGAAGTTTTATCTATATAAAATAAACATTAGTAGTAATGACTTTGAAAATTTCATAAGACAAAGAACATAGTTCATTAGCGTAAGGATTTTTGAAAATCAGTGTTACCGCAGTTCTCTACACATACGAGGTAAAGCAGGAGAGGGAACCAGACTGGCCTGTTTGTTTACATTCAGCTGCGGTAACCAGATTAATTCTGATTCTGACAAAATCGGACCGCGGTATTAGGATTGAAAAACTCACTGTCAGTGTCTTATCATTCATATTTATAGTTTTAAAATAATTTTTTCATCAGAATATAAACGTGATTCATGTAAGAAATCTATTCTACTCTGTAAATGAGCCCGACTCTCTGTACTTCTGAGTACTTTGATTAAATAATGCCTAAAGTATAATAGTTCTTAGCCATGTTGTAAGTAATGCCTTATATTCCTTGGATTTAAAAACTTCACGTTCTATTCCTACAATAAAACAAAATCTTGCAACTGTTCACATTACATACGTGAATATCTAAGAAAGAAAATAGAATATAATATCGCAAATAAAAATTTAATGAAAATGTGCAATGGATCTGAAACATTCTTCTTAAGTTACATATGAAAAAAAATAAGCTGCTTTATTATCTGCACCAAACATTACAAGAGCATCTCGAAACAATCTAATGGATTATTTTGACAGTACTTTTATACAAATTTCAGGCAACTGCAAGTCCTTATTTTGAGAGTTAATAATGTTAAAGGTACTTGGACACAGATTTGAAGTTATTATTTTCTCTATAATATTACGACTTATATATTTTGATAGCACTTCACACAAAAAATAATTAAAAATCTTATTTCATTTAAAAGATATTGAAATTTCAAATTTTTCGGCGGGTTTGATTGACATATCCTTGCACTCTCACAAATTTAATTTTATTCTTAATCCTTAGGAAAAGTGGCAATCTCGTTTTGTATAAATGAAAAATATTAATACTATAATCCAGAAAATTCAGAGTAGACACGTTCGAAAGCAAAACAAACACACAATATATTGTCAGTCCGTGCAGTTGTGGTAAGCAGACTGTGACGATTGAACGCACCCGGTGAATTCTAAATATAAACAATAACAGAACTCGAGCCCTGTTTACAAAAACTGTGTACATAACACGAGTGTGCTCGATTTGCTAAACTCTGTACGCATCTCTTAGTTCGGAATGACGATACTTGTGAAGGTGTTTTGCTTTCTAACATTTCTACTCTGAATAAAATTATTTTTCTTGATAAAAGTTTTAATATTTCTCATTAAAACACATCAAAATTGCCACTTTTCCTAAGGATTAAGAATAAAGTTAAAATTTGTGAAAGTGCAAGGATGTGTCAATCAAACCCGCCAAAAAATTTAAAGTTTTAATAACTTTTAAATGAAATAAGATTTTTAATTAATATTTGTGTGAAATGCTATTAAAATATATAATTCGTGATATTATACAGAAAAAATGAGAAAATATTAACTTCAAATCTGTGTCCAAGTACCTTTAATTTTTTTTTAATTTGAATGCAGATCTTCAGCTATTTTTGGAGATTATTTCATTGCAATCTAATTTGTAAGATTTACTGGTTGTTATATTCAATATACACATATCAAAATGAAGCTGCTTATTATCTGCACCTAACATTACAAGAGCATCTCAAAACAATCTATTGGGTTATTTTGACCGTAGTTTTAAACAAATTTCAGGTAACTGCACGTCCATATTTTGAGATATAGCAATGTTATTTTTTTTTATTATTGGAATGTAGATCTTCAGCTATTTTTGGAGATTATTTTATTGCAACCTATTTGTAAGATTTCATTTTGTTTGCCACTTGATTTCTGGTACTTAATTTTTTTCCAGTTACCCCCCTCTTCTCCTTTAAAATTCATTTTCAAAGTCATTTTTTTAATTTCTTCCTCTAATCTTGAGAGTTAACATTTCTTAAACAAATAGTAATAGAAGCAACATCAAAACTATGCTGGCAGACGTTTCTTATAATTTTATGTCAATCTACAATGGATAAGACAATTCAAGTATACATGTATACACATTCAACTAAATGCAATACAAAGATGATTGATGTACCTAATATACTGGACTGTGAATCTGTGGTGATACTTTTATTCAATGTCTGGTTTTCCAAACGATTCAAAGATAATTTTCTATGTTTTTCTTTTATTTTTAGTCTTGTATCTGGGTCAATGTCCACGAAAAGCTCCGACCGAGTTTCCTTATTGTTGTTCACATGCATAGGACCTATATTCTACTTTGTATTTGACTATTTGTCGGGTTTCGAAGCAGTTTGAAACAAAAAGAAAGTTATTAATGTAAATAACCAAGATTACATCATTGTAAAACAATACAAAGGTATAAGTAAACGATTTTTAGTATAACCGCGTGCGTGTCGTCTGCTTTGTAAAATGTTTGAATTCAATCTCATCCCTCATAATTTATGCACATCAATAGTAATAAAAGCGTTAAAATGTATAAATGGATATTTATACGATTTTTTAGAGTTACAAAACATTTCATGTATTTTTTTGCAAGCAATTGTTTTGCGTCTTTACCTTTGAAAGGTTCAGGAGAAAGGAATGTGAAGAACAAACCCGACCTTATATAGTCCTATCAACTGCCCTAGAGTTAACTGTTATGAACGTTTCGTTTTCGCGCGATATCTCGAGAACCCTTTCAGCTTTCGCAATGAAATTGATGTATGTACTGAATTTAGTGAATTAGATGATCAACTAGATTGAAACATATTTACACTCTGTGCATGTCATTTGAAAGTGTACTACATGTACGTAGTTGAAAACGTGCTGACATCCCCATATCTTTACTGATAAAATTAGACCATTGTTGACAATGTGCTGTCTTTAGTGTTAAACTCACTGACTTTCTCAATCTGGTGCTGCCAAACTTAGAAAAATATTGACAATCTTAGTTGGCGCTAATGAACATAGAAAAATACTAACCTACAAAAGAGCTGAAAGTCATAGTTGAAGCTGATAAACTTGAACAATGACTGACCTATTTACTGCCCATGCTGTAAAACCTTGACAAGTGCTAACATTTACTGATCAGTATTGCCCTATTGTTCTCGCACTTGGGGAGCATTCAGAAGTGTGAAATTTTGAAATTGATTTTTTAATTTTTTATTTTATTTGAAAGAGTATTTTAGAGGGCCGAGTGGGGTTTTATTGTGTGAATACTACAAAAGCGAAACTCTTCATTTTGATACAACATATAATTTTCATTAACTTCAGTGTTCAAAGTGTGCAAAGTTTGGGGGGAATCTACCGTCCAGGTATTTTTGAAGGACCGTATCAAAATACAAGTACATTTACTATAGGATTATAAGAAAAATTCCAATTTTCAGCACTTTAAAGCAAATTATACAAATACTGCAATAGACTTTTTGTTCAAACTATATTATTTAATGAGTAATGCTAGATTATACAAAGTTCTGCCGTCTTGTTACCAGAGGGGGTCTATCTCAAAATGCCAAAGATTAACGAATTTTTCTGTTTTTATAGCTGTACTACAAAATTTACGAGAAAGGAGTCATATAAAAACATGACTTGTTCTTTAATAACATATTTATTATTTATTACCCCTTTTTTTAAGAGCTTTAAGAGCTTCAGTTTATCAAGACCTCAAAAACACACTGCAACGACATCAACTTTCCTATCAATTGCAAAATCGGCTAAAAAAAATCAGTTATATAGTATTGTAATTACATTTTTATACATATAATTTCTTAATTTTGTTTAATTTTAATAATTAAGCGAAAAAGATTGCTTTAAAACAGTAAATATGCTTCATTTTACTAAGATGCACGAAATATTACGCAATGGAAACCACAGTCGGCCCCCTTAATTTCATTTTTTTCAAAAAAATATTTAAACACTGATGATGTATAATTATATTTTTTTCTTTTAAAAAGGTACATTTCATTTACAGTAGATCAAAATTTTTCAGCAAATCAGCAATGTATATATATTTTTAATTAAATAAAAAAAAATATATTTTACTGTTATCTATTTTTATTCATTGTTAAAAATTATGATTATTCTATATTTCTTTAATTGACATTGATCCTTTTCCTGTTTTGTATATACTATATAAAATAATATTTCAGGCTCGTATTACGCATACATTCAGTTCCTTTCTGCATTTTTGAAAATATTTTAGTTTTTTACTCTACTTTTAATTCGATTCGATTTGTTAATTTTCATTTAGATGCTATTTCCGTATTTGTATTGCTGTTCACGGTCAAACATAAGAAAGTTTAAGCATCTTGGAATAACAGAAATGTACCAAAAAATTACAACCCCTCCCCCCTTTGTGGTCCCGTCTCTTTCAAAAATGGATTTTATAGAATTGTGTTAAATTTTATATCATTGTTGGTCCTTTTTTCCATAATATTCATTGATATGGGCTTTTAATCTATTTATTGCTTTTAAGAATATTTTATTTTACATAACAAAATCGATATAAAATTGCTTTTCAAGTCTGTGACATCTAAAATATCATCAGCGTCTACCAGATTGCACATTATACTGTCTATTTAAGGTCAAGATCTAGTGAATGAAAGGTGCCTACAGATTTATCAAATTTGAGATATAAATTCCTTTATTGATGCTTTACAACTTTAGTTTGGTCAAAGAAGGTGTTTCGGGGCATAATTTGTAGGTAAATAAGATGAAAAACAGTGTTTTAAACTGTCATTTTCGATGAAAAATTAAGAATACCAGCCATGAATACAGGAGTTTTTTTTCATATTCGACAAAGGAATTTTATCCAGATTGCCTACAGTCTCTCAGAAAACGGTATTTAATATGTTCATGACCTCTTCTTTAAATCAATATCAAATTTGATATATGTATCCGGTTTACTTTTCAAATGATTTCAAGTTGAATGTCATGAAAATACCATTTTTTCTACATAATTATGCTAAAGCCGTAAAGTGCGGGAAAAAGAAAGTTGAAATTGATTTTCACGTCATAATGGATCTAACACCAAAAAGTTAGTCTAAATTATTTACTAGATCTTAACCTTTAGTTAAATTTTGATTTTAAATGATACCTATTTGACTAACTTAAAACAGCTCAGCTTTTGAAATGAAGTAACATACGATTTCCAATGTATTTTTGATATTTTTATTTTTAATTTTTGATGCGTCATCTTGAATAGAAATACAGGAAGAAATTGAATTCCGTTTTCTTACTGAATTATTTGTGCGTGTGTGTGTGTTGGTGGGGGGAGGGGGGGGGGGGG
>PRKT01000645.1:50529-66607 GCA_003671525.1 Saccostrea glomerata
ACTATAAGTTTACACAGTTACTAGTATGCTGGACATGGATCAATCTTCCAGAATTAAGAATTTCAAGGCCCCTGGATAAAAGGTATCATAGAGGACCGGAGGAGGGGGGGGGGTTACAACTCGTGCAAGCTCAAATGAAGATGTATTTTGTATTTTAACTGTTCTCTTCTCTGGATACCACACTTGCTTATTAAATCAATACCGTCGGTTTTAATTTGCACAAGTTTTATATGTTTATGCCAAGTTAATATATTACGAGAATTACCTATATCTGCGGAGGAATTATCTGTTAATAGCTTACAAGCAAGAAAACTTACATCAAATTTCATGAGGTTTAAATTAATAAAATATTTGGACGATGAAGCAATCAGATTATTTGTTTTTTGAAGTAATATATGGAGCGAAAATTTGCGTGGTCTTTTAAAATTTTGACGTAGAGAAAACATTATGATAAATAAAGCGAGAGATTGATCTGTGTGTTTGTGGGTGGGGGAGGGGGGGGGGGGGTGGTGGTACGACTCGAGTAATCTCATATAGAAATATACATGTATATGATTGTTCTTTCCTCATAGAGACCACACGCGCTTATTAAATCAATATCGTCGTGTTTATTTTGTACTAGCTGCAGATCTGTAGCGTTATGGTATTATGTATTTATCTTTGACCATAACGCTACAGATCCCGTAATGCAAAAAAAAAATGTGCAATTTACGGCGGATTATTTTTTGCGCTCTTTTGGGGAGAATTTCACCACTTTCTAGCATTGTTCAGTCAACTACCTTTTACTCCCGAATTCTAGACACGTTCTGTGGCCAATATGTATATTTTATCCACCTCCAAATCATTTATAGTGGTCTCCACAGGCAACAAACTCGCTTGAAGTGAATTTTCAGCAATCTAACAAATAATTTTTATCAAGCGAGTTTATCACTTGTAGAGACAGCTATAAAGAGTTGGGAGAAAGATAAAATACAGATTAGTCATATAATGTGTCTAGAATTAGGGAGTGAAAGGTAGTTAATTGGCCGAGCCTGAAAAGTGGAAAAATTCTCAAAAAGTGTGCAAAAAATATTGCGCCGTAAATTGCACCTTTTTTGTATTAAAGGATCTGTAGCGTTATGGTCAAAGACAAATATATAAAACCATAACGCTACAGATCTGCAGCTAATTTTGAACCTGTTTCTCTCTTGATGCCAAGATACTATTTTGCAAGGATAATTTATACCTCTGGTAAAATTATCTGTTACATGAAATAACTAAAAACAAGCTAATTCAGAAAATTTGTGTCCCCCGTTTAGGGGGAAAAAGTAAACCATGTGCAGGGGAGGGGAGAGGTTCGGATCCCCCTGACTGAATTTGCAGAATTATTAAATGTATACATGTATACTGAAGAAAATAAAATATGCCATTATGGATATAAAGATTTGATTGCTTATTCTTTATTATGTGTATAGAGAAGATTTTTTTTATGTGGAATATTGATCACACTGTAAGGATGTTTTAATGAGCTTGTGCAAGCCAGGCCTTATAAATTTTTCATTTCACATGCTGAAAACTATCATTTAGTAAAAAAAGTATTTTGAGAAAAAAAAAAAGAATATGGATCATTCGAGATTCAAACGCAGGACCTCTCACAAGTGAAGCGAGAAACATACCACTACGCTACGTAACCGAGGAAATTGGGGAAAATTATATGCAAAGATGAAGTCACATATACATGTATATGTATATATTCACGTTCGATATTGTCAAAATTTAACACAATGCATGGTGTCTAATTTAACCTTAAAAGTTTATTAAACAGTTCTAATAGATTTAATAAGGATATTAAGTCCGCCGAGAACCTGTTTTATACGTAATATCTCTCCTCATGCCCCTGTCCTAAAAATAGCGTTATGTAATAAATAAGTACTAATAAAACAAACGGGGCGGGATACTTTGAAAGAAGAATTAGCTTGTTCCTTTAGTTTTTACCATGCCCTGCACAAATATGGCGCAATAGATAAAACACATAGATTTTTTATCCGATTACTGTAAAATGTATACATGTAATAAAATAAACAAACAAGTCGTCTTAACGTGTGTAGCAAAATGGTCTTAGTATCAAAGTATATAATGTGCGTGTTTTAAATCTGTATCTGAAAGTTTTTTAGCATTGGTTATTTCTTACAAATTTATTTTCTTAAGTTTTATTTGCAAGAATTCTAGTGTTTGATAATGCTGAACGAACAAAAAAGACTTAATCATGTTTATAAAAAAAATCGTCGGACACATTTTTCATGTGAACCAATGACAAGGAAAAAGTCTTTCTAAGAGTTTATTTAACAGTAGTGAAATTATTAGAGAATACAAACAATGATCGTATAGTGGTTAAGAGCAAAGGGGACCGATCGTAAAATGGTTCGTGATCGTATAGTGTCTCACGATCCCTCCTAGAACGTAGCTCCGAAGAGCCCCGCTCTGAGAAGTGCGGCCCAGATGAGAACGAGAGAGTGAGCGCTCAGTAAAGTTAGACTGTCGTTTTATAATGTACAATACTTGATACTCATTTACATATGAAACAAACAAATCAGATTCAAATAAACAAGTCATACAATAAATTTGGTCAAAATCCTAGAACTTTATAAAATAAATTATAATATAATTCATAAGCTTCAGTTCAGTGTCCTGGCATTGTGCAAACGTTAATATAATGTTAAAGTAAGTTTTTTCAATGTTCCGTTGCTCTTCCTGTATTGATGTCCGAAGATAGATAAACATCCTAGTTGATTACAGTGTCCTTAATCCGATTAACGGGTTTGTTTACTTTTACAGAAATGTATTACACTTTCACTTACCAATTGGATTATAGGTCAGTGCACTCTATCATGAGTACATTTCAATAAGCTTATTCTATTTTCTTGATTAAAATGATTGTCTCAAACCCTATAGGTTTACATTCGTCCCAATGTAATAGGAAATTTTAGCAGGAAATTTTTGAACTAAAACAATAGTATAATTTTTACTTGGTTCACGGGACTGTAATAGGAAACAGATTTTGTAAAGCCTTCGCAAAATCGGGAACACTCACATATGGTTAACATGAGTAATCGCAATATGTTCATCATGGTCATTGGATGTAAAACGCGTTTCAAGGTTCTCTTCTTCTTGTTCAAGTGTTTTCACTGCTATATACTAAGTAGTATCAAAAGGATAAACGAATACGGTGGATTATAATTTAAACAGTTATATCAAATTTTGGATATACAAAAGTTCACTTTTATTTCACTTATATTGGATGTGTACTTTTCGGTTCCTTAGTTTAAGCAGGATTGCTGATGGTGATGCAAGTTGTTACGCATTATCAGTTCGTGGAATGGAAACACTCCCGGTGATTATAAAAAGTCAAAAGTATACCTTATACATGTACGTTTTATATAATTTTAGTCTTGCATCTTATTTTCTCGTAGATCGAAATTGTAATTAACAAAAGCTATGATAAATTCGTAAAATACTGCAACAGCAATCAATTACACCATTAGTTGTCAGCATCGTCTTCATTTGTAAACATCTTCTAATTGACCGTTATCACCTGTCGTATTCTTCATTTCCACGACTTCTTGTGATTTCCATTTTAAGTCTTATACTAAAAACATAAACATGGTACTATCTTCTTCACAATCGCATTCTCTAAGCGAATTAATTCAGGATCAGTACAAACATATATGACGGACCCAAAGACACTGGGTCAGACGTTTTCTCCGCCCTTGGTATCATACAATATACCAACGTCGTAAAAAAATGCTTCAAATGCAGTCCACGATAATATCCAATGTTTCTTTGATAATTGTTGCAATATTGTCAGAATTTGGGTAGAAACTTCGAAACAGATTCAGTCAATTTTCAAAATCCATAAAAAAGAGACAACGAACCTGACGTTAACTTCATCACCATTTTCCCCTGTTTTGCTACGTTTTCCTTCCACGTTTGATATCTTCCAGTACCTCGCACATCCTGGTCACAGCACCAAATTGGTCTTGTGAACCAATGACAAGGAAAAAGTCTTTCTAAAAGTTTATTTAACAGTAGTGAAATTATTAGAGAATTGTTTGTTTACTTTTACAGAAATGTATTACACTTTCACTTCCCAATTGGATTATAGGTCAGTGCACTCTATCATGAGTACATTTCAATAAGCTTATTCTATTTTCTTGATTAAAATGATTGTCTCAAACCCTATAGGTTTACATTCGTCCCAGTGTAATAGGAAATTTCAGCAGGAAATGTTTGAACTAAAACAATAGTATAATTTTTACTTGGTTCACGGGACTGTAATAGGAAACAGATTTTGTAAAGCCTTCGCAAAATCGGGAACACTCACAAATAGTTAACATGAGTAATCGCAATATGTTCATCATGGTCATTGGATGTAAAACGCGTTTCAAGGTTCTCTTCTTCTTCTTCAAGTGTTTTCACTGCTATATATACTAAGTAGTATCAAAAGGATAAACGAATACGGTGGATTATAATTTAAACAGTTATATCAAATTTTGGATATACAAAAGTTCACTTTTATTTCACTCATATTGGATGTGTACTTTTCGGTTCCTTAGTTTAAGCAGGATTGCTGATGGTGATGCAAGTTGTTACGCATTATCAGTTCGTGGAATGGAAACACTCCCGGTGATTATAAAAAGTCATAAGTATACCTTATACATGTACGTTTTATATAATTTTAGTCTCGCATCTTATTTTCTCGTAGATCGGAAATTGTAATTAACAAAAGCTATGATAAATTCGTAAAATACTGCAACAGCGATCAATTACACCATTAGTTGTCAGCATCGTCTTCATTTGTAAACATCTTCTAATTGACCGTTAGCACCTGTCGTATTCTTCATTTCCACGACTTCTTGTGATTTCCAATTTAAGTCTTATACTAAAAACATAAACATGGTACTATCTTCTTCACTATCGCATTCTCTAAGCGAATTAATTCAAGATCAGTACAAACATATATGACGGACCCAAAGACACTGGGTCAGACGTTTTCTCCGCCCTTGGTATCATACAATATACCAACGTCGTAAAAAAAAATGCTTCAAATGCAGTCCACGATAAGATCCAATGTTTCTTTGATAATTGTTGCAATATTGTCAGAATTTGGGTAGAAACTTCGAAACAGATTCAGTCAATTTTCAAAATCCATAAAAAAGAGACAACGAACCTGACGTTAACTTCATCACCATTTTCCCCTGTTTTGCTACGTTTTCCTTCCACGTTTGATATCTTCCAGTACCTCGCACATCCTGGTCACGGCACCAAATTGGTCTTGTGAACCAATGACAAGGAAAAAGTCTTTCTAAGAGTTTATTTAACAGTAGTGAAATTATTAGAGAATACAAACAATGATCGTATAGTGGTTAAGAGAAAAGGAGACCGATCGTAAAATGGCTCGTGATCGTATAGTGTCTCACGATCCCTCCTAGAACGTAGCTCCGAAGAGCCCCGCTCTGAGAAGTGCGGCCCAGATGAGAACGAGAGAGTGAGCGCTTAGTAAAGTTAGACTGTCATTTTATAATATACAATACATGATACTCATTTACATATGAAACAAACAAATCAGATTCAAGTAAACAAGTCATACAATAAATTTGGTCAAAATCTTAGAACTTTATAAAATAAATTATAGTATAAACATAAGCTTCAGTTCAGTGTCCTGGCATTGTGCAAACGTTAATATAATGTTAAAGTAAGTTTTTTCAATGTTCCGTTGCTCTTCCTGTACATGTATTGATGTCCGAAGATAGATAAACATCCTAGTTGATTACAGTGTCCTTAATCCGATTAACGGGTTTGTTTACTTTTACGGAAATGTATTACACTTTCACTTCCCAATAGGATTATAGGTCAGTGCATTCTATCATGAGTACATTTTAATAAGCTTATTTCATTTTCTTGATTAAAATAATTGTCTCAAACCCTTTAGGTTTACATTCAGTATATAAACAAGTTTATTTTTCACAGTAATACTCTGTGCTAAATATTCATCCAAAATAATACAAATCTGTCTAGCTGATAAACAACAGAATTATTGAATACATTTTCTCTTCTCTTATTCTATAATTAAAAAAAGCATTTATTTCAGATGTTGCGGGGCAAAATTTGACAAACGAGACACTTCAAATACTTGATATCGCAATTACTTAACTTAGCGGAACTCTTTCGCGAAGGAGGTAGGAATCGTCTGTTGGGTGGGGGCAATGTGCTATTCAATACAATGCAAGATCGATCATTGTAGCATTTATGAGGACAGATAAATAAAAAATCCTGATGGAATACCTCGCTAAACAATCGCTGAACCAGCTTAATATATTTTTGAGAGGAGCCAATCCTAAATTGTCAGATTTTTAACGATATTTTTAATTAAGCAGACTCTTTCCTTTAATTTTTCATTGAAAATCGTCACATTTTTAAGCAGATAAAATATTCTTAACTTTCCTTTTTTTAGAATGTACTATTTGGAGTTCAATATCTGGCAAACCATCGTGATTTTGGCATTAAATTGTTCGAATCATTCGATTGTCACTACTGTAAACAATGTCATTTGCCCCCAGAAATTTAGACTTTTCTCGACTCCCCCGCAAAAGAGCGGTAGTAAGTTAGATAACTGCGAGGTACTCATTGGTAGTAGCGATATAACGTATTGGCAAGTCTATAAAACATAATAATAAAAAAATATGTCCTTACATGTACCTGTAAGAGTTATTTCTCTTATCATTGTATCCATGTAACTAAGTTAACTTAAGTATTTAAAAAAATGCAATCCCTTATAGATCATCCTCTTAATAAAACAAATTATTTTTAAAAATAAATATATATTAAATTTCATAATTACAAAAATCAATGATGGAAAAAATAGCTAAAATATTCTATAAAGAAAAATCAAAACAAAATTATAAAATTAATAAAAAAAAAAAACTAGATATGTTTGTGAAACACAGATGCCCCGCATGACAACCTATAGAGAAGGTTAAACTTTCTTTCTAACCCTTCTAATGGTATCCAAAGAAAGTTTTTGTTACAAAGAATACACTTGTCAAACATGAAATCCATAGTCTAAACCAATCAAACGTTTGGACAGATGGGCACGATAAAACTATATACCCCCGAATCTTCGACTGCATGAAAAATAGATATTCAGTACTAAAAGGGTTACAAAAAATTATTTAACATTTCCCGTTTTGTCGGCTTAGTCTGTGATTTATATTTCAAGGGACGGGGACGTACGAGAAGGATATTGACTGTATTGTTGCTTGTTCAGCGCTACTATATATAATTTTTAGGAAACTGACTCATCTGTTTTCTTTTATATAGGTAGTCCCAGTTCGATTATAATCACACCTCTTCATCATAGGATAAAAACGCTGTGATCTTGTATTAACTTTAAATTGAGACATGGCGGATGAACAGACATTGTCCGAGGAATATTTTGAAAAGTTACAACCTAATACGATTCTACAATTAATTGCTGCTGCCTTTGCAATGTTTGAGAACTGCATGTCTTGCTTTCATAATGTACACAAAATATGTGGAAAACAAAAGCGGTTCCAGATTTTTCATACCAATTCTAGCAATAGTTGATCTTGGGGGATGTGTGTCGATCCTTACGCAATTTTACTTGAACAACATTATGCATAACATTTACCCTAGCTTTTTATCTTGTACGATGATGACGTTTGTAATTGTGTTGACAGGTGTATTTTCTTAAAATAGCCTGAAAATGGCTGCCACACCCCCGCCTCGTTAAAGGAGACATTTGTTAAGTCATTTGTGCAAAAATTAGTCATTTACTAATTTAATACATGCTTATTTTTAAATACAGTGTGTATATAATATTGGTGAAACAAAAATATTGAAAATACATACATATTTTTGCAATTATTTTACAATCATTCGAATATAATCTATTATTTGACTGCACTTTTGTTTATATGCACCATGGCAAGGCCTACATGTATTAATAGAATTATGAAAAATGAGTACCCAATGTTTAAATGGGAATATAAACTTTAGAACAATAGTTAAATTGTTTACATGTAGTTATTTAATAATAGCAAGAACTTTTTCGTCTATTAGTCAGAACATTATTATAAACTACAGACAGGGCCTGGTTGGGAACGTTTAGCTTTCAATTTCCAATGCAATGGGTTGTCAGCAGTCAAATTTCTACAAAAATAAGTATCAGTACTAAGTCGGATAACATTAATATTCCTTTTGGATATTTTTTGTGTGTGTTCAGAATCGTTCCTGATACATGTATCAGCATTATTTTTATCTTTTTTTCTTCTTAAATTCAGAAGCCAAAGAGAACAAAAGAATGCATCTTGACGGAAAGGTTTTAATTTAAATATTGAAAACATAACTCCGGTTAATTGAAGCAATATGTAAAACGCAAATCTAGTCTTACTCGGGACTTACAATCAATAATACATGGATCAAAATTGCAACAAAGATGAATACATTTTATCTGATTTTCAAACCGAACAAATCGATTTTTGAAACAAATTTTTCAAACAATCCACTTTTGAGTTATAAGGGTTCGGAGAGCAGTATGGCAACCACTATTGAAATAACGACCACTATTGAAATAATTATTATAGTGGTTGAGAGTGCATTTCAATAGCAAACATAGTTAGTAACCACTAGTAATCAATAGTGGTCGTATTTCAATAGTGGTTACTAACTATGTTTGCTATTGAAATGCACTCTCAACCACTATTGATATAATTATTTCAATAGTGGTCGTTATTTCAATAGTGGCTGCAACATCATATTCTAATACTGTATTGTTCCATAGGTAGGTGTGAATTCTTTTGTAAAAAGTGTGGGCTTTCTGTACATAACCCACACTTTTTCTATAACTCCGCCCATCGAACCGGGACAAAAGAACTATAAAATCATGAACAATTTTTAAATGAAACAATCATCTGGGCTTGTTTTACCAAATAACCAAAGTAAAAAGAGTAAAAAAAAAACGGGTATCGATACTTTAACTTTACTTTAAAAAAAAAAACTTCAGAAATCGCTATATTTTTTAAATATATATTTTTTAAAGTGTCATTACCAGGGTGACGTTAGCTTAGTAGATTCTAATATGTTATTTTGATAAACAAGAAAGGAAACACAGTACAAACATGAAGTAAACACTACTGTACTTAAATAAAATCTTCGATTGCAGATCTAGCCGATCAAAGATCTAATTTTCATTCATTTGAAATATACACGTACATAACCTCTAACAAACATTTCAATCAACGTACCACAGTGCACGACAAAATATGTATCGGGTTTATAAAAAATTAAATTAAACGAAGTTCATAATAAATTTAAATTATTTGATTTTGACGATTGAAATGTACGAGAAAAAAATAAAACAACGAATCAGCATATTCATTGAAACCAAATTCGTTGATTTTTTTTATATACATAAATCAGACAAACTTTTTAAACAGACTTAGATATGTTTAATTTGTATGTAGCCCGCATGGTGCAGTGGTTAGAGCGCCTGCCCTAGAGTCCAGAAGTAAGGAGTCGAATCCCACTGTGGGATGTGGAGACCGTATTAACAGACGTCCCGTGTCGCAGAAGGTGTTGGCACGAAGAAGGTCCCTCATTGCTTAATGACCTTGAGTGCCAAGTAAAGGACAAAATTTGTAGCTCTCCATCGGCATATGTCGTGGCGTCTCCACATGAGTGAAAAATTCTCGAGAACGCTAAACAACATATACGATCAATTTTTAAAAGTATTGTATACAAATCACTTACTGTGGTTTCGATAGAGGTGGTCATTCTGCCACGAAGGAGCGTAAAATCATATAAAATCCACATGTATCATTGAAAACAAACACTAAATGTTTCAATCACACGAACCAGTCCGACCAATTCTTAAGCTTACTTACATATGAATGATTTTTGAAAACTATGGTACAAATCATTTACTCCATATAATACTGTTGATTATGTGCAAATACCCGATGGGCGTGGTCATAATGACAACTCGGGAGCTCCACACCCTCGTGTCATTATGACCACGCCCATCGGGTATCTGCACATAACCAATAGCATTATATAGGGTAACTACTACCTTTATCGTCGTTAATTTCACTATAAAGTACACTCTCCATAATTTCATGTTCGCCGTGCAGTTCTTTAGAAAAGTTATCTTCATCTGTCCGATTAGAAGGATTCTGGAAATCTTGGAATTCTCTTTTCCTGATTTTTTAAAAAGAAAACAACACATAATAAGTAATTTTGTTAAGGTCAGAGCCTCAAATTCAAATGTTTATTAAAAGTCAGTAAGTAGCAAATTACATGTACCTTTTCTGCAATTTGGTTCGTCTTTGTATGAAGATAATTAAGAATCCTGTTGCTAATGATCCAATTAATATACCAACGATAGTCGCGCCGACAAGGTAAGAGAAGTCTGTATAGACAAAAAAGAAATAACTCTTAAGATTAGATTAAGCCTACTTTTCAATTAACAGCGGTAGCATTCAAAAGAAATTTTATCATAATTTCATCTAGACAGGGAGATTTGGAACAATGTTTAAAATTTTATGCATCAATATCGTTCTAAGATTTGAACTATTATTGTTCTAATTGCAGACAAAAACAAAATATGTAAAATAATTACAATTCATTAATAAATAAAGGTCGCCCGCGTTGTACAGTGGTTAGAGAGTCTGCTCTAGAGTCGCAGCTACGGATTAATCCTTATGTTGATGGTTCGAATACGACTGTGGGAAAGTGGAAACTTGTCTTTTCTACCGAGTTCCTGTGTCGAAGTAGGTGTTGACACGAAAAAGATCCCTCACGACCCATTTATAGGTAAGGCTTGCATATATATCAACACTTTATTCAATGAAAATAAAAGACAAAAGGAATTTTTTTTTTGGCATATGCTTTGTATGATTAGATTTGCCTTTTTTTTACCGGATTTTGAAGACTCTGCTAATGAGTACTTGAGGCCTTTATGTACAGACGTACGATTAAATCTAGTGCAAATTCTGGAGCTTGTTGAGACCATCGTCTCTGTGCATTCAACTGAACCTGGGCAAAAGATCGTAAATTCTCATGCATCGACATTTATGCAAATAATAATGTAAATAAAAAAAGACTGTATCATAAAAATAAAATCATTATTTAGATTTTTTTTCCCGATACACATTAACATCTTTAATGCATGTTACTTTCTCACTTTCAACAATTAATACAAATAAAAAGCATTCACTTTCGGAATTATGTAAATAATTCACTTGAAGATAATTCTCTGTTATTCAGTTGAGGGGAAACCCATCTTATCAAATTCAGAAATACCTATGATGCCTAACTTCATTCAAGATGTTAATTGTCGAGTTCATGAATATCAAGGAATTGAATGTTTTTCAAGTATTTTTATAGTTCTCATGAAATCCTTATAAGTTTCTATTGATAATGTAGGCCTAAGAATTGTTGTCATAATTATCAATTTATCTGAATCATGTCATAAATATAAACATTAGTTAATTAATCGATATTGTTGTGAAATATTAAATCAACGATTATGAAGTAAAATTGAACGCACTTAAAGACCCAATTTTTTTACCGTACGGTTACCTGAGGAGGGGGAGTGGTCCAAGTAACAGTGTTGTTATTTACCTTGAGACCCCCAATACCCAAGATGTCAAAAATCTATATACACGTAGTATTACACAGGAAGTCTGTGTCTGGTGATCAGGGTCAACATTCCGTGTTTCGTGTCTAAATTTGAGTGAAACTACTTGAAATAATTGAAATATTTCAATATAAAATTTATTTATAAATATTTTCAGCGATATCTAATGAAGAAAAAAATTATAAAGAAATATCATTTTTATATTTAAAAAAAAGACAAATTAAAGAAAAGAACAGAGTAAAACTACAAAGTAAACATATCTCTTATTAATTAAACTTGTGTAAATATCAAATTTAAAAAAATAATAATAAAATATTCAATTCATAGGTAGGCCTGTCCGTCGTGTGAACATATACAATGTACCGTACCGCGATAGGAATATTACCTATACGTTCTGATCAACAATAGTATCGAAAATATTCACCATTTCCGGGTGTTCGTGTGTTTAAAAATTTTTTATTGTTTGCAATATTTCTTTTACACTTTTAAGAATTGATCTTTTGCTGTATATATTCATTCACTTTTTAATTTCGAATATTGGGTATTGACAGATGTTAGGAAATTCGAACTAAAAGTTACAATCTCGAAACTCCTAGCTGTTTCTGACATTTAAGAACTTTAAAACGGAACATGGTATAGATTGTATTCATATATACGTAAATAAAACATGGGATAAATGAATTTGTTATCCGTGCCATTTGTGCTAAATATCTTTTGTTATTTATCATATTCCAATTTTAATCGGCAAATAGCGTTTCTGTGTACGGACTGGTCTAAATCTTGGACGTCATATCGCCTAAAATACAATATTATGAATATAGCCGTTGAGATTAAAAGCAAATATTTTATGAAGTCATGTTTTAATTATCTACTCTCAATTGTTTTTAAAATAAAATTTTACCAAGATTCTTTTTTTAACCCCCCGTATACGTGTATACAAGGCGGCTACATGAAAGTGTTTGACGCGTGACCAGGCAATCGTCTTCAAAGGACACAAACTCGGACTATCAGGTAGCATGGGTAGCTGGCCTGTCAATCAAATCAGAAGCTATTGTTTTTTTCATGATTGACAGGCGGTAAATTATTGATCGTGAATCAGGTAGATTTTGGGGGCGTTAACATAAAATTGGGTGTTTAATGAAATATGCCTACGTGACAAGTTTGTGTGACTTACACAACAATTACTCACACAAAGTAAATTCTTTATATTTACATTTTATATTTTTAAATAAACCAAAATACACTCATAATTTGAATTTCTTGCTACCCCTTTTTATAAACGTCTCTGGGTCCTCATTTTGATGTGACTAAAGCGCGAGTTTCTCTGCGTATATAACTACACATGAGTATAGTATATAAATGGTGCCTGTTTTGGAGGGTAACAGCTGAAATTGACATCCCAAGGAAAACCATTGTCAACCGACGCGTTAGCGGAGGGGTGTCAATTTCAACTGTTACCCTGAAAAACAGGCAGAATTTATTTTATTGTATTGAATGTCAATTTTTAATTAAATTAAGCCCTGGGGAATAGTTCTCTGTCGCGGGTTTGATGAAAGAGCTATCCTACTCACAACCAGTGGATAAGCGTTTTATTATACTGATGTATAATATAAATTTTGAGGTTTAAATTGTTTGGAGTAAGAAAATACTGCAAGAATAATCTGAAACCCTGATGACGTCACAATGCTACTGAAGTCATTATGACATCATCATTCAATAGATTTATCGCTGGAAATCAAAATTTGCGGAAATATTGCATTAAAATTTTCCGAGGGCGGATAGCAAAAACTGTACCCCGGGGTATGGCTTTGCTAGCGTGAACTATAAAAGATAGTTATTTTACCTTCTGAACTTTATATAGAAAACATTTAGACAGAAGTATAATAATTGAAATTGACACCCCAAGGAAAACCATTGTCAACCGACGCGTCAGCGGAGGTTGAAAATGGTTTTCCGAGGGGTGTCAATTTCAACTGTTACCCTCCAAAACAGGCACTATTTATTTTATTGTACTGAATGTCAATTTTTAATTAAAGGATGTCTGCAAAAAAATCGTCAATTGTCTTTACGTTCACGTTTATAGAAAGCTTTCAAACTCCCCGCTACTTCGAAAAAGATTTACTAACTTCTTTATTGTTTATTTGATACTCTAAGAGTCCTTTTTCATCTAAAGTTTCGTTATCTAGCATTCGCAAGCATGTTTCATCTGTCGTTTGTTGTTTTTAAGTAAGGTACATCAGACGCAAGGTTTCATTTACATCAAGTTTATTACGATTCTTTCAAACGCGCAACTGACGTATTGAGAATTCTACGGTGAACCGTACGCTCATAATTTCCACGCATGTGGCATTACCGTTGTGTTACCCGTTGCCACGTGTGTTGCTAAGGCTGACGGTAATAGAACGGATTGTTAACTGCCTTGAAACCAATCAGATTTTAGTATTTAACATGAAAGTATAATAAAAGAAAATAGCATTCAAAACAATTTCCAAGGTGGTTTAAAGGAATCAAGTCTGAAATACCTGAACACATTTCGTAAGTTAAACTATCAGGAGAAGTTTCTTCATCCCTTGCTGTAATTGATAGATTGTTAGAGATTATGAAATTATTATCAATCTGGTTGCCATTGTACATATTATAACATATATAAATTTAATCAAGCTGTAAATAAAGCATCACACGAAATGATATGTTTTCCTCTTTTACCTCTGCACCATTCAATCTGTCTATGAATGTATGCTTGTAACATCACTACAAATCCACAAAGCATGATAACAAAAGCTAAAAAAATCTTTTTTTAAATTATAGATTATTTTTGTAAGAATATGTCGACTAGGTGTCCATAATGTCTTCGCATTGATAGTAGCAGCATTTATCTTAATATTTAAAAAAAATGAGAAAAAATCAGTTGAACGGAAATACATGTAATTGTAGGTTTAGAGGTCATGTAATGTTTATTTCTACAAAAACCGTTTTCATCTGACATATTCCATGAATAGATTTCTAAAAAGATTTAAATGATAAAATATATATAAGAAAATGCAAACGTACCTTGTGTTACTCCCATGTTTTGCTTTTGTTTTTTTTTTTACCTTTAACTTCATACTTTTTTTAATTTAAATCCCTTTTACATACACACGGAGGCTTGAACCTTTTAAGGTAAGGTTTGCGTTTACAGGGAGATAACTCTTGCGAATCACCAAAGCGTTTGAAACAGGCCAATTTAAACTAGCGATGCAAAGCATCTCGGTTACGAATTTCCTCTGTCATACTTGATGTTTGTTGTCACTTATTGTTAGGAGTAGGACTAAAAACAAAGGACGTTTTCAGGAGAAAGTCTTATAACAAATCAAAGCATAGGAATCTTAGAAGCCTTTGAGATTAGCGTGATGCACGTGGATGAACCAATAAAGGAGGACGTGTTTATTTTCGATACGGAGCGTGGCAAGTTGCACGGCCATTCCGATCAGAAGAAAGTCATTGACACATTGTGCTGTAGTGTGTTTCTCGCTTCACCACTACACTAAAATTTTAAGTGAGAATGGGAAAGAAAAAAGAAAAGACCTGAGAGTATCCTGTAAAGTATTATGCTATATGCAGTCCGAACAGGGAAGAAAAGTCACGGTGCATTTGACCATGTCCAATGATGATGTTGACAGTTTGATTGTTGATAGTATTTTCATCAGGTAATTATTTAACTATTCATTTTACTGAAAGTTATGAATGATCTACTGACTACGGATTTAAAAACGATGAATAAACGGTACAAGGATGTCAGGATGTAACTAATATCCCAACATTGCCAAAAAATAAAAATGCATTCATTCAAGAAATTCTTATGAAAAATAAAATCCTTTCTTTTTTAGGCCTAATATTTGTAACATTATTTGAACAGGTATTCAATTGTTCAAGTTACCTTTTTAAATTAGGTTTGATTTAAATTAATATCTCATTTTCTAATTAATAAAAAAGAGATACAGATTGTGCATGACAAGAACATTAATTTTCTTGATCAAGCATTTGCATTTCACTAATTCAATCTGTAAATTTTACAATAATTTCATATTGATTCTTCAATCTTCATTGATTATATTTGAAATTTATTCATTTCATTGAGTGAATGAAACTCAGTGCAATATGCAATTCCAAAAATGCAATTCCTTAAATGTTATTGTAAAAATGAACACATATGATTTCAGATCATGGGTCATTAATTGGAATAGATAAGAACCAAAAAAAGTACTTCAGTGTTTCCTTAAAAGATTTGTGCCATCAATCAAAGTAGAGGTAATCCCATATCAGCTCAAGAATATCAAAGAAAGTTGGATGGATCAAGCTAAGATGTTGAACCAGACATGGCAAAATCAATGGAGATTTGGAGAA
>PRKT01000645.1:71233-97067 GCA_003671525.1 Saccostrea glomerata
TTACCAGGACCTAATATGCTCAAATAAGTATTTCTGAAAACTAATGAGTTTTGTACATAAAGCTGCAGTGAACATGTATAATTATATCTACTGTAACAGTTTAAAACATGACACTTGGAAATTGTAAGGTTGTTAATTTAGTAGGAATGATAAGACCAGTTTAGTAATCTACTAAAATTAAAATCTTTCACAAATACATGTAGTTTATTTTAAAATTGTTTACATTTATAATCTTTTAATTTTTTTCTGTATTTTGATTTTAAAAAGGAGAAAATTTTGTTATATTTAAATCATTATTATATTTCATGGATATCAAGGAGATATATCTGTCACTGTAGCATTGTTTCTTTTCCCTGTTTTTGACAAATATTTATGACAGTGTTATGTCATTTTGCATAATTTGCCTTTTCTCTGAAATCAGAAGTACTCTGTAAACTCATTAAAGTATGAATTGATGTCACTTAGAATTCATCTTTATTTTGTTCTGTCTAATATTTCAATTTAGATTCTCAGATTACCTAATCCAATGATTGAGCTAATGTCCATGAAGTGTAGAAATAGGCCATCTTTAAAAAATGTTTGGTTGTCGGCCTCTCCAGACCGACTGACTAAAATGACCAGACAGAAAACTTTTTTTCAATGCAGGGCCGTATTTTTTTTTTATTCCTCTTATCCCCCTTAAAAAATGTTGTTGAAGATTTTCTCACCTACCAACCCAATAATTTTACCCTGAGTCAAGAGAGGGCAAACAAACATTACTTTAAAGATAGCATTTCTACTCTTCGAAGTAAAGAAATCATTTAATTATAAAAACAGCAGCTTAGTGGATGCAACGCTTACAACATTTCACTCAAAAAATGGCATACATGTAAAATGACAGTCACCAGCCATAACTGAATAAAGATTTTTTGCTACAAAGATGTCTAGAAGTTACTACATGTTGGAATAACTAAATGAGCATGAGGTTAAATTCATAGGCTTTTAATTGGTTTAGTTGCAACATGTTCTGAAGTATGTTTATATACATATACATGTACTTCTAAAGGTGTTACAGTATAATTCATGGACAATTTCATCAGAATATTCAGATGTAAAGATTGCCATAAATACTAGAGTTCTTCCATGGAATAAATTTTAGACCATCATGTAGCACAGGAGGAGTTTTATTTTGAATATTTTTGGCCAATTTATGCCTAAAAACAATATCAAAAATAACATTTAGTCTTTAACATTCATCATGACAAGGTGATATCAATGTTGTCTTTAAAAGTGTAGAAAAAGCCTGATTTTTATTTTCAGAACCCATAATATAGCACCTGTTTCCATGGAAATAATATTGGGGACATACATATTTTTATAGTTCAAATTAATGAAAAAGATCAAATTAATAACTTCATGGATTTTGATGGAATCGGTAGATATGTAAAACGTTGATTTTTATATTTTTGTTGCCATGGTAACGGTTTCACTTTATCAAGGAAAATTGAAAAATCTTCTTTTTTACCCAAAGTTTCACATTTTTGATAACGGAAAATTAAAAGTTAAAATAATAGAAGCATGAATTATACTAATTCAGGTCATTTTAATTATAAAAGTTTGATAATTTATAAAATAAATCAATTTTTTCAATGAAAATAATATTCGAGGTGAAATATGAAATACGTTAAATTTGGCGTCTTTCACTAAAAATATGGGACGGGCAATATCTTTGAAAATCATATTAAATGATGAAGCTTATCTCCCTGAATAAATTGATATATAGCATGTGTGCATATTGAAAAAAATATGAGTTGGATCGAGACGCAAACCTTACCTTAAGCGAAAAAAGACAAAAGACAACATTTCCTTTATTTTGTGTGCCTTCTTGCCCTCAGGAATCTTAAGTAATATATTTAACGACATAGTATGTGACAACTCCATGTTATTGCTTTAAAAATAAAACATATCTTTTCATAACTTAAATTGTGACTAGGAGTTTACATGCTTATAAAACGAATAGTTTTGATATATTTGATGCTAATATTAAAACTTATTCATTACAGATTGCTTCCTGTGCACATTTTATTTCTCGGTGTTGAAATAATCATTCATATTTTACATGTATAAAGGGCAAAACATTTTTATATTAAATTAAGTGACAAGTGGATACAAATTTGTGGTGGCATTAATAATAATTTCATTTGTTGGCAAATTCCGGAAGTATTAGCTGACATATATTTCATATTGACTCTTAAATATTTCACTATTATATTCGTTATATACACCTGTATCAAATGTCAAACTTTCTGACGGATATTGAATCGGTAGGATAAACACGTAAAAAAGAAAACACTTTATCACTATATCTTTTATTTTTGTCCTCTGTAATCTCAGAAGCAAATCAAATAGGGAAGAGGACGAAGGAAGAAGGAAATTATTGATAAAAAAATTAAATAAAAATTTATTGTGAAAATGTGATCAAGAAAACAGATCTTAAAAAAAACAAGTAATACATGTAGAAAAAAGTAACATGTTTTGTATATTAATTTCCATTTAAATTCAAAATAGAAATAAACAAGATAATCAAATAATTGCTAAGACACGGCAGAGATATTTAACAATATGTAAACATTAAATGTCTTGCGATACAACGTAAGTTGTTGTACATTTAACATGCAGCAACATATAAAAATATATGTAAGAAACTCAAACAAAAGTCTTTAAAAAATCTCTGTTGCAAGAATAAATATTAGACTTGGGGGGGGGGGCAATAACAGTAAGCAATATACTCTATTTGTCATCATATGTTTACTCCATCAATTTAATTGCATCCGTTGTTGGTTTTTCAAAGCCTTTGAATTTCCTACCTGGATTTAATTATATCCATAATGACTTTGAGTATCTAACTTTTTTTAAGCCTGCCATACAACATTTTATTTGAGTGCATACTTTTCATTGGTTATCTGCAAATTTAAAAATATTGTGTACAAAAGCACACAATTGCTAAATTTGTGTTAAGCATACATGCTCATACAAATACTGTAGAATAAATTTGAAATGGATTAAATATCTATATAAAATCAAAATTCACCATGTACACATATAGGGTTATCCGTATTGGACAAAATGACAACTTTTATGAAACATAATATCCCAAGAGGTTCAAAACTGAGAGAAAAAAAATTACTGTACTTTTTCTAATACAAAATATTCATCTGCTGCGGCATTTTCACTTGATTTGTCGTTATCATCAATGGATTCACCATCCTCTGAACGTTTAACATTTCCATCGTTAATAACAGTCACAGTGCCGTATCCGTGAGATGGTGTCGGTACATTTACTGACGATCCTTCCAATGGTGTCACGTGATCGTAGTACTCACTTCTATCCGCTGCATCTTGATTCGTTTCATTCCAGTGGCTGTACACACCATCATTGGTATCGTGAACTGTTTGACTCTTCTCAGTGGGTGTTTCATGAAACAGGTCTTTTGAATTTCCCTAAAAGATTGAGAAAACTATGATGTAAAGATCTCTGGATTAAACATATCAGTGTACCACTTTTAATGTTTCGGGATAAATGTTGACTTTGTAATGCTTAACAACTTAAACTTTGTAAGGTGATTTTTATCATGTGTGTGAGTGTTATTTTCAAATGTTTCAATGATTTCTAAGGAATTGTAAAATATGCAAAAAAAGCTTATAATCATTTATCAAAAATTCTGCATCACTGACAAAAACAGATACCTTTTCAATATTCAGACCTCCGAAATAAAATGAAAGTCTTGACTATAAATGACAAAACTTGGAATCTTGATTAATAAAAAAAAGACCCTATGATATTAACAAGAACGGCTGTGGTGCAAAGATGAAAAAGATAATGCATTATATACTATCGTGGGTATACTTTGATTGCAATCTTATACAAGTTTGTCTTTCTAGAAAGCCTGAAATGTCATCTCTTTGGTATCAATAATGTCAAAGAAATAAAACAGAAAGGGAGATATTTTAATGCAATGAATAATTATATGGATTATTACACCTGAAGTTCCCAAATGACTTATTCAGCAAACTCCACAGTAAATACGCAGTTTCTTTTGGCCGCAGTATATATATGGAAAGCATGGACGTCTGCGAGAGCACCCAAGGCGATTTTTGGTGAAATTTCATTCTAGCGGTCTTTGTGGTTCTGGGTGTTTACAATTTACTTAAATTAAAATACTTTCCTTGAACTATATTTTCTTAACACAATACGGAATTATCAACAATAATTATCATTCATTTAAAAGCAGCTAATCATTAAAGTTTGACAGGAATTACTGTAAATGTATTACATTTAGCGTGTACGATATTTGGCGGAAATTGGGTTTTGAACAAGTTAGCGTAGATTTAATTAAGCGTATTTCTTTTCCTTCTTATTAACGTAATATATAAGTACAAAACATTTAGCGTTGTACTTGAATTAGCGTAAGTGTCTTTCCGCCAAAAGCGCTAAAAAGAATACACAGCCAAATGTAATACGTTTACAGTAATTCAATAAATCCAATTACAGACTAAAAAATTAACATAAAATTAGCGTTGACCACTCTTCATTTTTTGCAGAATCTGATTGTAAGCTTGTTCTTTTGTTCGAGAACCAGTTTTCCCTTCCCGTCAACAAATCTATATATAGAAATCACGTCATTGTCAATTCTCCTTGTGTGGCTTACCCATTTAATAAGGCATAGTATTGAGGATCAATATATATATACGACACACCGAAACTATAGATATTTATAAGCATCGTACTTCTTTTCTAAATTTTCCTTGGCTTTCAAATAGGCCTAAACCGAAAGTAGATCACACACACTCCTAAGCTAGTTCTTCTAAAAGAAAACCAGTTTACAGGCTACTTGGAACTCTGTAAAACATCGAGGACTCCCAAAAGATTAATGGAGGCTTACACTAGGACTTCACTTCCGGCATACAATCTTAATGTGTCATCTCTCGAGGGAGATGACAAAAAATCAGAATTTTTAGATCCGCGCCGTATCCACTCTGCGTCTTGTCACACAGAGTGAATATGGCGTTGATCTAAGAAGTCTGACTTTAATTAGATTGACTTTGATTGGAATCTAGTGCTATGTTTGACAACAATTATTGGTACGAGTTTTAATGAAGCTATTAGGTGATATGAAAACAACCAATAGGTATACCTTTAAACCCGGGTAAGTGAATACCCACCAAACACAAGAACCTTTTTGCAAGGGTGGCAACACACGACACATTGTTTTACAGACATTTTACTCATTGAAGGCGGATAAGATATGGTGTCTTTTTGTATTGAAATGATTATGGAAAGAAATTAGCTAATTGATGGGTGACCGGGCTATCAAAATACTTTTTCCATTAGATAAAAATAAATTTAAGTTTAATTAAAATGTGTTATTGTAATCAAAAAGTGTCCACAAGAATGTGATTGATTGATTTATTTATTTATTTATTGTACTCGTATACTGTTTAACGTCCCTCTCCAGAATATTTCACTGATATGGAGACGTCACCATTGCCGTTGAAGGCTGCAAATTTAGGCCTATGCTCAGTACTTACGGCCTTTGAGCAGGGAGGGATCTTTATTGTGCCACACCTGCTGTGACACGGGGCCTCGGTTTATACGGTCTCATCCAAAGGACCGCCCCATTTAGTCGCCTTTTAATAGCAAGGGGGTACTGAGGACCTATTCTTACCCGGATCACCACAGGGCCTCTTGAACGTGAAAGTCTGATATATTGTATATATGTAGCTGTGTTTAATATTGGTCATTTTCTTTCATATCTTAGGACAGGCAGATATTGACTAATCAACACTCTGCCTTTTCTTCCGTCTACATCCTTGGAGGACGTAAGTTGTTTTAAGTCTGTTATTTATCTCCTTCCACCCCGCCTCAGCCATTTTGTTTGTTGTTTATATTTATGATTTAGCGTTTTAAACCCATTTTCCTGATTTTAGTGTTAACTCTAAGTGGTAATTACTGATAATTTGGATTATCTCCTTTTATAAAATTGGTTTATTTCTCATCTTTATATTTTGTGTCTTTTAAAAATTATAGGTCATTTTTAATAATATTTTTGAGAATTTCAAACAAATTATTAAACGTCATAAAGTTGGCAACACACGACAAACTGTTTTACGGACTTTTTACACATTGAAGGAGGATAAGATAAGTGTTTTAGTGTTGAAATGGTAATGAAAAGAAATTAGCAAGTTGTTTGGTATCCGGGCTATCAAAATACTCATTGCACTAGAATAAATTCTGTTTTGGGGGATTTTTGTAGACTCCCTTGGACTTTTGAGAACTATTAACTTTAAGTTTGTTTCTTTTTAGTTTCTTAATTGACTCTTTTTGGTTCTTTTATCATCCTTGATATTTTGACAATTGTTTTCACTAATTGGTTTGATTTACATCAAAAAGAACATCCGCCGCCCGTATGACGCAGTGTTCAGAGCATCTGCTCTAGAGTCGCGAAGTAAGGAGCCAATCTTTACGTCGCGGGTTCGAATCCGACTGTGGGACATAGAAACCGGTCCTTCGGATGAGACGGTATAAACCGAGGTACCGTATCGCAGTAGGGGCTGGCACGAAAAAGATCCCTCCCTGGTCAATGGCCCTCTCTGCTGAGTACATGTACATGTAAAGGACAAAATTAGCAGCTCTCCACCGGCAAGTGGTGGCGTCTCCATATGAGTGAAAAATTCTGGAGAGGGGCGTTAATTAATCAACCAAAGGACATTGGGGCATTCTTTGGAAAATTTAAGGTCAAGTAGCGTTTTACCTTTTTATCTTCAATTTCGCAGTACATTTCGTTACTACTATTACCATGACCCTGTCCCAATGGTTTTGAAAGGCAATGCTGAGTGTAATTTCGGCTTTGATGAATCCCTGTTTCCTGCTTTCTAATCGTAAAATAAAATAACAATACAAGAATGATAAATTTGAGACTAATTGGAAAAAAAAACAAAATGCCAAACAAATCAGAGATACGGATGCATTTAGTTTTTTTGTTTTTGTTTTGTTTATCCTTCTGAATACCCTAGTATGTCTAATAATAGGCTAATGTACATGTACAATGTATCAGTCCGTTTGTCTTATCTTCCGCCGAAACTATACCGATAACTTTTGATGTCAGTCCTTCCCTATTTCATATTCCAATTGCATTCCTTCTGACAAGGCTTTGTTAAAGTACCAACATATTTGACTTCTTTGCCTTCATCTTGGGGATTGGGGTATTTTTGCAAGCTTGAATTATATTAGTAACCAAAGCGAAAATGACAAGTGCAAAACTTTAAATGTACATGCGTTTTCCATGCGCTACACTTTTTCTTAACTTCATTTTTCAGTTCTCAATCTTAACTTTCAATTAACACATAATACGGGCGGCAAAAAAAGGAAACATTTTGTTAAAATTAAGATATAACATTGGATACAACTTTTGAACGATATATGATGGAGCTCGTTTCATATCGCTTATGAACCTTGTAAATTAGCTTTCCTCACCCTCTCTCTCACACAATGGGAGAGAAAGTGATTGAAAAATTGACTTATAGACAAATGAAGATATTTTTTAAAAATAAATGGAATTGAAAACTTTACTCGTTAATGCTAAAACAAATTTCAACATATCTTGTTCTGTGTGTGTGTGATCTTCGGCGGAGATAAACGCAGACAAAGGATGTTACGATTGATCCAAATACCACTCCTCCTAAGGCGGAACCCACATAGGCTAACGGTGAATCTGTATACCAGAAGATAAGAAAGAAAATATCAGTCTTGTTCTCTGTAATGTATTGTGCCTTAGTTCGTTCAAAATTATTTCGCAGATTGAATATAGCATCATATGTATACATACATTAAAGACCCACCTGTATTGTAATTCTTTATCAAGAGTGAAGAGTCTTTACCTTAAAAATTCCATAAGTACAACATTTAGTATTTTATATATAAATATATCAATCAGTATAATTATTATATATTTTGTAAACTGTAAATTGATATACGTAATATAGATAACAATCGAAACGTTTCCTTTAGGACCGGCATTCAGATTTTGAACAACCTTTTGTTTTTGTCAACAAAGAGGTATTCAAATGTGTTTACTCAAAAGACAAAAAAAAAATCAAACAAATGAATCCTGATAAATAATTTGCTAAACTGGATCCAGATACACTGTCCTTACAAAATCAATGTTTGAAAGTGTATCTAGATAGATATTTTAAATCCATCTTAAAAGCGCTCCTTAACTTTTCAGGAATAGTTTGTTGCTGCTTGAATTAAAAAATGGAGTTAATGTACAAATTCTCCGTCATGAGCCTCTTATTTTATAACATTATCTGTTAACGTTCTAAAAATAAAATTTTAGGGAAAAAAACGGAAACTTTTTTGAGCATTTAAAGACAGCATTTTGTAAGTTTTACGGTCGCTATTTTGAACATGTTGTATATTAGTAGATCATAATTTAGTTGACTTCCACCATACTATAAATGGTTGGGGCTTTGAACTTTAAACTGAATTTGACTGTTCGCTTGAGAGGAGAGAAATATCCGCACGTGTTGCAACTATTTTAAATTGCGAATATTAATTAATTGATTAATTGATATCAAACCGACGAATCAAGAATAAAAGTTGACGCGAAGAATAGTTGGTTACATGTAACAATATTGTGTTCTCCTCAGAGATCTGAATTGTTCGTATTTTTTTAAAAAGATTTTTTTGCTATATATTCACAATTACTTTACATATTGCCAAACATAAACACAAGCATTTGAAATAATGGATTTTAATTGTGTCAATATGCTTAAAAGCGATTGGTCTTAGTCTCTTCGAAGCCTAGGATCCATTACTATTGTAGAATAGAGCGCTAATTATTCATTAACCCCACCATTATTGTACATACCGGTAATTTTCTAAGTGAAAAAAGTCTCTTAACTGTTAAAAAATCCTCAAATTAAAACCAAAATAAAACTTGGAGAGTTTTTAAGACAAGCAGTGTAGACTGTACATGTACAACAACAAGGGTTGTTCGAAAATTATTGAAACATCCTATATATTTTTCTTCATAATGAATGCCTGTCGGTGAAAATTTGCATATAGGTTTGACAAACATTAAGGGTAAGAAATATTTTACTTATATTTTTTTTCTCTTCGGTGGTATATAAACGCGTCAATGGTAGGGGTAACAGGCGCATACCCGAAATCAGATATTGAAAAAATGTAACATCAACGTTCAACCCCTCGAAGGACCTTTAATAGGATTGCAAAAAATTCAATTTATATGATATATTCTTTAATTTTTATTTTGACTTAATATTGTGCAAGTTTGATAAATTCTGATCAGAAATATGGAGACCATTAAAACAATTAAGAGTGGCAAAGAAATTTAAAAAGGACGACAGAATAGATTTTGAAGCCAAGGCGGAGCAGCGACAGAGCTAAAAATCTTGTGTAGCACTGTGTAAATCACTTTTCCAGACTGACCAATCTGCTAAAACAATAACAACGAAAAATATGTCTCAGGGTCTCTTATTTCATTGGTAAATATCTTTTTTCTTACCTATAATTCAACCAGAGTAAAACCAAAAGCTCCGGACGATCGTCAAATTTTACTGTAACGGAATTGACATTGTCGACCCACGTTGCATAAATCGGCACAGTGATTGCATGATGCAAAGACATCATTTATGACGCATGAAAAACAAGATATGGTTGCAATAAAATTTTTGCCCTGTATTTTTTTAAATAGGGAAGAAAAGTAATAATTAAAATTTAACCTTTCTGAACTTTTAAAAATCCATGCAGTAAAAACCTACAATTTGTTTTTTTTCTAATATGACCTGCTAAATGCTGATTGTGACGTCAGGAACGTGTACGTTTTCCCGTATATTACACAAAAGTTACAGAAAAGAATTTTCAGTGGATTTTGTTTCTCAGAAAACATACAGCACATGTATCGCCACAACAATTTTTATTTATATTATTTTTCAAAGCATTGTTAACATCATATTCAAAAATTGAAGTGGCCGACGGCTGTGGACACAAATTTCTAAAGAAAAATAACACAGAATTTAAAGGAGTAATTTTGAGGCCTTTCAGCATTAATGATGTCATATTAACAGAATGATCTTAATTCTTTCATTTTTTTAAAGATTTATTATCAAATTCATCTATTCAACTCATATAAAAGACAATTTCGTAATTTTTTTAAATAAGAACATTACATTTTAAGGGGACAATGCAGACGAAACTGTACCTTCTTCTTTACTAGTGTAGCAACAGCAACCATTTTATTTTTCGTTTGAGAAGAGAGGTAGTTTGATGTTTGTATGGTATATATCATAACAAAGAAAGTAGAGTAAACGCTTACCGATCATTTCACAAGTGAAAATATATCCGGAAGACGTGACATTAAAATGACGTACCGATGCTCCGACATACAAATGTTTATCATTTCACCGTAATTTATCTAAGTATCCTATAAATTAGAAATTTTGTGTTATTGTTCATCCGTTCTCTATAGAATGTTAACGTATTTTTCCCGAATTTATCTCTCTTTATGGAGTTGAAAAAATCGTCTCAATAATTTTCCGAACAACCCTCGTATTGTTAAAAAAGGACGATAAAAATGTAAAATACACTGTAATGCAAAAAAAATTATATATATTAAATTTCTTTAATTGAAATTTTTTTCTCTTAAAATTTTTTAAGACAAAACATACTTTCACTAGAAGTTGGTGTATTTCTGGAACTCTTCTCTTCAGTGAGTAACAAAGTGGACACTGTCGACAAAACCTGTGTCACAATAAGCTTGTCATCTAAAAAATAATAGGATACAATTCTGTATTTTTAATTATTTAATGTATTGTTATATTTTTCGATTCCAAACATTAACAAATATTATTAATAATTGGGGTTCAATTCATGAGTTATATTATAATCTGACAAGGTCAAACTTACCTGGTAAAATAGAACTAACATCTTTTCTGGACATGTCTGTGCATCCACTTGTTTGAGGTGAAAAGAATCTCTTAAAACAGACTAAAATATTCAAAAGAACATTTTAACAATACGCTTTTCGCTATCGTTATTGTCGAACTCCCAAGTTAAATGGTACATTTACATGTATTCTTAATACAGGAACATTAAATTATTGATTCTCCTTGAACGGATTTTCAGTATTTTAACGTTTGTACCAACAAATTATAAAATATTTAGGCGTAATTTATGCTCTTTTTAATGTTAATGTTTAATTGTATTCAAGTGTGAGCAATTCAAGCACACTGTTGAACGCAGCACAATTATTTTTCTGGTCTCTAAAACAGCCTTATCTTGAAAATTACTTGATAAAGTGATTGGTTTACGTAAACTGATATTCAAAAATCATAGAAATCGTATTTGTCACGTGCTCCGTGAAACACAATTTTAAAGTTCTTTTAGTAATTTTTTTTGGTATATATATATTTTGTATATTGATTGAGTCTATACTTGGAGTGTTTTTATTTTCTGTTGAATGACGAAAGAAAGATATATTGAATCTTAAATATGCCTTTAATATTACTTTTGCCGTTTTGATACAAAATATTCTATCACAATGCATACTATAAAATATTTGATTGCTAGATTTGACCTTATTTAATTCTTACCTACCATATCTCGAATCACAAGCAGTACATTTTTGACAGACTACATTGTAATCATCTGTACAATCATCAGTAGACCCTGAGCCTTCATCGTCAACACAAACTGAAACACAAATATGCCTTATATATTTACATATATTAAAATAAAGTCTCAGTAAACGCACCATTTATAATTTATTATACTTCTTTATCATTCATAAATACCCACGTGAACATCCATGTATATCAGAGATTAAGAATTCACTGAATCGAGACTCCAAATCTGTTTCTACAGAAAACAAACAGATACATATTAAGAATATTTTAACAATTTATGCTAGTAATAAACACAAACAAAAAATAGAATATTTAAATCGAAAAAAACTTGCATTATGATCATTGATGGAAATAGAAAATTATATCAAATAACAATCATTTATTAATGTTTTACCTTTTTCTTTACCAATTTTTGAAATGCAGCTTTTACAATATGAATCATTGTCCTTACATTTCACACATTCTATATGAAGTACATAAACATAAAAAATATAAATAAACATTAGTAACACATATTCCTAAACTAAAGTACATATATATTAAATATTGATACTATATATTTATTGCATGATAGTGAAGGAAATATGAAGACTTATTCAGCCAAGAAAATCATATTCCCCGATGGCTTCGCCCGAGGGGAATATAATTTCTTGGCTGAATAAGTCTTCATGTTTCCCGAACATTCATGCAATGAATTGTTTATCATACCGAAACAAGCAAAGCCTTTGAAATAAACATAAACTTTCAAATTCGGCACCGCTCTCAAATTCACTTTCATTTTTAACGTTAAGTTACTATAAGACCCTTTGGTCAACACATTGTCATCAGTTTTGTAACGTCAACTAGGCTATTGTGACGTCTACTACTCTCGGGAATTTTCGTTCAACGAACGAGAAGTATATTGCGGGAAAATTCGCTGGTGTTCCGAAGAGGTGGAATATGATGAAAAGCGTGCCGACGACGGGAAATATGAAGTTTTACGGCCCGATCACGTGATAAATTAGAACCAATCAGATAACGCGTTGTGTAGAATATTTATAATGAGGTATAATAATAACAAATAACAATATCATCAAAGAGGATCTCAATATAATATGAGAAAACAGTTTAAACTCCTGATTTGTATTGTTTTTAAGGATATTTAACACTGAACGCAAATCATTATCTTAAATTTGATCTTACCACTGCAAATGTGGGTATATGTTAAGGATGCATCAGATAAAATCAGATTTCCACACAGAATAAGTAATTTCACTACAAAAGATATTTAGAGAGGTTAAAAGTTGAAGCAACTAACATAATTTTTATATTAATATATTTTATTGGAGGGCTGAGGTTCGAAGACATGTATGAGATTATCTTAGATTGGCTGGATTTTTTAGAACAGCTTACTTTTTTCTGAAAATATACAGAAGATGTAATTCGTCACAAATATGAGCTAGAATTGAAATATATATAGTTGTTTAATCTAGGTACGATTCTTATTCGGGTTCAAATATGTGAATGTTTCATTTATTTATTATACCCCCGCTTGAAAAGTGGGAGGGTATAACGTAATCGTTATGGCTGTCCGTCCATCTATTACGCTTCGGGGTACCCATCTCTTAACTGCAACTCCTCTTATGCTACAGAGTGAAATTTAATTAAACTTTCACAGAATCTTTATTACATATTGCCATTTTTGCACCTCCTATTTTACTTTTTTATTCGACACGTATGTTAGGTTTCCCATAGCAAAACATGAACATTGACATTATATTCTTACCTATGACGTCACATATGGCGGCTTCTGAATAACATTTGATACGACAAGTTATTCCTCTTTACACATTACCGTAAAACAACATATAGCAACACATGAACATTCTGGGAGGTGGGGGGTATCATTTTGTGAGCTCATTGCACATATACCTCTAGTTTATTTACTAAATTTGGTCTTAATCATTTTAAAATTGGTATTTTGAAATTATATATGTATTATTATTATCAATTGGCAGTTTGAAAATGTATGTTAGAGGATAATTAATTTATTTTTATGATGAAAAATATTCATTTCAAATACCAAACAAATTAAATGAAAAACTTTAATTGAAATTTGTTTTCACTTTACCTTCAAAAAGTTAACTTAAATTCATCTGGATTCTTTTCTGCTTTTGCATTGCGAATTGCCATTTCACCGTGTATGACCCAAGATGCAGGGTGTATACAAATGTTGTGCACGGGATGTAGGCTTTCGAAACGAAAAATTTTTCTCAATTAAAGAACATATTTCGCCAGAAAACAGGTACCTAAACATGTACCTATAGAAGGAAGCATTTTAATTAGTATACTGTATGGATACATATCTATGAATCTACTTTACACAAGTTCTTGTATGATGAAACACCTTAATGCCTTAACATCATTCTGAGGACAAAAGCAAGATTGAAGCTACATTGCCTTTGTGATCATATATCAGAAATAAGGTTCGCTTTATTATGATTTGCTGTTAAATGCATATAATCTATATAAACGTTTTACAAAGTGTCTGTTAAAAAACAGTTCGTATTTAAAAAATTAAAGATACTGACGAAAATTCAATGTTCTGCCAGGCATGTTTGCAACATGTTGTACGAGGAATGTATACTCCCTATTAGTCTTTATGATCAGATCTCAAGAGGATTACCTAGCTTTATTTTGTCATATCAATGGTTGACTTTTATCAGCAAACCAGTTTTCAAATGCATTTCACAAAGCACTGAAAAATTGATTAGCCTCAATATTGCTCTCATCCTCGGAATTGTCAAACTGAAAAGCGTAGAGTAGATTCCTGGATAATCATTTACCCCACCTCTGTCGATTTTTCCGTGAAATCCTGGCTTACGATTGGTTGAAGTCTGTCACGTGAAGGTGGTGGGTTTCTTATACCCGGTCAGTTGTAAATCCATACCCGGTCAGTTGTAATCTATACCCGGTCGATGTATTACGTCACAAACACAAACGTGACGTCATAATAGGCATAGTATAAGCGTGATGAAGCATTTAGCAAAGAAAAACCATTTATAAACTACAGACAAAACGTAAATGTTTCATCGGTGGGGTAAATTCGTTACACAGTCTTTTAGTGACAGGGTATGGGATGATACCTGGTTAGTAAATTTCATACCTGGCGAGGCGGAGACAGTGTAACTAACAATACTACCTAGATAATGCTTTTGTCCGTAAACACATGTATTCTGGAGATAAATACCCGATAAATATCTTTAATTTGAGAAAATGGACAAAGCATGTACCTCTACCCCGTTTTTTTTTTTTTTGCTTTGAAAACCTATACACCCCTTGCACAACGTAGTATACGACCTGCATGTTTTTATATACTCATTTAGATTTTTAAAAAAGCTCAAAGTAAAATTGAATAAAAACCACATCGCGAATTTGGTATTTTATAGATTTCAAACTATGAGGGATTAAAAAGTATTCAAATGCTGACAAAGGTGCTTAAAAGGATGCGAGTAGTTTGGTGGATTTTTTTGGCGCACAAACAATTCAGTGATGTTTTGAAAGAAAAAAGTTTATCTTTTAGTTAGGTTGTAGCGCATTTTTTCTACTTTTGAAACAGACTAAAACTAATACCAGATGAAAGCCATTGTTAAACAACATACAGATTAAAGTTAACTTTTCCCTTAGCAATTAAGGAGGTTGGGGGGTCAATAGAATTAACCATCAAATATAACTTAATTTTTTAGATATGATATCTTAAGCTGTCAACTATCATTTGACAAAGAAAAATTTCATAAATTTTAATTTTAAAATTTGATGATTTTTCTATATCTTTAAATGGAACTCTTCTTCTAAAGGAGATCAAAATAGTCTAAAAATGGCCACGACCACCCAGCCCCTTTAAATACAAGTACGCGAGAAAATATTCAAGACTTCCTCAAAACCGCTAAATTAAGCCAAACAAGCACCATGCTAAAAACTGTCGTTTTATGGTTAGTTATACAAGCGGATAAGAATCGATGCCACCTATACGTTTATCGTTCATTGTCTTTTTTTTTAAATTGTAATTTTCAAGTGAAAATGATGTTCGTTTCGATTTTGTTTTTGTTTTTGAATGCAAAACATGAGATTTCCCTGACACTGATATTATGTATAACGTAAAGTATTGCACAGCTTTGATATGAATGGTGTCAGCTTTTAAGGGGGGACCTATGTCCGAAAAGTCTTTGTGTTAAATTATCAAAACTTTGACAACTCTTTCCTGACCACTTGCTTTTAATTTTTAGGTATTATAAACAATACCTTTATATGCTTATTTTTACACAGGAGCACGTGCAAAAATAGTGTGAAATGCTAAAAATAGATTATTTTAAGACATTATTGTTCTACTCCAAATATGCGCTAAAAAGAACCAAAAATGTCAAATCACATTCGAAATCAACATGTATTTAATTTATATGACTTGTATCTTTAAAATGAAGGCAAATTTATTGTAAGTCATCTTGCATAAAAAATTATAAAGGAGCACAATGTACATGTAAGTATCACCCCGTTTTTCTTGTCGAATTTTTTACAATTCCGACATGCATAACAGGTAATATCTCAAAAAGTCTTTGTGTGAAAATGTTGTAATTCATATTTGTTGAAAGAAATGACCCCTCTTTTTATTTTAACAAAGAAAAAAGTATACCTTTATGATAAAATAAACGAGAAATATGACGTTTTCTTTTATTTTTGTACCCTTCTGTCATAGATATTGACCTTTCTGCACTTAAAAAGGTAAGTTAGCACTGACAAACATCTGAATTTAAAACTATTTTGCAAAAAACGAGTATTTTGTTTTGATAGGAAATAATTTAAACAGATAAACTCTTTTCTTCTTCATTCTAATCATTCTGCACCCCCCCCCTTTCCCCGTCAACAACCAACACTTAATAGAACCTAGGAATGACTTTTATACAATAAAATCTACATACACGATAAATCAGTTAGTAAATATAGGTACAAGTACATTTCTTAATTTTTTCTTAGTTTTATCCAGAAAATACAATTAATGGTAATCATAAAATTAAACATATTTCCCTGATGCCGCTGTCTTTGCTGAATTTCATCTTTTTTTTTTTTTTTTTTTTTTTTTTTTTTTTTTGCATTTTCATATCAGCATATCACGGAGGTATTTATTCACAACTGAAATTGTTATGAATTATCAACCAAAAAAAGAGAATTCTAATATTAACAAACTTCATAAATCAAATAAAACTGTTATAAATGCATGAAAAAAAATTCTTTTTGTAAACTGTGTACGTTATTGATTAATAACAATGTTATGCCTGTAATCACAGTTGCAAAAGTCAGCGGAAAAAACAAACGTCGCTATTGTGACGTCACATAACGCTGCTTTGACGTAGAACGACATAGGTCCCCCCTTAATATTGATTTTAAAAATGTATTTTCATGGCCAACCTCCAGTTCTTAATTTACATTGCAACTGGTCCAACCTCAGATGTTTCGGAGGTCCGTGTTTGCTCTGTTCCTATTTGTATTGTTTAATGGATTTTGGTTTTGAAAACTGTTCGTTATCTCCATATAATGTAATTTCATTACATTTATTATCTCATTTTGTCTCAAACAGCTGGATACGTGTTTACGTGCCAACTCATAATTCCTCGTCATTAATAATAAACATCTAGAGAGCAAAGGAAAAAGATATACGTTTAATCAAACAACCTACCTAGTATTTTGCTCATATTCAGTTGTTAACTACAAATCTTCATTTTCTCCGTATATAGGTCTTAAATCATTAATAAGAGGAAATTTTACAGTTTACTTATAAAACTTCCTGCACTCAGTGTTTCTTTCTTTTCTTTTCTTTTTTTAAATGTTTTATATAGTGTATCTATTTAGTATGTGATATTCGCTTCCCGTTTCCTGAGGATCAGTCACAAATAAGTCTTTATTAAGTATTTAATGCAGCATATTGTTTATAAATACATCTATAGTCTGGTTTCTGTAAAAATTTATACTAATACATATTTTTCATCCAGTAAATTGGATTTTATTTTAAGGAAAAGATGTTGCATTTATTATTTCTTTAAATTGATACAACTCGAAGAGATTATTTAAATTTTAAGTTCAATTTCAATATAATTGCCACAGAGAATTTAAAAAAGGACATCATCCCATTCATTAGTGTTGACATTGTTTCAGGTCCAAGTGCTTCTTTTCTTTCCTTTTTAGCTCACCTGAGCCGAAGGCTCAAGTGAGCTTTTCTGATCAAAATTTGTCCGTTGGCTGTCGTCGTCATTGTCATCGTTAATTTTTAACATTTTTGACTTCTCAAGAACCACTTGGCCAATTTCAACCAAACTTGCCACAAAGTATCCATAGGTGAAGGGGATTCAAGTGTGTTCAAATGAAGGGCCACGCCCTCTTCCAAGGGTAGATAATTATGAATTAGTGAAAAATTAATGGCATTTAAAAAAAATCTTCTCGTCAAGAACCACTTGGCCAAAAAAGATGAAACTCATGTGGAAGCATCCTCAGGTAGTGTAGATTCAGGTTTCTTCAAATCATGACCCCTGGGGGTAGGGTGGGGCCACAATGGCCGATCAATATTTTACATAGGAGTATATACGGAAAATCTTCAAAAATCTTCTTCTCAAGAACCAGTGGGCCAGGAAAGATGAAACTCATGTGGAAGCATCCTCAGGTAGTGTAGATTCAAGTTTGTTCAAATCATGACCCCGGGGAAGGATGGGGCCACAATGGCTGATCAAAGTTTAACATTGGAGTATATAGGAAAAATCTTCTTGTCAAGAACCAGTGGGCCAGGAAAGATGAAACTCATGTGGAAGCATCCTCAGGTATTGTAGATTCAGTTTTGTTCAAATCATGACCCCCGGGGGTAGGGAAGGGCCACAATAGCCAATTAAAGTTTTACATAGGAGTATAAAGGGAAAATTTCTAAAATCTTCTTGTCAAGAACCACTGAGCCAGGAAAGATAAAGCTCATGTGGAAGCATCCTCATATAGTGTAGATTTAAGTTTGTTCAAATCATGACCCCCGGGGGTAGGGTTGTACCACAATGGCTGATCAAAGTTTTACATTTACAGGAATATATAGGAAAAATCTTTATAAAAATCTTCTTCTCAAGTACTTCAAAACAATGATAAGTGATAATATAGGAAGAAAATGTGTTTTAAAAATCTTTTTTTCAAGAACAGCAACGTTAAATGCTTTATTAATATGAAGGCATTCAAAAGTAGTATTAAATTCAAGCCCCCCTTCCTTTGGTAAACTTTTCAGTTCTGATCAGATTTTTTTTCCTAGACGATTTGCTCAGGTGACCGATGTGGCCCCTGGGCCTCTTGTTTTTAGCTCTTCTGGTCAGATACCAAAAGATCTAATAGTTTGTAATAAACCTTCATTAGGCTACCGATTTCTAACATAAATAGAAAGCCACTAAATGCATAAATGTTATTTAAATAGTCGCCTTTATTTGAAAATGTGATAATCTTTCAAAGAAATTAAATGAAAACGATGATATAATTAAAACATCATTCCACAAATATATATGAACTGCAACAATATTTAACAACTGCATCTTCATCTTGAATTGTATCAAGGCCTAGCAACAATAAAGGCGTCTTCAGAAAAGTATTAAAAGTCTTCACTCGAAAGAAGCATATGTTTTTATTATTAGAAAAGAAATCTTTTTTCTTGCTTCCAATTTTATATTAATAGAAATTCTTTATAGCATTCTGTCAGTTTAAAATATTCTTACCACCTCGAAGAGTCGAAATGAAATAGAATTACACTACTGGATTCCAAAAATCCTTGCACACACAGATTCATTTTACATATTGGCTTTCAGTAAATGTTCTATCAAGTCTTGTCTTTATTTCCTTCTCCTTAATTTTTTAAGAAGAAAAATTTAAGAGTACTGCACAACAGAATATTTGAGGAATGGTGTAAACTATATATAGATGCTTAAATAACGCTCTAAGTAAATGGGGTTTTGCAACGTGACATTGAGCCGAGAGGATGTGTTTTGTCGAAGCTCCGTGTGTTTTGGCTTTTTTTTTTGGAAGTCAAGGGACTCTGACCCTCAGCCAAGAAAGACAACTCTTTGATTTATAATTTAATTCAAAAAGTCTTTAAATGAAGCTTGAATATGAAATCTTTTCAAGCAACAATTTTCATCACATGCCTCTCAATGTGCTTCAAGGTTCTTTGAACTTCTCAGAAAGGTTTAATTAAAAGTAAAAAATTTTCCCGAAAAAGCATTTTTAGATACCAATGTTTATTAATATGATATGAAATTAGAAAGATTTATGGAGCTTTGCAAAGAGCTAACCGTATATCTGACTATGAGTTATCTGTGGAAGCTAATGAAATTGTGCTAGATATTCTTTGTGTTCAAAAAGACAGAGATTTGTGGAGAGTCTATGTCAAATTATTAGAGAGCAGATCGAAACTTCTAAAGGAGGGTTTTGATGTTAAAAACAAGCACATCAATGTCTTTGACAACAACCCCTTCTCTGTTGGAATCAAGGACCTATCTGGAAGATTACTGTCAAAGGGGCCCCGCTGTCTGTGGATGATTAAATCATGAAAATGCTAAAACAATTCGATCTGAGTTTCACAAGTGATCTGAAGTTTAAGAAAAAATTAGACATCCAGTAACACAGAAAATGAATGAGATTTTGAATGGAAATCTTTTTATTTATGTAAGTACACTTACAGAAGGAATACTTTTCCCTCTTACATTCAGATGTGCTGGCTTGCAGTGGTTTATCTACCATTACGAACAGCCTTCTCATGCCTACTTTAAAATAAAATTATTCGATATTTAGATCTCCTGAATTCTATATAATTTTTTTAGTTAATACGCAGATACTTTTCTAATCAAATTAAAGGAATGTCCTCTACACCAAGGGTATGTTTTACAAAAAAAAAAAACGTACGACTTAGACCAAAAAACTTTATAGATTGTAAATCTTTGCAGAATTGATAATTCTGTATAAAATTGCTGGTGTAAGATTAGCTGCTTACATTCCTAGAAAAATATTGAATTCATTATCAATAAAATAAACGCATAATGTAAATTATAAATAAGGAAGCTTTAAAAAGAACTAAATGTTGGTCTCAGTCATAAGTTCTTTTGTAAAACGAGCCCTGGATCCGTCTTTGCATGCAATTTTAACTTACATTTAGATCAATTCTTATTACACTGAAAATAATATCATATTTAAGATAATTTGAAAACGTACCTTGTGAATTGGTCATTTTTATACTGAATGTTAATAAGAAAAATCTTTCTAAAAACTCCTTCTGCATGAATTTTATATGTAAATATTAACGGAAACAGGAAGTTTAATTCTTAATTACATCTTGTGCATCTGTTTATCTTGCTTGAGTTACAGCATATTCTCAGCTAATTTAAGGGGATTGAGGGAGTAGGGAAATGGGGCCAGATTAGGTTATCGTTATTAATTTTTTTATTATTTTTATCATTATCAAAGAACAAAGTTCACTTTTATCCTTTTTTTACCCTAGTAATTATTAAGTATACAGCTATCCAGCTGTTTGAAATAGCAAATAATTTCATTTTATGGTATTTTGAAGACCTTATTGCGACGGACTCATGTTTTTATACATTATGCAAATGTGCATAGCAATGCGTACTGCATGTGCATTTATTCATTAATTAATTATGCAAATGTTTTACTTGCAGTACATTTCTACAGCTGAATTACATTATTACATTAGTTTTCTTTGTGTTTTTGCTCAATTCTTACTTGGTTGCCAAACGTCATGGAAGTGTTACAGTTTTGTCTTTGAGTGCACTTTGTTTATAATCAGACATTTGACCTTCAGACATACATTTCCTAGTGTATGGTAAGTAATTCTTTCATACTAATGAGTAATAAGATTCTAATTCTAGTAAATGTGAAATCTGTAATATTTGCACTTTATTCTTTAAATCACTTTTCTGGAGTAAAATTTAATGTATAGTAAGAGTGAGACCTTAGATACAGATTTATGTGTAAATAGTAAATAAATTGCTGTCTCACTTTTTCATATTTTTAAGTGTAAACTTGATTTTATGATGAGTGTAGATATCTACAAAGTTGTTTATTGTTGATTTGAAGATATTGATATTATCCTATTGCTAGCTGTCTTGTGTCTATTGCAGCTTATATGATGTTGAATATGACTCATTCCCATTGAATGGTATGCATGTTAATTGTTTTTATGCCGAACAATAATTGATACATGTAATGTATAAATGCATTGAAGTGATAATCATTGTAAAGTTTTTAATTGTAAATTTTCATTGATAAAAGCAGTGGGGCATTTTATTGTGTAATTTTCATATACTTGGATTATCTCCCTTGATTCTGATAAATCTATATAATATAATGATTGTACATGTATATTGATTAATAGCTTTATAGTTTTTATGCTAAATATTCATAATTTGTTATTTCGTTATAGGGTTTTGATTTCCTGATCTTTTACATCCACCGCAATAAATAAAAAGATTCGTCTTGTCAAAACTCGTACCTACAGTCTTGTCGTCTATTGCACCATCACGAGTCTGTTACATTATATTATGTTTGACTTCATAGTAAACATTTCCCGTACAAATTAGCCCCCCCCTCCTTACTGTAACCTTAACTGTGCTGTGTGAGCCGTATAATGATCAAACTTAAATGGATGGTACTTCTTAGGATGCATACTACCAAACTTGCTTCAGATGCTGAATCTGACCTACATTTTCCGGTTGAGTGAACAGGATAAAGTTTTTGGTGCATTTCCAAGTTACCATGAGTCGTGTAATGACCAAACTTTCATGGATGGTACATCTTCGGATGCACACTACCAAAATTGCTTCGGATGCTGAATCTGACTTACATTTTCCGGTTGAGTGAACTGGTTAAAGTTTTTGGTGCAGGTTTCATTTCCAAGGTACATGTACTATGTGCCCTATAATGACTAAACTTGCATGCATGGTACATCTAAGGGTGCATTCTCCTAGGCTGGCTTCGGATGCTGAATCTGACCTACTTTTTTGGATTAGTGAAAAGGTTAGTTTTTATACAGATTTCATTTCTAAGTACCTTTAAGCATTATGTTGAGCAAACTTGCATGGATGATACATCTTAGGATGCACACTAATGGACTTGCTTCAGATGCTGATTTTGACATACATTTTCTAGATAATGGACCTCGTAAAAGTTATGGGTGCGGATCTATTTCCAAGAAACTATAAGGCTTATATAAATCAAACTTTCACAAATGATGCATCAAGGGATGAAAACTCTCAAACTTGCTTTAGATGCTGGATTTTGATTACGTTTTCATGATGAAGAACTAGTTTGAAGTTTTTATATAGGTCTATTCCAAAGTTTCAAATCAAATTAAAATTGTATAAATTTTGCATTTTTGGTTGTACACTTTTTGTTGGTTAATTGTGTGACTTGCATTACTTAAAGACAACATTCGTTGAGGTGAGCTCTGTAATCTCTGATTATCTATGTTTAATGGTGGAAGACCATTGTTTAGAAGTCAAAAGACAATGAACAGTCGGAGACCTAAGGAGATTTAGTTCCAGCTGATAATACACACGTAGAATATAAACGTTGATTAAAATATAACACATTAATGGTAATCACTACTGAATTAAATATCCCCTTAGATTCCAAAAAATCCCCTGTTGTCCCCCTGTCAGTCCCTGACATTTTCCTGTCTCTCCCTGACTTTCTCCTATGATCCCCTGTCGTTGTCCCTGCTCTCCCTGTCCAGTCCCTGTCGTCCCCTGTCGTTGTCCCTGCCTTCCCTGTCTACTCCCTGTCGTCCCCTGACATTCTCTGATCTCCCTGTCCAGTCCCTGTCGTTGTCCCTGCCTTCCCTGTCTACTCCCTGTCGTCCCCTGACATTTATTTTGGCCGAGAAAAGGAGTTTAAAAAATATTTTTGTTGCATTTAAGAGTGAAAAATGATATAGTCTTGAAAACTTTAAGTTTTTTTTTGAAAATATAGACTTAGTAAAAAGTTAACACATTTTTAAATGCCTTAACTTAATCCCCTGTAATCGATGTGATTTTTTTTTAGTTTGGTAGCATTTCGGGGAGAGAACGGCAGAGAATTGCATCGATTCTAAAGAAGAAATAAATTACCAATTTATTTCATCTTGTGATGCTAGACGGCATATACATTGAACTTTTTGAACCTTTTATATATATTTATGAACTTTTTTTTATTTTTTATTTGATCTACTTTGAAACAGTTTTAAGCGTAAAAGCTGTCTTTGTAAAAGAACTAGATTTAAACATTTGGGAATGCATTATCAAATCCATGCATGGCATATTGTGTTTTCCCAAAGAATTAAATGAATAAGAATTAATTTAAAGGAATGATATATAAATGCATTAATAAAATAAATGTCTATTTAATAAATAAAAATTATTAAATAAACTAAAACTTTATTTTATTCATTTATTTTCTTATGTGAATAAATCTACAAATCGACTGAATTAAGAATGAATGAATTCTCATGTGGAATCATCCTCAGGTGGTGTAGATTCAAGTTTGTTAAAATCATGACCCCCGGGGCAAGGGTGGGGCCAAAATGGCCGACCCTAGTTTTACATAGGAATATATAAGAAAAATCTTTAAAAATCTTCTCCTCAAGAACCACTAGGACAGGAAAGATGAAACTCATGTGGAATCATCCTCAGGTAGTGTAGATTCAAGTTTGTTTAAATCATGACCCCTGGGGCAAGGGTGGGGCCAAAATGGCCAACCCAAGTTTTACATAGAAATATATTAGAAAAATCTTTGAAAATCTTCTTCTCCAGAACCACTGGGCCAGGAAAGATGAAACTCATGTGGAATCATCCTCAGGTAGTGTAGATTCAAGTTTGTTCAAATCATGACCCCCGGGGCAAGGATGGGGCCAAAATGGCCAACCCAAGTTTTACATAGGAATATATAGGAAATATCTTTAAAAATCCTTCTCAAGAACCACTGGGCCAGGAAAGATGAAACTCATGTGGAATCATCCTCAGGTAGTGTAGATTCAAGTTTGTTCAAATCATTACCCCCTGGGCTAGGGTGGGGCCAAAATGGCCGACCCAAGTTTTACATAGGGATATATAAGGAAACCTTTTAAAATCTTCTTTTCAAGTACTTCAAAGCTATGATTAGTGATATTTATATGGAATCATCGTCAGGTAGTGTAGATTCTAGTTTGTTCAAATGATGAACGCCTGGAGGGGGGGGGGGAGTAAATTCAAGCCCGATACTCAGGTGAGCGCTGTGGCCCTTGGGCCTCTTGTTTATTTGTAAAAATGACGATACAAACAAATTAAATAATCAAATACCAGAAAATGGGATTTGTTTGGCATACTCTATTTAAAATGATTTACGATAAATATGTATCAAAGTATTTTTGAAGCAGATTAAAAATGCTTTTAATAATTTTACTTCCTTGATGGATATCAAAATAATCGTCTCATTATGCACAATCTTTACCCGGCAATAGCTTTTTTCATACTTTTATTCCGTTTTGATTGAAAAAAATTGAGTTTTCATACAAAGAGAAAATGTTATTTCAAACAGTTGCTAACTGTACACGGTCGTCCTGCCACAACATAAACAAGGTATAGCAGTCAGCGAGAAAGACAATAGCTGTGATTACTGTGTACCCCAAGTTAATTACTGGTAAACATCAATGGCTTTGATGTTCTTTCAGAATCGTGTTAGGGTTTTGAAAACCGATTTTTTAATCAAAACAAAGTATAAAAAATCTAATTGACAGATTAATATTGTGCATAATGAGACGAATATTTTGATATCCATCATGTACTTAAAATAATAAAAAGTTGTTTTAATATGCTAATAAAATACTTTGTAGCACATCTACGGATACAGTGTTTATATAAATAAAAAACTAAAGAAACACAATTTCTTGCAGACATAAATGATCCAATAATTTGTTGTATTTTCAATTTCAAAAAGAAATAGATTGATATTTTATTAATAATTTTTTTCATTATCGATTTATTTTATTTATTTACTATGAATTTATTTCGCTTCAATCTCTTTTATTCGTTAAATACTGGTTTGTACTTTGACATTGTACCATTTGTAAAAAAAAAAA
>PRKT01000645.1:99595-113069 GCA_003671525.1 Saccostrea glomerata
CACTCTTAAATGCAACAAAAATATTTTTTAAACTCCTTTTCTCGGCCAAAATAAATGTCAGGGGACGACAGGGAGTAGACAGGGAAGGCAGGGACAACGACAGGGACTGGACAGGGAGATCAGAGAATGTCAGGGGACGACAGGGAGTAGACAGGGAAGGCAGGGAGAACGACAGGGGACGACAGGGACTGGACAGGGAGAACAGGGACAACGACAGGGGATCATAGGAGAAAGTCAGGGAGAGACAGGAAAATGTCAGGGACTAACAGGGGGACAACAGGGGATTTTTTGGAATCTAAGGGGATATTTAATTCAGTAGTGAATGTCGTTGTAAAAAAAGAACAGACAAGGAGTTTTATGGGATTAGATATATGTTTCCCCATTTAATTTTTGCAAAGTTTAAGACAACCAGCATAAAGATATTTCTACAGATTACTTTTAAAATATTTACTTTAATAAACTTTACTTTATAATTATTTGTATTAAATGACAACTTTTCTGGCTAAACAGGCGAAAATTAAGACATGGAAACGGAAGTATAAACACTTTTGAAAAAAAAACACTTAGATCTATCTTTCGTTTGTCTTTAATGTGATCTAAAATGAAAAACGAGAGGAAGGATTAAGGAAGAAGGAAAAGATTTACTAAAATCAAATAAAAAAATTACTGTTGAAATTTGATCCAGAATACAGTTCTTATTTGTATGAACGACACTGGTGCAAATGACGTTATAATTTTTATAGCCAAAGTAGCAAGTTTTGTATTTACATTTCCATTTTCACTCAAAAGTAAAAAAAAATATATATATATAATTTAATGGTTAATATTAAAAAAAATGATAATTGTTTTAACATGGCAGTGATATTTAACAAAAACAAGTGTAATCTCAACAAGATTCAAAACATCAACGAGTTAGCATAATGTGCATGTGCAAGAAAAATACACCAATATATTTTAAGAGTGTGTAAACATTCAAATAAAGAATGTACTAATATTCCTTTTAAAGAAAAGCTTCACAGGGGCATGTGGTTTCAGGGTTTTTTTTTGTATACTGCTCTGACCTGTACAACTATAATTGTAAGATTCTTTGGTATATTACTTCCCTGCATTATACAAAGAATCATTTATTTTTGTCGCTACCGAGTGCTGTATAGCATACATGTACGTCTGCACCGGTGTCAGCTTATTGCAATCAACAGTGTCTAAGCCAATCCTTATATATATATCGGAGTCTTCAGGGGTAGCGAGAATCCGAGCAAAAATGATGGATTTCTTTGATGAATCGCGTTCAGCTTTAATTTCCAAGAACAAAGAAAGAAAATTGTACCGCAAATTTATAAAATTTAACGTAATTTTTCTAGATTTATCTGAATCAAAGAAAGATGTATTACCTGATTTTAAATTCAGAAAAGTTAAAAAGACAATATCTGTCCCTACACATCTACACTAAGTATGTGAATAATTGTGACATACGGCAACATCCATGAAAAGTAAACATAGTCAAACAAACGCCTTTTACATAATAGGGGTTATCAAAAAGTTCGTGGACTGATCGATGCGATAAAACTTAAACCGCTCTAGGTACATCAATGAATTTTTAAATATTTAGTAAGCATCATCTTTTCTATATGTAGAATAAACCGCAGATCATAAGTTTTATTTTTTAATAAATTAGTAAAGTTTCTGTAAGCAATGATATGACCGTGCGGCGCACCCTCAAATATGACGTTTTTATCGACCTAAGTGTAACTTTTTTGATATGAGCATTTGGCATCCAAAAATCCCGATAATTCAGGTATATGGTGGTTGTTCTGGAAAATGCACAATTTTTATCTTATTCTGTAAATTCTATAAATTTTTATTGTAAATTTTGTATGGAGTATCCAAATAATTATGGACTTAAAAATAACGTCAAAAAACGATAAGGGGTTTCTTTTTCCAACACTGTTTAAAGTTTTGTCCTTGAAAAACGTTTATAGACCTAGGAAATGTATGAACTGGCTACAGAGAAATTAATTGCGTTTTTAATTTCAGAAGAGATTCAGAAAGATGAGGGATGCACTGTTAATGTCGATTTGTAATCAAGGTGTGAAAAGTCAATCACGTCAAAAAGTGACGTTGATGATGTGTAGATATTGAACTCCAACAAGCAAGATATACTGGCGTAATGAAGCGATGATCTGTCGTTATATATATAGATTCATTTTCAATTTTATAGTGTAAGCTTTACATGACATTATAGCGTCATATATACAGTTTATAAACAAGAGACGGTTTTAGTTTATTTAGTTAACTCTTGGGAATCTCATTAAGATAAGTGTTTTGAGACACAAGGAGTAGGCATTGAGAAATCGTGATGTCGAATGTCATGAAACTTTAACGACGACAGCGCCGCGTGATCTTATATTGTCCTTTTTATTTTATAATGATTTGTCTAATTGTCAACGTATCAAGCTAAAATTTTCAACATTTCTAAAATTTTTGTTGTTAAATGTGATGTATAATTTTTGTAAACAGAGACTTCATAGTATTAATTTTATGGCATCAGTCCACGAACTTTTTTGATAACCCCTTGTATGTTCACTCTATTCATATTGTCAGTGTAATTGCATCTGTTTGTGATGATTTCCAAAGTTTTTTTCAATTAACAATTTTTTAATAAATATATCCATCATGACTTTTTGAACAGTATTTCATTTTTTTCCTGCCATTCAATATATAAATTAGTAGCACTCTGTTCCTGTACTGCTAGGAGACAGATTCCGAAGGTCGAGAGTTCAACTCCGGGCTGGGGCGGAGATGGGTATCCATATAAAAGTGAATTTCTTTGTGCTTTCTACATCAATATTTCTTCACTTAGGGCAGTTATATTAGTTTAAGAGTTGTTGTAAAATGTGATTTATAAATAATTATTAATCTATTACAACGTGTATTGGTAACAATCCTCTGTTAAAACTAATATCCAAATAACTGTATCTCACTTCTGTTCTCAATGACCGTGCAGTAGTATAGTACAAATCGGTATATATATATATATATATATATATATATATATATATATATATATATATATATATATATATATATATATATATATATATATATATATATATATATATATATATATATATATATATATATATATATATATATGAGTTCATACTTTTCAAAAGATATCTGCACATTTTAAAAATAAGTACATAAGTACACAATTACGTAATTATGTGTGAAGGATAAACTCTGCAAACCTCTTTAAAACAAATTTGAATTGGATGAAATATTTACAAAAAAACACAAAAATCACCATGTGCATATATAGGATAATCCGTTAAGGACACAATGACAACTTCTTTCATAATGAAACAATATATTCTAAGAGGTTCCAAATTGCAAAACCTGTGAAAAAATTCACTCCACTTTTTCCAGAACAAAATATTCATCTGCTTCGGCTTTTTCACTTGATTTGTCTTTATAATCAATGGATTCACCATCCTCTGAACGTTTACCATTTCTATCGCTATCCACAGTCACAGTTACATATCCATGAGATGATATCGGTACATTTACTGGCGATCCTTGCAATTGTTTCACGTGATCGTAGTTCTCACTTCTATTCGCTGCATCTTGATCCGTTTCATTCAAGTGGCTGTACACACCATCATTGGTATCGTGAACTGTTTGACTCTTCTCAGTGGATGTTTTATGAAACAGATCTTTTGAATTTTCCTAAAAGATTGAGAAAACTACGATGTAAAAATTTCTGGATTAAACATATCAGTGTACCACTTTTAATGTTTCGGAATAAATGTTGACTTTGTAATGCTTAACAAGTTAGATTTTGTAAGGTAATTTTTATCATGTGTGTGAGCGTTATTTTCAAATGTTTCAATGATTTCTAAGGATATAAATATGCAAAAAAAGCTTATAAAACATTTATCAAAAATTCTGCGTCAGATGACAAAACAAGATACATTTTCAATATTCAGACCTCCGAAATAAAATGAAAGTCGAGACTATAAATGACAAAACTTGGAATCTTGATTAATAAAAAAAAGACCCTATGATATTAACAAGAACGGCTGTGGTGCAAAGATGAAAAAGATAATACATTAAATACTATCGTGGGTATACTTTGATTGCAATCTTATAAAAATCAGACTTCTTAGATCCGCGCCGTATCCACTCTGCGTCTTGTCACACAGAGTGAATATGGCGTTGATCTAAGAAGTCTGACTTTAATTAGATTGACTTTGATTGGAATCTAGTGCTATGTTTGACAACAATTATTGGTACGAGACTTAATGTAGCTATTAGGTGATATGAAAACAACCAATAAGTATACCTTTAAACCCGGGTAAGTGAATACCCACCAAACATAAGAACCTTTCTGCAAGGGTGGCAACACACGACACACTGTTTTACAGACATTTTACTCATTGAAGGAGGATAAGATATGGTGTCTTTTTGTATTGAAATGATTATGGAAAGAAATTAGCAAATTGATGGGTGACCGGGCTATCAAAATACTTTTTCCATAAGATAAATAAATTTAAGTTTAATTAAAATGTGTTATTGTAATCAAAAAGTGTCCTCAAGAATGTGATTGATTGATTAATTGATTGTACTCGTATACTGTTTAACGTCCCTCTCCAGAATATTTCACTGATATGGAGACGTCACCATTGCCGGTGAAGGCTGCAAATTTAGGCCTATGCTCAGCACTTACGGCCTTTGAGCAGGGATGGATCTTTATTGTGCCACACCTGCTGTGACACGGGGCCTCGGTTTATACGGTCTCATCCAAAGGACCGCCCCATTTAGTCGCCTTTTAATAGCAAGGGGGTACTGAGGACCTATTCTTACCCGGATCACCACAGGGCCTCTTGAACGTGAAAGTCTGATTTATTGTATATATGTAGCTGTGTTTAATATTGGTCATTTTCTTTCATATCTTAGGACAGGCAGATATTGACTATATTGACTAATCAACAATCTGCCTTTTCTTCCATCTACATCCTTGGAGGACGTAAGTTTTTTAAGTTTGTTATTTATCTCCTTCCACTCCGCCTCAGCCATTTTGTTTGCTGTTTAAATTTATGATTTAGCATTTTAGACCCATTTTTATGATTTAACTGTTAATTCTAAGTGGTAATTAGTGAAAATTTGGATTATCTCCTTTTACAAAATTGGTTTATTTCTCATCTTTATATTTTGTGTTTTTATAATTATAGGTCATTTTTTAATAATATTTTTGAGAATTTCAAACAAATTATTAAACGTCATAAAGTTGGCAACACACGACAAACTGTTTTACGGACTTTTTATGCATTGAAGGAGGATAAGATAAGTGTTTTAGTGTTAAAAAGGATAATGAAAAGAAATCAGCAAGCTGTTTGGTATCCGGGCTATCAAAATACTCATTGCACTAGAATAAATTCTATTTTTTAGGATTTTTGTAGACTCCTTTGGACTTTTGAGAAGTGTTAACTTTAAGTTTGTTTCTTTTTAGTTTCTTAATTGACTCTTTTTGGTTCTTTTATCATCCTTGATATTTTGACAATTGTTTTCACTAATTGGTTTGATTTACATCACAAAGAACATCCGCCGCCCGTATGACGCAGTGTTAAGAGCAACTGCTCAAGAGTCGCGAAGTATTGAGCCAATCCTAACGTCGCGTGTTCGAATTCGACTGTGGGACATAGAAACCGGTCCTTCGGATGAGACGGTACAAACCGAGGTCCCGTATCGCAGTAGGGGCTGGCACGAAAAAGATCCCTCCCTGCTCAATGGCCCTCTGTGCTGAGTACATGTACATGTATAGGACAAAATTAGCAGCTCTCCACCGGTAAGTGGTGGCGTCTCCATATGAGTGAAAAATTCTGGAGAGGGACGTTAATTAATCAACCAAAGGACATTGGGGCATTCTTTGGAAAATTTAAGGTCAAGTAGCGTTTTACCTTTTTATCTTCAATTTCGCAGTACATTTCGTTACCACTATTACCATGACCCTGTCCCAATGGTTTTGAAAGGCAATACTGAGTGTAATTTCGGATTGGATGAATCCCTGTTTCCTGCTTTCTAATCGTAAAATAAAATAACAATACAAGAATGATAAATTTGAGACTAATTGAAAAAAAAAACAAAATGCCAAACAAATCAGAGATACGGATGCATTTAGCTTTTTTGTTTTTGTTGTGTTTATCCTTCTGACTACCCTGGTATGTCTAATAATAGGCTAATGTACATGTACAGTGTATCAGTCCGTTTGTCTTATCTTCCGCCGAAACTATACCGATAACTTTTGATGTCAGTGCTTCCCTATTTCATATTCCAATTGCATTCCTTCTGACAAGGCTTTGTAAAAGTACCAACATATTTGACTTCTTTGCCTTCATCTTGGGAATTGGGGTATTTTTGCAAGCTTGAATTATATTAGTAACCAAAGCGAAAATGACAAGTGCAAAACTTGGAATGTACATGCGTATTCCATGCGCTACACTTTTTCTTAACTTCATTTTTCAATGTACAGTCTTAACTTTCAATTAATTATAACACATAATACGGGCGGCATTCAAAAAAAGGAAACATTTTGTTAAAATTAAAATATAACATTGGATACAAGTTTTGAACGATATATGATGGAGCTCGTTTCATATCGCTTATGAACCTTGTAAATTAGCTTTCCTCACCCTCTCTCTCACACAATGGGAGAGAAAGTGATTTAAAAATTGACTTATAGACAAATGAAGATATTTTTAAAAATAAATGGATTTGAAAACTTTACTCGTTAATGCTAAAACAAATTTCAACATATCTTTTTCTGTCTGTGTGTGATCTTCGGCGGAGATTAATGCATAGAAAGGATGTTACAATTGATCCAAATACCACTCCTCCTAAGGCGGAACCCACATAGGCTAACGGTGAATCTGTATACCAGTAGATAAGAAAAAATATCAATCTTGTTCTCTGTAATGTATTGTGCCTTAATTATTTCAAAATTATTTTTGCAGATTTAATATAGTATCAAGTGTATACATACATTAAAGACCCACCTGTATCGTTATTCTTTATCAAGAATGAAGAGTCTTTGCCTTAAAAATTCCATTAAGTACAACATTTAGTATATATCAATCAATATAATTATTAGAAATTTTGTAAACTGTAAATTGGTATAGGTATAGATAACCATCGAAACGTTTCCTTAAGGACATGCATTCAGATTTTGAACAACCTTTAGTTGTTGTCAACAAAGAGGTACTCAAACATCAAATTTGTATACTCAAAAGACAATGAGCAATCAACATACACATGATACATGAAGCAATATGCTTAAAAGTGAATGGTCTCAGTCTCTTCGAAGCCTAGGATCTATTACTATTGCAAGAGATTTTGAAGACAAGGATGAGCAGCGAAAAACCAAAAATCTTGTGTATCACAATGTTAAACTCTTTTCTAGACTGACCAATCTCCTAAAACAATAACAACGAAAAAACATGTCGAAGGGTCTGTTATTGCATTGGTATTTTTTTCTGACCCATAATTCACCAGAGTAAAATTAAAAGCTCCGGACGATCATGAAATTTTACTGTTACGGAATTAATAACATCAACCCGCCTTGCATAGATCGGCACAGTGACTACATGATGCCAAGACATCCTAAATGACGCATGAAAAATAAGATGGTTTCAAAAGAAACATTGCCCTTTGTTTTAATAAAATAGGGAAGTGATGTAAAAAAAATTTAAAATTCACCCTTTCTGAATTATTTAAATTCCATGCAGTTAAAACCTACAAATTGATTTTCTTATATGACCGTCTAGATGCTAAATGTGACATCAAGAACTTGTACATTTTCCCGTATTTTCTACAAAAGTTGCAGAAAACAACAATTATCAGTGGATTTTTTTTCAGAAAATAAACAGCACATGTATCGCTAAAACATTTCATATTTATGTTATTTTTCAAAGCATTTTACTAAAAAATACATGTTTTGAAAAATTAAAGTGGCCGACAGCTGTGAACATAAATTTCTAAAACAAAAAAAAATTTAAAAATACTAATAATAATAATTACCACAGAATCTAAATGAGTCAATTTGAGGCTTTTCGGCAGAACACTTAGAAATGTACTTTATTAATGACGTCATATCACAGAATAATTTTCCATTATGCCTATTTTTAATGATATATTTTAATTATATTCATCTATTTAACTCATATTAAAGACAATTTCGTAAGAATTTAAGAATATTAATTTTTTAGGGGACAATGAAGACGAAACTGTGCCTTCTTCTTAACAGTAGTGTAGCAACAGCACCCATTTTATTTTTAAAGAATCATTTGAGAGAAGAGACAGTTTGATGTTTCTGTGGTATATATGATAACGAAGAGAGCAGAGTAAACCCGATCGTTTTACATGCAAAACATCTCCGGATGACGTGACATTAAAATGATGTACAGATGCTCCGTCACAAATGTTTATAATTTCACCGAAAATTATATAATTATCGTATTAATTAGAAATTTTGTACATGTATCACTGTTTCATTCGTTCTTTATAGAATGTTTACGAATTTTTCCTGAATTTATCTCTTTTTTGGAATAGAAGTAATTGTCTCAATAATTTCTGAACAGCCCTCGTATTGTTTAATCAGGACGATAAAAATGTAAAATAATATATGACAAAACATACTTTCGTTAGAAGATGGTGTATTTCTGGAACTCTTCTCTTCAGTGAATAACAAAGGGGACGCTGTCGACGAAATCTGTGTCACAATTAGCTTGTCATCTAAAAAAAAATAGAAAGTTATGTATGTTACAGTTTTTACTGTGATGTTATATTTTTTTATTACAAAAAAAAAATGACTTTTAGAGTTCAATTCATGAGGGATATTATCATCTGACAAGGTTAAACTTACCTGGTAAAATAGAACTAACATCTTTTTTGGACATTTCTGTGCATCTACTTGTTTGAGGTGAAAAGAATCTCTCAAAACACTCTAAAATATTCAAAATAACTTTTTTAACCATATGCCTTTCGCTACGGTTATAATGTAATTGATTATTAATAATATAATTAATGTCGAACTCCCAATTAAATTGTATTCTTAATACAGGAGCATAAAATTATTCTCCTTAAACGGTTTGCCAGTATTAGTATAACGTTTGTTACAACAAACAGTAAAATATGAAGGCGTAATTTGATTCTCATTATAATGTTAATGTTTAATTGTATTCAATTGTGAGAAATTTAAGCACACTCTTGAACACAGCATAATTATTTTTCTGGTTTCCATAACAGCCTCATCTTAAAAATTACTTGATAAAGTCATTGTTTCGTGTAGCTGCAGAACTGTGGCGTTATGGTCAAAGACTAATATTTAAAACCATAACGCTACAGATCTGCAGCGCTCTATGTTTCATGTAAACTGATATTCCAAAATCAAAGAAATGTTCCAAGTGCTCCGTGAAATGCAATTTTAAATTTCTTTTTGTAATTTTTTGGTATAAATATTTTGTATATATATTGATTGACTCTTTACTTGGAGTACTTTTATTTTCTGTTGAATGATAAAAGAAAAATATAAAGAATTTTAGACATACCTTTTACATTACTTTTTCCGTTTTGATACATAATAATCTATCACAATGCATACTTTAGTTGTTGGAATGCTATAGCTAGACTTGACCATATTTAATTTTTACAAACCATATTTCGGATCACAATCAGTGCACTTTTGACATTCTACATGTACATCGTGATCGTCTGTAAAATCGTCTGTAAAATCATCAATAGACCCTGAGTCTTCATCGTTAACATAATTGTTCGGAGCACAGACTGAAACAAACACGTGCATTGTATATACATACATGTAAGTCTCGGTAAAACAATTTATCATCTAATAAATACTCCAATATCATTAATATTACCCACCAGAACATTCGTATATAGCAGAGATTAATAAATTACTGCCTCTCTCCAATTTTTTTTTCTACAGAAAACAAAGAGATAGGTATTAAGAATATTTTTTTTTAAATATGCTAACGATAAATATGAGCAAAAATAGAATATTTGAATCGGATGAAACTTGATTATGTTCACTGATGGGTATAGAATTTGGCATTGAATCAGAATCAATTATTTTTACCTTTTCTTTACCCTTTTTGGGAATGCAGCTTTTACAACATGAATTTCCGTCGTTACATTTCACACATTCTATATGAAGTACATATAAGATAATTATTGGTTACACCACAGGGACCTGCTCCCGGCGTGTAATAATTATTTATCAAAAATCATATACCGTAATAGTTTTATTATTACGGTATATGATTTTTAATAAATAATTATTACACGCCGGGAGCAAGTCCCTGTGGTAACACATATTTCTAAACTAAATTACAATGTGATAAACATAAATATTAAAAACTAACAAAACCATCAAAACGTGTCATTATATTATATGAGAAACCAGTTTTAACTCCTGCATGTCCTGATTTGAATTGTTATTAAAGATGTTTAACTCTAAATACAGATCATTATCTTATATTACAATTGTACATCTTACCGCTGCAAATGTGGGTAATAGTTAAGGCTGCATCGGATAAAATCAGATTTCCACACAGAATAAGTAATTTCACTACAAAAGATGTGGTTAAACGTTGAAGATTTAATTAAACAATTATTTTCTTAATTTCAAAGAGTATATATGATGTTTTTGTTTAGAACAGCTTAGTTTTTCTGAGAATACACAGTAGAGTAGATGTAATTAGTTACAAGAATGAACTAGAATTGAAATATATATAGTTGTTTCATCTAGTCAAGATCCTTATTCGGGTACAATTATATTTGAACGTTTCATTTATTTAATTACTTCAATTCTGTCTTCATCATTTATTTATGAGAGGATATAAACTTACTTTCATGATAAAGATTTACCAAATGAATTAAATGAAATACTTTAATTGAAATTAGTCTTAAATTTACGTTCTATAAAAATATGAAAAATTCATCTGGATTTTTTTTCCTTTTGTATCGCAATTTGCTGTGTTATTTGCACGGGTTGTAGGATTTTGTAGCGAAAGAAACTGGGTCAAAGTACCTTTATCTATGGAATCTGGATAGGGCCACTCAGTTTACTATCGTATCATCATAACATCGAGGTTTAGATCGATATTGCGATAAAGCAATAATGCGATGACGATGACGCGATGGTGCGTCAGCGCGATGACGATGATGCGATGGTGCGACAATGCGTATATTACGTATAAGTACATCTTTTATATGAATTAGATCAGCTTTTAAAATTGCTTTTAAAAGTGTATTTTCAATGCCAACCTCCACTTCTTAATTTACATGGTATCTGATCTCAATTCCGATGTTTTGGAGGTCCGTGTTTGATCTGTTCCTAATTTTTATTGTTTAATGGACTTTTGATCTTGAAAACTCTTCGTTATTTCTATATAATGTTTCATTACATTAATTCTCTCATTTTGTCTCGACTTATACATGCCAAATCATAATTTCTCAATCTTCATTGGGAATATAACATTTAGAGAGAAAAGGAATCAGATACATGTATAATCAAACAACCTACCTAGTATTTTGCACATTTTCGGTTGTTGACTAAAAGTCATAATTTTCTCTGCATAGAGCTCTTAAATCACAGAGAACAGGAAATTTTACGGTTTATTTATAAAACTTCCTGCTCCTAGTGTTTTTATTTTAATGTTTTATAATAGTGCATCTATCTACAATGTGCTTTTTGCTTCCCGTTTGCTGAGGATAAGTAACAAATAAGTCTTTATTAGTATTTAACGCAGCATCTTGTTTATAAATACATATATAGACTGGTTTATGTAAACAAGAGGCCCATGGGCCACATCGCTCACCTGAGTAGAAATTGGTTTATTATTGAAAAGTTTAAATCCCAAAGTAGTCCCATGACTAATCATGGCTTTGCTATTCTTGAGAAGAAGATTTTTAAATAATTTTCCTATATATTTCTATGTAAAACTTTGATAGGCCATTTTGGCCCCGCCCTACCCCCAGGGGTCATGATTTGAACAAACTTGAATCTACACTACCGCAGGATGCTTCCAAATATATATGATCAATTATGGCTTTGTTATTCTTGAGAAGAAGATTTTTAAAGAATTTTCCTATATATTTCTATGTAAAACTTTGGTCGGCCATTGTGGCCCCACCCTACCCCCGGGGGTCATGATTTGAACAAACTTGAATCTACACTACCTGAGGATGCTTCCATATAAGTTTCATCTTTCCTGGCCCAGTGGTTCTTGAGAAGAAGATTTTTAAAACATGCCACCAAATTTTTATTAATTCCCAATTATCTCCCCTTGAATGAGGGCGTGGCCCTTCATTTGAACAAACTTGAATCCCCTTCACCCAAGGATGCTTTGTGACAAGTTTGGTTGAAATTGGCCCAGCGGTTCTTGAGAAGAAGTCGAAAATGTGAAAAGTTTACAGACAGACGGACGGACAGACGGACGGACGGACTACAGACAAAATATGATCAGAAAAGCTCACTTGAGCCTTCGGCTCAGGTGAGCTAAAAAAAAATCTAATACCTATTATTTATCCAGAAAATCGGAATCTATTTTAACGAAAAGATGTTGCCTTTGTTTCTTGAAATTGATACGACTCAAGGATCTATTTTGAATCTTAAGTCCAATTTCAATATAATTGCCATAGAGATTAAAAAATTCATCATTAATCAGTGTTGACATTGTTTCAGATCCAAGTGCCTCTTTCCTTTATATTTTTAGCTCTACTGGTTAGATACCAGAAGAGATTATGCTATAGTTAGCTTACGGTGTTCGTCGTTCGTCCGTCTGTCTGTCTGTTGTTTGTCTGTCTGTCTGTGAAAATCTTTTACTACTCTACAGTTTCGGTTTGATTTCAATATTTCGTATAATACAAGTAGACTACACTAAGATAAAACATTCTGTTTATCAGTGTTTGATTTCGATGATTGGTGTTAGTTTTTTTAATTTAAAATATAATTTTTTGTGAAATACTTTTAAAATGCTATTTCCAATACAGTTTTTGTATGATTTCAGTGTTCCTTGGCACTGAAGTAGACTGTACAAAGATACATACACTCTGTGGTTCTATTCACCGCTTTTCGATTTGGATGAACGGTGTAGCAGTGGTTACTAAGAATAGAAGTTTTTGTGAAATAATTTCAAAAAGCTACCCAATATACAGTTTCAGTCTAAATATAATATAATATAAAGTGACATTGGACACAGATTTGAAGTTATTATTTTCTCTATAATATTACGACTTATATATTTTAATAGCATTTCACACAAAAATTAATTAAAAATCTTATTTCGTTTAAAAGATATTGAAATTTCAAATTTTTCGGCGGGTTTGATTGACATATCCTTGCACTCTCACAAATTTAATTTTATTCTTAATTCTTAGGAAAAGTGGCAATCTCGTTTTG
>PRKT01000645.1:120897-165116 GCA_003671525.1 Saccostrea glomerata
CTGGAAACTTTCTTGCAATTCAGATCTCAAGAGGATGGCCCTTTATTTTGTCATATCAATGGTACAGCCTTATCAACATACCAGTTTTCAAGTGTTTTGCACAAAGCATTAAGATTTTTAGGTATTGAAACAAACACTTTCAAAACACACTCTTTTAAAATAGGGGCTGCTACACATATGTATTTGTCTGGCATATCTGAACATGAAATTCAAAGAAAGGGAAGATGGGTATTAGATGCATACAAGCTTTATCTCAGACCTGAATTGATTACATTTTAGATGTAAATGTTACTATTAATAAGATGGTTACACATGACCATATTGTTGTCATCTGGGTATCAAAATTAGAGTTGGGTTATAATTTTGCACTGTTTTTCATAATTATGTAGACTGTTATGATTGCTTCATGTATTGTTTCTAAATCTTGTAGATTCAATCTGGATTGTGGGTTCATCCCTTATTAAAAGAGCAGAACAATTTGCATTGAATTCTCCAGAATTTGGCACATACCTTTCTTTGACAGGGGTAAAAGTTTTGTGGAAGGGATTACCAGGGTTGAGCTTTTCCAAATTCAACGAGGTTATTTCGGACCTATACTCTACAGAGCCACATTCAAGGTTTCTTGTTATTCATGTAGGTGGTAATGACATTGCCAAACATAACAATCCTTTAAGAACACAACAAAAATTTATGAAAACTGTTATTAACAAGTTGCGTTTGGTTATGCCTTTGACTTGCATTGTTTGGTCACATATTTTGCCCAGGGTATATTGGCGTCATTCATTTTCAAATGTTGCTGCGGAGAAATCAAGATCTAGGATTAATAGTTCTATTGCTAGCTTTGTTTTAAGGTCAAATGGTGCTTTAATTAAGTATCCTGATATCAGAATTGATCAAAGAAAACTCTTTCTTAATGATGGAGTTCACTTATCTCCCTTAGGTAATCAAATTTTCTTGTCAACAATGCAGGCTGCTCTTAGGCAATTCAGCTCTGGTAATAACTTTGTTTATCCATCAAAGTGACTGTGCATGAATTTTGGGTTTAGGAACTGTTGTGGCTTTATGATGTGATGTGATTTGCGAATGATGAATGTTAACTGTGGTCAAAATTCGGCCGCTATGATGGCGGTTGGATTTCATTATGATTGAAATCCAACTGGCGCAATTTTGACAAGTAACCATTTGCTGAGGGATACTATTATCTCCAGGTCCCCCAGCTATGATATGGTTTGTTTGATATTTGTGAATGCTATGCTGCCAAAAGCTTACCAGTTGTAAGATCGGCGCATAGGTTATGAACATGCCAGTTGCATGTTAAATGTGAATGTTGATTTCTATGAACATGCCAGTTGCATGTTAAATGTGAATGTTGATTTTTAATATAAAGCCATGACAGTTCCGCCAATACAATTTGTGTTATTCTTCCAGTTTCTATCAGGTACATTTATGGGGTGTTTGCATAAGGAAATTTTGAAGTTTTGATTATCAACCTTTATTAAACAGTTATCGTTAGTATTAGGAATTTCGAAATAATACGGTACAGTACAGACAAGTGATATAATTTTTTAGTTGTTAATAAATATATAAAACGTTTTTTACGAAGCTCACAAAGTTCATTTTCCAGAATGTTTCATTTTCCAACAACTTGTTTAAAGTTTGATGTTAGAGAAAATTCGGTCGAACAAAGTTGTGTGATGAAAAACGACATTAATTAAAGCACATTATGATGAATATAACTGTTTAATTCAAATTATGAAGAATCACTAGCAATGAATTTGAAAAAAAAATGCTGTCAATGGTGATGCACTGTTTGTTTAATTAAAATCAAATAAAAACACGAAGTGTTTAGAGATTTCATGATTTATTTTTTCAGATGGTGAAAGAATGTTATTAACTATTAATTATACCAGGGGCTTGTTCAACAATTGCATCTGCATGCAAAAGTTGTATTATGAGAGTATTGAGTGTTTTTTGTCAATCATTTTTGTCAATTATTTTAGTCTTCATGAAAATTCATGAACATTCATAATACCTTGAACTCTACATTTTTTCTGTCTTTAAAATGAAAATTACCAATATTCATATATATTCATCATTTGTTCATGAACTACATTTTATGAATATATTCATGAATAAAGTTCATGAACCATCTTTATGAACCAGTCATCAACACATCATGAATGTTCATGAACGATTCATAAAAGTTCCTGAAATTATGAATTTCACCTCGCAGGGGACAAAGATTTGCAGCACGCAGGATTCAAGGCTTCGATCGACAGTCTCCATCACCATGCACTATATACTCATTGGGACTCATAAAAATGGAAAAGATTATTCAGAAGAATCAACTACTCCTCTGGAATCGTCTCTGTAGATCTAGCTACACTCTATTCTCGAAGCGTCTGTTTATTGCAAGACTGTGTACCTTCTCCGATAATACTCGTCAAAAGAAACGCGGATTTATAGACTGTATTTATAAGATTATGAAAAGTTACAATATAGATTACTTTTTCAGCGAGTTCCTCATCAATAGAGAAACACCGTCAAAACTGAGTTGGAATCAGTACATCAACAATCTTATAAACCATTCTTCTTATAACGAATGGAGGATTACACTTGGAAACCGACCAGAACTAAATCGTTTTGCAGAAAAACACCGAGAACTTATACCTCACCCACTTTGGACACTCAGTCTCGAACACCCGGAGTTTACCTGGAAACTATTCGAACTCATAAATCTCTCAATTACATATGAGACGGAAGAGGTAGTATGCAAATGCAAAAGAAGTACACAGGATATCGTATTACACTTCATCTTAGACTGTCCGAATCTGTACAAAAGTCGCGAACATCTTATGACCCTGATCGTTAATTGTCTACCAGTGAACACATATGTCGATCTCACACACTTGCCCGAAACTACTATGGTAAATATCCTTCTAGGGTCCAGAAAGGATGAAACCATCCCAGAAGAGGAATGGGCCACCTTTATATCGTCGGTATCTTCCGGAATCACAGTAATGTTGAAGGACATGAAAACTCTTTTATAGTTAAAGATAAAAGCTTTAACGAGTTTCATTGCAAAAAAAAGCTCATGAACTCTTTCGTTCAATACACATGTACATATATGATTAATTAATGCACTGTTGTTGTTAAATGTTTCTTAATATGATATGACCAATCTCTATGCTATAGAGGAAATAAAGAATGTCTGTCTGTAAGGCCAGATGACACGTTCCTCAAATTTATGTTTTGTATCTCTTGGTATTATATTCAAATTTTTCATCCTTTTCCGATTTTTATATTGTTTTCAAACTGATTTTGAATATAAGTATACAAAAAATTGTGATATAGGCAATTCAGAAGATAACCAATAAGGGTTATATAAGAGTTATATAAGAAACATGACCTGTTTTATCTTGTCCAAATGCCTGGTAAGGTACCCTAATTTTTTGTGAGGAATTTTTTGTTTTAGTACCCAGACTTCAATGACAAAATGTTAGGAAAATTTATATATTTTTGAGAACGTGTCGTCTGACCTTAAACTATTTAAAAAGAAAACTTAAAGAGAAATGCACAGCAGAATATTTGAGAAATAGTTTAAACTAGATACTTATGATTAAAAAACAATCTAAGCAATTAAAACATACAAATCCTCCAAAAACAATAAGATCGAAACTTATGAACAGTAAATACACCCATTCCCCACGATGAATTAAAATCCAAGGCCTTTAACGTCAAAGAGGCCTTCTTTTTCAGTACAAATGAAACTATTGAACATACTGATAGTGTCATTGGTCATTCGCAGACTCACTTTGTTTAAAACATTTTGATTGTACACACTCCGAAATTGATGTAAAAAGATGGTTGTGTTTTGATTCACAATATATATGTATGTAACTATGTAACTTTTGGAGATCAGTTCTTCCAGATATCTGTTGGATTTCCTGTAGGACCCAAATTAAACCGAGCAGAGGAAATTAGGAAAAGAAAACACCTGCCTTGGCCTCCAACTCGACATTTAAGTACATGTATATCAACGATGTTTTATCAATCGGCAATACTAACATCCATCCATATGTCTAATTGAGTTATCAAATTAAACTTGGGGAAAAAAACTATTTTTAAACATGATGGATATAATTGTTTATTGCTGAAGTTTAGACTGTGATAGGTAGATAGTGAAACTTTTTCATTGTATTTTTTCCAGCACAAAATATTCATCTGCCTTTGCCTTTTAACTTATTTTGTCGTTACCATTCATGGTTCCATTATCCGTTAAATGTTCATCGTTTCCACCGTTATCTATAGTGACAGTGCTGTATCCGTCAGCTGGTGTTGACACTGAGGCTCCTGGTTTGGCATGATCATAATACTCTCTTCTGTCATCTGATGCTGTTTCATTCAAACGCCGTCATTGGTTTTTGAGGTATTTTCATTCCTCCGAATGGGCGCTACATGAGATACCTTCATGGACTTTTGCTGTAAATTGTATTTGTACAAAATATAATGAATATTTGTTTATATGCACAATACGGGGGGTGATTAAAAACTACAATCGCTATATCTAAAAAAAAAAAAACACATACGAGCGGGTATCAAAAAGTTCGTGGACTAGCGCCATGAAATTAAAATCGCTTGAGGTGCATGTAATGTAATTTTGAAATATCTAGATAGCATCATCTTTTCTATCTATAGAATAAACCACAAATCATGAATTTTATTTTTTCATTAATTAGTAATGTTTTTGTAAGCAATGGTATGTCCAGGCTGCGCAACCTCGAAAACGACGTTTTTTCGACATAAGTGTTATTGAGAAAAACTATTTTGATACGAAAATTTGACATCCAAAAATCCAGTTAATTCAGGTATGTATTGGGACACTATTGTTCTATTAATTATGGATAATATATCTTATTCTGGAATTTCCATGAAATGTTATCGTAAATTTGGCATGGAGTATCCAAACAAATATTGCTTGAAAATGACGTCAAAAAGGGGAAGGGGTATCCTTTCCAACATTCTACAAAGTTTTGTCCCTGAAAAAATGGTAGAAACCTAGGAAATGTTTAAACTGGCTACGCAGAAATAATATGCATCCAGAGTACTAGTTTTTTAAGGCCAAAAAGATTCAGGAAGAAAAGGAATGTACAGTTAATGTCGATTTGTATTCAAGGTGTTGTTTTTTATTTTGTTGGATGGAAAACACCATGTGCTTTTTCATTCCATTTATTAACAACAACTAAAACTAACTTTAACAACAAAAGAATCCAATCATATTTAAGATAAGTCGTACTTAATGTAACATTTCCCACCTTAAAAAAAGTAATTCACTCAATTACTTAAAAGAAAGAGAATACTTGATTATATAAATTATTCGTTAATCAACATCAGATAGCATTGATGAGACAGTTTTTTCACTATTGGACTATATTTCTGAACACAAATTGGAAACGTCTTTGACTAAACTGATAAATGACAAGAGATATAATCTATGCATGCAAAGGTGTCTACAGTTATTTAACATTCCTCAATGAATCTTTTCGGAGGGCCACATTGTTTCCTAGGACGCACTGTTTCACAATTTTGGTCATCACGCGTTCGGATATTTTCGTCTCCAGTCGCTTCTACAGTACCGACCGGACACAACCTAACAGAAAGCGAACCCGGAGCGGACCCCGGGTTCGCTCTCTGGGTCCGCTCCGGGTTCGCTCGGGGTCCGCTAGGGCTGACCCCGAGCGAACCCGGAGCGGACCCAAAGCGGACCCCGAGCGAACCCGAAGCGGACCCAGGGAGCGAACCCCAAATTCAGTAGCGGTCCCAGAGAGCGAACGCGGGTTCGGTATTTCTTTACAGAGCTGTCAATCAGGATTAGCGATTATTAACCAATCAGCGCATCAACCAATCAAAATAGCGTATTGATCTGTCGATTGGGATATAAGATCGAACGTGTTGTTGATCTTATTCGATATAAATCCAAACACTGTACATACAGGAAAAACGTGTGTATGTGCTGTGTAAATCTATTATGATAATTAAAATATTATTTAATATTTATTTATATTAATTCTCCGGGTTGTATTTTATATGTTTTAATTTTCCACGTAAAATTATACATGAACATTTAAGTACGTCTTTTATTTTCTTTAGTTTTTTTTTACCAGTATTTAAAGTCCATTTGGTAAATAAATTGGGTAAATACATCAGTCAATGCATAAAAATGGAATTCAATTGATATTACAATTTTTACCGACAAAAAAGGAGAAAAGAAACGTAGTCGGTCTTCGACAATTATTGTAAAATTTCATTATCTCAAGATACTAACAGTTCAGGAATATTAACGTGCCCAATATCTACAGACCCTAAACCGTGCTACTACACCTCAGAAACGAACCGTACCGTTCCGTGCACAAAGCGTACCGTACCGTGAACAAAGCGAACCGTTCCGTTCTCAAAGCGTACCGTACCGTCCACAAAGCGAACCGTTCCGTGTACAAAGCGTACCGTACCGTGCACAAAGCGAACCGTTCCGTGCACAAAGCGTACCGTACCGTCCACAAAGCGTACCGTTCCGTGCAAGAAACGAACCGTACCGTTCTTTGGTTAATTATGCAAACCACGCCCCCAATGATTTTCGAACCGTGCTTTGACCAAATAAGTCATTTTGGTTTATTTCTCTCAATAGCGCCCGTGAAAGAGGACGGAGGTTATGTCTGGCTATTTGAAACACCATTATCAAGTAACATGCATCTGGGCTTTCAACTGTGAAAATTCAAAACAACTAGACAGAGTTTACATTGATTACTTATTTGCTATAAATTAGATCAACTCGTTGTGTTTGTGATCAAAGGTACAGTACAGGCCACGAGTTTTTTCCGCAAAACACGGGCACCGTGAACCTTGAACTCGATGTCGGTATCAGCGATTGTGGACACCGTGTAACACGGTATACAACAGTTCTCCATTACGGAACTGATAATAAATATTTTCATTTTCTTTATTTAAGAATCAACTTTTTTTTAAAAAATGTTTGTTGTACTTAAATATTCGTAATTTAACTATACAGATGTTTAAACTAATTCCCTTGTTGTCTTGACTTAATTTCGATTTTAATTTTGCCCATTTCAATTGCTGAATCAGATACACGATCGTTTTTGCCGTAAGTATGCATTCATATGTAGTTCATATCAGATGCCTGATTTTACTAATTAATTATTTTGTAAGAAATTTAAAACATATAATTATGAACTGTCTGGCTAGAGTAAAATAAAAAAAAATGTATTAGACTCATATATTAATTAATTCTGCTCAGATAATTATACTCGGCGAATCACTGATGCAGTTAGACTTACACTGAAAATCGGCAATTCTGTCTAATATGGATTTAAATATTACATGCGGTAAACAGGGACTTCATATTTCTACTGAACGGATATAATCTGACTAATAAAAATCATAGTCTACAGGATACATGCTTATTTGTGTCTGAAAAAAGGATAATTTACAAAATAAAATGAAAATAAAAAATACAATGAATTTTCTCAATCCTCTTTCAAGCCACATTACGTTTGTTACCCCCCCCCCTTTTTTTTCTAGAAGGCGATACTAATTAGCTAGTTAAAACTCATCAAAAGTCTGCGAATTTATGTGACGCTATAATGATAATTAATGGATACACCCTTATCTAATTGTGTCTGAAAAGGGACATTTTAGGAAGTAGATGAGTTTCGCTGAATGTCAGTTGAGTGAGTTTTAAAAATGCATGTAGTCAAAGCTAAATAATTTGAAAGGTGTGTTAAATACACGGCACCCCGATCATCTGGCTGTGACCCAAAATTTTTTAAAAGGTGTGAACTCTGAACTGACCAGCAGAATGAAGAAATTCTTTCGGCGTAAACAGACTTTCAAGGTCACCTAGCGTCATGCGATTTTGATTTACAGGTGATGCACAAGGATTTCCTGCGTACAGCATGTATGTGCAGAGAACGAATGCATTGCGCAATAGTTGTAAATAGGTTGAGTTTGAACCAAAGTTGTGGAAATTAAATAGCATCTGTGACTTTGCTGGTGTAAATAAAATACAAGGTATTGTTGTTTTTTTTTTTTACAGATTATGTAACGGGGTTCCATCTCTCCCTCTTTCTCTCTCTCTTTCACGACATAGTATTTACACATTTTACAAGAAAAGAATAACTTATCAAAATGAAGAAAAACTTATTTAAACAATTAATTAGACTGAAAGGATTTTTAAAAACATAGTACTAGTTTATGAAAAGAAATGTTTTCTTCACGCGAAATGCGATCGGAAGTCATTTTATTAATTCCGAGTTTCTGCTTCTGATTTTCGTATCTAAATTCAGAGTAATTAAAGATTTTGAGATTAAATAAAGATTTACTTAAGAAAAAAGAAAAAAAAACAAACAAGTATTCTATGCCCTGTAAATTTTTTAAAATTATTTTTCTTCAACATTTTTTAATTAATAAATTTATTTTTTGTTACTGATATTTCTCTTCTAAGGCAGACATTTAAACGATAGATCAAACAATTCCTTTCTTTTATTTTCTTATTTCCTCCATCACTGCTTCAGTGTAAATTAATTTTTAAAATTGAAACCAAAACATAGCACACAAGGCTATGATAAACACAATAGCATACATGTACATGTAATAAACCATTTGAACTTCCCTAATAAATAGAAACTCATTAATACTTCAATTTATATGAATAATAAATAAATTACATTCTTTAATAACGGAAATAAAATTGTACACGTGCATAACGATCTTCAAAATTCGTTTAAAATGGATTATTTTTTAGCAGCCAATCAAAGACCAAAGCTAACAGGCTCCGCCCACTTCATTTGCATACCGTTTCCCAAAGCGTACCGTTCACAAAACGAACCGTTCCGTGCAGGAAACGAAACGTATCGTCCACAAAGCGTACCGTTCCGTGCATAAAGCGAACCGTACCGTGCACAAAGCGTACCGTTCCGTGCACAAAGCGAACCGTTCCGTGAACAAAGCGTACCGTACCGTGAACAAAGCGAACCGTTCCGTGAACAAAGCGTACCGAACCGTACCGTGCAAGTGGTGTAGTAGCACGGTTTAGGGTCTGTAAATATAAATCGATACAGGAGACGAGAGAGAGAATAACTCTAAACTCTCATCATTAGACTTGATTTTAATAATAAAGCCTGATGACTTTTATTTAAATTTCTATGAGTCGTCCTCCCAATACTGTACTTAAATTGCTTTCTATAAGCCTACTGCAGCTATTTTTTTTTCAAGAAATATACATGTACAGGAAGATGTATAAAAAGAACTAAAAATGACCAACAGTTTTCGGGACGCTCTGACCCTTCCTCAGGACAAAGAAAAAGGTTAAAAAGTTATAAGATCAAGGGAAAAAGAGAAACCGAAAACAATTAGCAAAACTACTAAACTACTAAACACTATATATTTACATAGTAACACGTCGAATTGGAATTTATATAAACACTATAAAAGAAAGAATTCCGGACCGCTACGTCTGGTTTATCGGGGTATACTCAGGTGAAGTGCGATTGACATAAATGAACGAATTAATTACGCTAATTAATCACGACATTTAGTAAATCGTACATTGTTTCATTCTCTCAAAATGGCGTAACTATACTTGACAAAGAATAATCAGTCTGGAGAAATATAATATAGATATATGAATTATGATCTATTTTAAATTATGAAATGTTTGAGGACTAATTATTGGGAAAAAATAATTAATAAAGGCGTAAGCAATACATAGTTATGTGGGTTGTTCGAGAGCTGGTAACGCAAACTAACTGTAGAGTTTAGGGTGGAATGACTTCAATCTGTGCATCCAGAAGGAAGATTTTCATATACACGCATTTTTTTCATGCCCAAGAATATCAAGAAGATTAAGAAGATCAATAATTTTGATGTACTTTTTGAATAATTTAATGTAACATGTAAATTGAGAAATCATAAATAAAATAATTAATTTCGATTTTTAAAGACAATGTGTGTGTGAAATAGGGGGCATATATTAATATATTCTTATCGGGTCGGGAGAACAATCATTATTTGCCTTTTTCTTTATTCTGAAAAAAATCCTACTCGCTCCAAAATTCTGACCGTGAAAAAGATCTAATATACAGTGTATTTATTTTTTTTTTTTAGAAAATGTCCGGTAAATATTTATTACGAACTTTTAATGTGTAACTACTATTAATGAAATCTAAATATATCAGATGTACAAAAGGTTACATGTAATTTATAGATGTGATATCATAATTCACGTGTTAAGCAAACATTTAAACTACGATTTAGCAAAACGTAAGGAATAACAAATTAATGTATTTTTAAACTATATAAAGCATGACTTTAAAAGGTATTTAGTTTAAATTTCTTTCGTCCGTTTCACTTGTACACCATTCGATACACTGAAAATTAATTCAACACTCTTTTCTCCCTTTTCTTTTTTGTTTTCTCGTTAAAACTTAAGAAAAATAAATGCCTTATAATCCGCTGTAAAATTAGTTTGAATTTCTCGGGATCGAGAAATTAAGGAAATCAATTATTCATGTACATGTAAATCTACGTCGAATGATGTACAGTTGAATTTTAGAAAATATATCAATGTTCTCCATGATATCACTGTTTCCATGTTCAGTGAACATGTCCGCATCGCCGCATAAACAACAATGATCGATCCACAATACCATTACTGTATTGGAATATACAAGGGGCGGGGCTTATTGGCGGCGAGATTAAAGCGGGGTCCGCTTCACGCTTCAGTGCGTAAAGCGGTCCCAGGAAGCGAACGCCGGGTTCGCTCTAGCGGACCCAGAGCTGACCCCGAGCGAACCCGGAGCGCACCCAAAGCGCACCCGGAGCGGTCCCAAAATTTCTGAAAGCGAACCCGAAGCGGACCCCGAGCGAACCCGGGAAGCGAACCCGGGGTCCGCTCCGGGTTCGCTCTGGTGTTAGGTTGTGTCCGGTCGGTACTGTACTTCATGATCACTCAGTTCTGGTTCATTGCGCTGATAACTCGTCGGATTTTCGCTAGTCTTTAGGATGTCCTTTCGATTTCTGCGATATTCTGCATTTCCGGTTGGCATAATATATGATCTTAGATCGATTTGCTTTTGGATTGTTCCCCGCTCGGTCCATGCTGTATCGTCTGGATTTCTTAATCTGACCATGTCTCCTTCCTCTAATTTTGGTAACTGATGAATTGATCTGTCGTAGTAATACTTTTGTCTCTCTTGACTAATTTTTTTTTCTGTTTGATGACATCTTCTCTGTTAGACGTATATAGATGTTCTTCCAACAAAGGGAAGTCAGTCCTACGTTTTCGGTTGTACAGAATTACAGCTGGTGATTTTCCACAGGATAGCGGTGTTGCACGGTAAGCAAGGTTACTAAGGTAAAAATCTTCTCCTGATTTCTTGAGTAGATTCTTGATGATACCTACGGTTTTCTCTGCTAATTCATTAGACTATGGGTGTTTCGGACTTGATATTTTGTGCTGGAAGTTGTAGTTTTCTCCAAATTTTCGAAATTCTTCCGAGGTGAACTGAGGTCCATTATCGGGGATAATGATTTTAGGAATGCCGTGACCTGCGAATATGAACTTCATGGCTTTGATTACCGCTGTACTTGTCCTCTTCTTTGGTGGACACACCTCAGGGTAATTTGAGTAGTTGTCACACATGACTAGATAATTTTTGTTGTTGCACACACACAAATCCAATCCAATTTTTTTCCCATGGGTAATTTGCTGTTTCGTGTGAAAGCAACGGTTCTGTTGTTTGTTTTGCTCTGTGTTTCAGACACTCGGACATGATTTGACCTTTTCTTTGATACTTCATTCCTGGCCAATACATGATTTGTCGGACTCTTTGTCTGCATTTTTCAATTCCCAGGTGTCCTGTGTGAATTTTCTGCAACATTTCCTTCCTAAGGGAGTTTGAAATGACTATTTTGGTACCTTTTAGTATAAGGCTATCTGCGTAGCTTAGTTCACTCCTGAAATTCTAGTATTCTTGTATCGAGGAGGGCACGTCCCCTTTCTGTTTCGGAAATCCGTCCCTGATGGTCCGCTTCAGCTTTTGAAGTTGCTCATCCTTAACTGTTTCTTGAATATTTCTTCTAATTTAAATTTCTGTCCGACACTGAAAGGTTTGTAATTACTGAATCCACGTAAACGTCTTCTCCTGACAAATCTCCACTACACGATGTCTGTAAATAGGCTCTTGACAATGCATCAGCTGTGTGCATGAACTTTCCTGGTGTATAAAATACCACTAGTGTATATTTCTGCAGTTGGAGCATGAGTCTTTGAATCCAAATAGGACAATCGCTCAAGGATTTCTTAAAGATGGTTTCCAAGGGCTTGTGATAAGTTTCTACTCGTACGGCTTGTCCGTATATCAATTGAAAGTAATTGCCAACATTTCTTTCTCTTTTTGAGCGTAGTTCTTTTCTGCTGTTGTCATAGCTCTCGAGGCATAGGCAACAGGCTTTCATTTGTCATCATGCTTTTGAAGAAGAACCGTCCGTAGGCCTGTCTTAGATGCATCTGTGGAGATTCTTGTCTCTGCATCTGGGTCATAGAATTGTCGAATTGGTTCTGAAGTCAAAACTTTCTTCAGTTCTTCAAAGGATTCGTTTTCCTCTTGCGTCCACCGAAACACATTTTTCTCTTCCAGAAGGCGTCAGAGTGTGTGCGTTTTGGTAGAAAGGTCCGAGATATACTTCCCTTGATAACTGACCATTCCTAGAAATCTTTGGACGTCTTGCTCATCCGTCGGGGTTGGAAACTGTTCAATTGCCCGTATATTTTCAGGGTCTGGTTTGAACCCTTTGTCTGAGATTACATCTCCTAAAAATGTCAATTCCAGCACTCCGAATTCACATTTTGATTTGTTGAGCTTTAAATTTGCTCTTCTAATAGTTTCCAGAACTTGTTTTGATCTCTCATTGTGTTCTTCAAGTGTTGCTCCCCAGACTATGATGCCATCCATGAAAGATGATGTCCCCTTGAGATGCTCCAATATCATGTGTACTGCTTTATGGTATACTTCCGGTCCGGAGGATATCCCAAATGGGAAGCGTAAGAATCTGTATCTTCCGAAAGGTATATTGATGCAAGTATACATGGAAGACTGTTTCTCAAGTTTCATTTGCCAAAATCCTGACGAGGCATCGAGCTTGCTGAAGTACTTCGCATCTTTGAATTTAGACATTACTTCTTCCCTTGATGGTAGCTTGAAGTGCTCTCGTTTAATGGCCTTGCTTAGGTCTCTCGGATCTAAGCATACTCTGAGTGCTCCGTTTTCCTTTACGGGTAAAACGATTGAACTACCCCAGGTTGTTGGCTCCTCCACGTTGCATATGACAGTAGTCTTTTCCATTCTGTCGATCTCCTGTTTCAGTTTGTCATGTAACGCAAAGGGTACTTTTCTGCATAGATGAATCACAGGTGGAACTTTTTTGTCAAGCTAAATTTTGTGCTCGCCCGGCAAACATCTCAGTCCCTGGAATACATCATCATAGTTTTACACAAGATTTTGGACAGCTGAGACTTCCTTTTGTTTTAGTTCCTCATTTTTGTTTACCATGTAAACACTCTGGACAAGTCCTAGTCTGCTGCATGCACTACCCTAACAAAAAAATACAATAGTAAACTATAGTTAACTATAGTTTACTATAGTAAATCAAAGTTCCAAAGTTTTCACCATAGTAAATCAAAGTTCCAAAGTTTTCACCATAGTAAATCAAAGTTCCAAAGTTTTTACTACAGTAAATCAAAGTTCTAAAGTTTTCGCCATAGTAAATCAAAGTTCCAAAGTTTTTACTATAGTAAATCAAAGTTCCAAAGTTTTCACCATAGTAAATCAAAGTTACAAAGTTTTCGCCATAGTAAATCAAAGTTCCGAAGTTTTCACCATATTAAATCAAAGTTCCAAAGTTTTCGCCATAGTAAATCAAAGTTCCAAAGTTTTCGCCATAATAAATCAAAGTTCTAAAGTTTCAAGATAGTAAATCAAAGTTCCAAAGTTTATACTATAGTTTTTCAAAGTTCCAATTTTTTACTATAGCTAAACAAAGTTCCAAAGTTTTTACTATAGTAAATTAAAGTTCCAATGCTTTTTTTTTTGTAATTACTTTAACAACTTAAATATTTTAATTGTTAATAATTATTTATAATTAAAATTAAATATATTTAAATAAATACTGCTTATTTATCGGTGAAAGAGACTATTTTTACATTAAAACAATTTCTTGTACTTTGTTCTATTTGGGGGACGATTTGGGTTTTTGAAAAAAAAAAATTCTGAAGCTTTAATGAATCTTAAACTTGAAATTTATATAATGTGCAGAATTTGAAGCAAAACCATAATCTTAAGGGTTTATAGTGCTTAATTAAAGTTCCAAAATTTTCTCTATAGTAAATCAAAGTTCTAAAGTTTTCGCCATAGTAAATCAAAGTTTCAAAGTTTTCGCCATAGTAAATCAAATTTCCAAAGTTTTCCCAATAGTAAATCAAAGTTCCAAAGTTTTCACCATAGTAAATCAAAGTTCCAAAGTTTTCACCATAGTAAATCAAAGTTCCAAAGTTTTCACCATAGTAAATCAAAGTTCCAAAGTTATAACTTTGGTACTATAGTTAACTATAGTAAACTATAGTAAACTATAGTTTACTATAGTATTTTTTTGTTAGGGTAACTCCAATGATTGGTGTGCGCGACTCTGTTACTATTACAAAGTGCAGTTTGAAGACTTGTTGTTTTCTCATCACTGTCAATGCACATGTTCCTTTAATGGGGATGGAATTTCCACTGTAGGAAGTTAGCTTGTTTTCTGATGTGTGAATCTTTGTTTAGATCACAATTTGTTGAATAGTTCCTCTGTTATTATGTTAACCTGGCTTCCTACATATCTAGTTTGTACTTTATATCTGTTCCATTTGTCTTCAGATGTGTGAACCATTCATTAGTTTCTTCTGCTTTGGGATTCTCCACCATATACACAAAGAATTCACCTGCCTCACTTTCACTGTCATTGAGTTCGTTTATCTCATGTACTTTCTTTTTACTGGTAGAACACATTTTAGCATAGTGGTTTTGATTACCACATTTCTTGCATACTTGTCCAACTGCTGGATAATCCTTACCATGGTTTCCCCCACATCTTTTACATTGTTCATGACTTTTCTGTTGGTATCCTTTGTTTACAAAAGCTTTGTTTATCTGTTTTTGTATGAAGGGTTTTAGATTGTGTTTATTTTTAACAGCATGTACCGCCTTGTCTTCTGGTTTTAGTTCTTTCATTCGTTTTTTGTAGCGTCTGTAACTCTGCACATCCGTATGGCCCCATCTAGGTTAAGACCTTGAATTCTGAGCGAACGTTCTCGCAATGAATTATCTGGAACACTAAATATGATGCAATCTCTTATCAATGAATCAGTTAAATCACCAAATTCACAGTTTCCTGCTTTAGTGCGAAGCTCAGTAACATACTGGTCGATGGTTTCGTCCGGTTTTTGCATCAGTGTTAAAAACTTGTGCCATTAATACGTTGTGTTTTCTTTGGCATACAATATGCTTCAAACTTTTTAATTATCTTGTCTAACTTTTTCTTATCTTCATTTTGTGCAAACTCAGCCAAACTGAAAATTGTTATAGACTTCTAGTGCATCTTCGCCGATTAAATGAAGGAACAAACACGCTTTCTGAGTGGGCATCTCTTTGTCTGTCTCTAACCCAGTCCTTGAATGTACAACTTCGACTTTGTCACACTATTAAAACTAATTTTCAATGAACACAGAATTAACTGCTTCGCATTCATCACACCATTAGAGTCGTGTAAAAAAAATGCACTTTCAATACTTGGAAGACATCACTGTTTGAGGCGATTGTAAGTACATTTTGGCATTGAATCTTAAACCACATCGCTTCCTGTTATCCCATACAAGAAGCTAAATATTTCAGGGGGTGTGTCATATCACCAATTCCCATCAGATTATCAGAGATTATCTTTGCTTCCATACCTTTCCTGCATACTTCTCAAAGCAGTTTTACTGACAGCCCATCTATTCTTCGATCCCGTTTTTACTGCAGATCTTCATATGGAATATTTTTAAAGCAGGTTCCGCATAATATCGACTCTACGAGAATCCAACACTTTTCCACATCGAATCATGATGATTAACTTCTTACCTTTTATCAAAATTCTGTAGGTAATTCTTCTGCTTTCAAGACAAAGGTATTCAAATCACTATCTGAACCTCTCTAAATTTACCTTAGATTTTAAAATACTATTCTTCTGATTTCATGACAGTTTACTACTGTAACAATAAAAAGGTTTGGAAAGACATTAGAGCCATATAGTTTCATGCTCATCAGTCCATGAATAAAAGGATCATCGTTAGATAATTGTATTGTGTCACTGTTGGATATAATGGGCTAGATCCTATTTTATTGTAGCAAAATTGGATATCTGAATAGGTAAATGTTTCTTTGGGGCTAAGAGTGCGGAATTTTTTAAGTAAGATAAATTGATTGTTAATGTTGAACAGTTTAGAGAAAACATTCCCTCCTCGGGCCTTCGGTCATAGGAGAAAATGTATTTTTCTAAACTTTTCAACATCATCTCGTCATTTATCATACTTTTCTTATTCATCTGAGGCACCATTCCTGCATCTGTTTTCATAAATTTTGGCGGGCTTCGCTTACAATTTGTATTAACGGGACGTTTGAGCATGAACATTTGTAGAGGACTTCAGATTTAGACCTTACTCGGCATTTACGGTGGATGTTGAACAGCGAGGGATATTTTTTTTTGCAAACACCTCCTGTGACACGTGACCGAGGTTTGTAATGTCTCCATGTTACGCAGTGTGGGTCAATTTTGCGACGTACGGATCAACTCCTTACTCGGTGACTCAACACTGTACCCAACCACTGTGCCACGCGGGTACGTATATAATGGCTTTTGAAATTAATTAAATCTAAACAAAATTTAAATAAATATTGTGAGTGCATTGTTTGAAGCATTTGTATATGAAGAAAAAAACAAACAACTTCAATTAATGTAATGTTTTCCTAGAGACATGTAAGAATATCCGTTCAAAATACAGTGGCAACTCATATTTTAAAAAAAAAATTTAATGCGATTTCTACATGGAAAGGCGGTAAAATTGAAAGTTATGCTTCTGAAGCTTTTTAATGTATTTTTCAAGGACAAAGTAATCATCTGATGTGGTTTTTTCCACATATTTCTTCGTTCGAAACCAAGGTCTGATCATCTTCTAGATGTTTATTATTTTCACTGCACTCCAGTTTTACTGTGCCGTATCCATCTCTTGTTGTCGATACCGAGGCTCCTGGTCCCACGTGATCGTACTCCATATTCAAAGTCCCGTACCCGTTAGATGGCGTTGATACCGAGGCTCCTGGTCTGGCGTGATTGTAGTACTCACTTCTGTCCACCGTGTTTGTTTCATTCAACGTGTTGTAAACACCATCGTTAGTTTTTGCGGTATTTTCGTTCCTAAGTATTGGTGCTACATGAGATACTTTCATGGAATTTTGCTGAAAGACACATTAATAGCAAGAGATAAACAAAATTAATATGTACAATGAAAATGTCAAAACATGAAAATGTACACTTCCTTTATCTCTTTTATAGATAAGCATCTTACGTCACGTACGTGTATGTGTGAAAGAAAATAAATATTTATTGCTGAAATTAAATAAGAACTACAAAACAATGAATAAGTTCACTACTATTTTCTTTTTATCTCAGCATATATGCTAATTCTCTTTAACATTTTTCTTTTTTTAATGCTAATTCGCGATCTACTACGATTATTGGGGAGATCAAAGAATTGCCGCGAACATTATTCTCTAATAAGTCACGAACGTCATGAAAAAATCATCAGATCAGAAAGACGCATCAAACTTGTGAAGTTGAAATGAATATTTGATTTAAGAATAAAATACTTATTTAGACCTTATCGATGTGTCGTCTTTTGTAGTCTAAACACTGTATATTTCAGAAAGTACGAGGGCTTATCAAAAAGTTCGTGGACTGAGGTTATAAAATTAGTACTATGTGTCGCCTATGCTTTCAAAATTTATATGAAACATTAAACAACAAAAAATAAAGAAATGTTGAAAATTTTAGCTTTATTCCTTTATTTTTTGCTAAATTATTATAGAATAAAAACTACATTATATGATTACCCGGCGCTGTCGCCGTTTAGTTGAATGACGTCCGACAACGTCATAAAAAGTCCGCTTCTTCTACTTCATACACTTATTTTGATGAGATTCGCTGGAGTGTGTAAGGACTTAAATCTTAACAAAGTCATAAACAGCGACTTTCAAAGAATAAACTATTCCGAATGGATTTATACATTGAGAGAGATCCTCGCTAGATTGTGCCAACATATTTCGCTTTTGGGAATTCAATTTCTACAACACATGCTCAAAGTCATTTTTTGGCGTGATTGATTTTTCACACTTTGACTACAAATCGAAATTAACTTTGCATCCCTTCTCTCTCTGAATCTATTTTGACATTAAAGGACAAGTACTCCGGATACATATTATTTCTCTGTAGCCAGTTTAAACATTTCTTAGGTCTATACCAATTTTTTCAAGTGCCAAATTTTATAGAATGTTGGAAAAGGAAAAAACTTTCCCTTTTGGCGTCATTTTCAAGGCCCAATTCGTTGGGACACGCCATGTAAAATTTACGATAGAATTTCATAGAACCTCCAGAATTAAGTAAAAACTTCAAATTTTATGGAACAATTGTGTCCCAACACATACATGAATTAAAGGGATTTTTTTTATATCAAATATTCATATCAAAAGAGTTTTTCTCAGTTACACATAGGTCGCAAAAACGATGTATTTTAGGTTGCGCCGCCTGGAAAAAATCCTTGCTAACAAAAACATTACTAATTTATTAAAAAATAAAATTTATGATTTATGGTTTATTCTTTAGATAGGAAAGATGATGCTAACTAAATATTTTAAAACTCATTTATGTACTTGAAGCGGTTTTGATTTTATGGCACTAGTCTACGAACTGATGAATGTAGGTTCCTAGAGGTAAACGGGGTGTTTCCACGGACCTCCCTACGCCATATTTAAGTTCCCTGATCGTGATTTAAGTGATAAAATGGTAAAATAGGAAACTAATTTTGTTATTTATATCCATAGTGATTAATCGAGATATATTACAGATTTATTATCAACAAAAAATTAATTTTAATGAGACGAAAGCTCAAATTGTCTGCATTCTTTGCACAGGTTAACAAACAAATTTACACTCTATAGTGCTAAACGCAGCAGCATTATCGCAGCATAAAGTCTTAAGTCGTTTCTCTATAGAGAAACGGTCAGTCATAATTCAGGGTTGTCAGTAGAATAGAAATAAAGTCCTTGTTGTCGTGAATGATGCAGAATTACGAAAGCCGGATAGGCTCATTTCTGAAAAGATAAAAAAAAAATTTAACTCGTTATAACGAGTTAATTATCTCGTTATAACGACTAAGTTATCTCCTTATAACGACTTAGTATCTCGTTATAACGAGTTAATTATCTCGTTATAACGACTTAGTTATGTCGTTATAACGACTTAGTATTATCTCGTTATTACGAATTACTTATCTCGTTTTAACGACTTAGTATCTCGTTATAACGAGTTAGTATCTCGTTATAACGAGTTAGTTTTCTCGTTATAACGACTTAGTTATCTCGTTATAACGAGTTAATTATCTCGTTATAACGAATTAGTTATCTCATTATAACGAGTTAATTATCTCGTTATAACGAATTAGTTATCTCGTTATAACGAGTTAATTATCTCGATATAACGAGTTAGTTTTCTCGTTATAACGAGTTAATTATCTCGTTATTACGAATTAGTTATCTCGTTATAACGAATTAGTTATCTCATTATAACGAGTTAATTATCTCGTTATAACGAGTTAGTTATCTCGTTATATCGAAATAATAAGTTGTCCCTTTATTTCGAAATTTATAGCAATATAGAAATTAAAAATGGCTGTAGGTTTAATGCCATTGAAGTTTATTTGATAATCATCTGTCAAAACTGACTTTCAAATTGATAAAGAGATGCAAATATACATGTAATTTGCGATATAATTAAAAAATATTAATATTAATCTTCTATCTTGCTGTCAATAATCACAATTTTATAAAAATAACAATCTTTTAATGGAACACATTTACACGTTTTAAAAACGTGGACGTCTAAAAAAAAACATATTGCCAAATGTACTTGCTTCAAAGTTTGGCAATTTATGTATGACAACTTTTCCGATAAAAGACACTAAATTTTTTTTATATATTTTGGATGACTTATTAGCTTCCATAATCAATGTCTAATTTCCTAATTAATACAATGATAATTAATAATTATAATAGCAAGCTAACGCAGGCGATAATGCAACATACACTTACAATGTGATATATATTATTTTTTGAGTCAGAAATGTTTTGAAGAAGGGGTATGGAGAGATCAGCAATTAGATCATGGGCCCGCGTAAAATTTATAAATAAACAAACTACAATCACAGACACAACCCCTTGAAAAAAAACAAAAAAATCAAAACTAGTTTGCTGTTTTTCAATGAAATATTAATCATACACACTTTAAACAAACTTGATCGACTCGGTTTTGTATGCCATACTTCCTATCACATAGATATATCAACTTCAGAACAGTTTTTAACTCGTTATAACGAGAAAATTATCTCGTTATAACGAGTTAATTTTCTCGTTATAACGAGATAACTAATTCGTTATAACGAGAAAATTAATTCGTTATAACGAGATAACTAATTCGTTATAACGAGATATCTAAGTCGTTATAACGAGATAATTAACTCGTTATAACGAGATAATTAACTCGTTATAACGAGATAACTAACTCGTTATAACGAGATACTAACTCGTTATAACGAGATAATTAACTCGTTATAACGAGTTAAATTTTTTTTATCTTCTCAGAAATGAGCCTATCCGGCTTTCGTACAGAATAACCTCCCCGGTCTCGAAATGTTGTTTGAAATATAAAAGCCACGGATAACGCCTAGGTTTTTATCTTTTAAACAACATTTCAAGATCGAGGAGGTTATTCTGCAACATTTACAAAAACGCACACTTTATTTTGTAAATCTCTGGTATTTAATTCTAGACTAGCTAATAACACAGATTCTCATTTCATTACAACTGATGTTCTAACTATGCTAAATGTTACAGAAAGTACGAGGGGTGATCAAAAAGTTCGCGAACTATCTCTATATCTACAGAACCACAATTCAGATTAGAATGAAATTCGGTACACACATAGCCATGCATAAGGTCTATAAATACCATATGCTGAATAAAGTTTTTCTCCTTGTTTGTGACGTCACAATGTGAAAATGACGTCACTATGTAGGTCACTTGTGACGAAAAATGGTTGTCTCAGTCGAACTCGTTCAACAAACGACTTTACAATTTATTGTATATCTTAGAAATCCCTTTGCAGTATCATATAATAATTTGTACACGGTTTATTAAGATAAGTGAGTTCCTATAAATTCAATTAATGATTGGATTGATCGTTTTAGTGAAGGAAGGCAGATGGTTAAAAATGATACTTGTCATCTTGCCCTGTGAAAGCAAGTTTGAAAAGATAAGTGTTTTTAATTAAGCAATTTGCCATCAAAGACCTTCTATTTACAGTTTGAAAAATAGTTGAATATTTGAACAATAATATAATTATTAAGTACCTAAGATATCATTTATTTTAGGTTTTAAACAGATTAGATATGATAAACAGGAGGCACAATTCTCTATGCACCTTGAATAAAGGTCTCTCCCGATACAGAAGATTTGTGTTTTAATGATCGCCATGCTTATTTTTGAAAAGGATATTCTTATCCATCAATTCTGTTGCCAAGATTTGACGATTTCTGACAAATGAACTGTTCTTGTAATGAAAATTAACTCACATGGAAAGAAATATAAAACTAAGAAAAACCTTTCAACTTTTGTGACAGAACGCTACGGACGGGGTCACGTACCGCCAATATCACGTGATTCGCGCATGCGCAGAACGGTGGGTGATGGATGTGCATTAAAATCGGAGAGGATTAATTTAAAATGTAACTAGATGCTGTCATGAGACAGTAATACCCGCACTAAGGTGTTTGCCTCTAAATACACGCTCCTACATATTGGGCGGCTTTCCAAGGAAAAAGTCAAAATAATTCTATATAATTTACATGTACAGTGTATTCATCAAATTGAGTATGAAATTCTTCCTATGACCCATAACTCTGAACCTCTTATATTTATTTTACATGCTTAATTCATTATATACCAATTTGAATTCTATTAATGGTGTAAATTAGATTTTGATAAATGTTTTGCTCATAATTGCTGAGGACCTTTTCAAATTTACTAATCCCCCCCCCCTCTCGACATCACAATCACACAGCACATACATTTTGGAATAGGCTAGATGGAACAGTTTTGTTAAAACATTGTTTGTTATGAATTAATTTAAAATTTGTTCTTGACATGTAAATTCTACATCACATCACGTTGCGTCACCCATTATCATATTTTTAGATTAAACTTCATTCGGCACACCTCGGCCGATTCCCACTTCATCTGATAAGGTGGTGGAATCGACGGCACGAAGGTTTGCCGAATGGAATAGCATTAGCTGTGTCATGCTGCAGTCTGGTGTGAATTGGATTAATATTCATTTTGTGTTATAATTGGATTATATATTTCATGAAGATGACAAGACCTATGGAGGTCGGTAAGTACAAGTTTAAGTATAGTGGGGGGGGGGGGGGGGGGGGTAAACTAAACCCAAACGATTAGGTTAAAGTTCAAAAAGGGTCAAAGATCATCGCATGCCACACTACACGAATTTCATATTGCGAAGTTATCTCCCGTTGTCGATGTGACATGCAGTTACTGCCAATACTGGTGCGGATCCAGATTTTTTTTTCGGGAGTAGGGAGGTGGGTTCACATCTCAGTCAAAAAATCCCAGCCCAGAATTTCCTGACAAGCAGGAGGAAAAAAAACTGAAAACAAATAAACAAAATAAAAACAATGATAGTGGGGTCAATGTTTTCTAAGTTAGGGGGAGGATGTCCAAAGTCATTTTTTATTTGCTTCAGTATATAGTGTTGTTTAAATAACAAAGCAAATTCCAGGGGGGGGGGGGGGGGGGGTTCAATCTCCCTACCCACTCCCTGTCCCTGAAATAGTATATTTTTTTCCATTTGACTAATTACACATATTTTGTTTCTTGTGTTTATATTATGTCTGTCTATTTGTCTGCAGAAATTATAACCTTGCCCATAAGTTTTAAGTGGGATGGGCTATACAAATGGCTTCCACATTTTATAGGTTTATTTCTTGTGACAATTAAGACCTTTTATTTGGGTACCATTAATTTTTACCTCTGATCGCTTGACCTAGGATACACATTTTTACAAGAAAAATACCAAACCTTAAACTTGGCTTAAATTTTGATCAGTAGATGCTAGGGCTTTCATGCTTAACATGCACTGTATTCATTGTGAACTGTCAACAGGTTTAAATATGTTTGACCTTAACCCTAGAGTTTGAACCACTTAAAAAAAAATTAACCTTGGCAATTAACTTTTCAACAGGAAGTACTAGGGATTACTTATTTCACATGTGCATTCCTTGTGACAAGACTTTCTTCTGATATCAACCATTTGAACCCTTTGACCTTGACCTTTGAGTTTGACATATATTTGAGAAACTTCAACCTTCGCCATAGGCTTCCATACAGGGACATCAGTGTTTCACAAACACATCTTGTCTTCATTATTATTTGGTGCTGTCTCCATATGAGGGTAAAATTCCTGAGAGAGATGTATTCACAACAAACAAACAAATTACTATAGAAAATATAAAACATGAATATGTTGGTCATACATATCTCTGCATGAAAAAAAAAACAGCTTTTCAAATACTGCAACCATATTGTAACCCTTCCAAAACACTCATTTGAGCTTTTCTGGTTTCCTTATCATATAACCTCTGTCGTGACGTGTCGTCCATCTGTTTGTCTGAAAACATTTTACACTTCTCTAGAACCCCTGGGCCAATTTTACCCTATTCATATGTACATTTGTATGTCAGACTGTCCATCTGTCTCAATAAATTTAACCTTGGTCATCACGGTCATATCTACTGAATGAGAAGAGACAAGGCATTCATATTAAACTTATGTACTAGTATTTACCTGTGAGAATGGCATGTTTTGTTTTTTTTTACATATGACCTAGAAGTTTGACCTACTTGGAAAAAATTAAATTGTTATAAATTCATCATTTTGAAAGAGAAAAGTTAGGGCATTCATATTATAATGCATGTATATTATTACCTGTGATAAGATCTTTCCAAATGAATCATGACTTTTACTCTGTGACCGTGACCTTGAAGTCTAACCTACTTTTCAAAAATGTTGCATTTAAGGAATGAAGCTTATTTCAACTTATGTTATACGATATAACATAACTTGGGGCAGCGGTTTATAAAAAAGCGTAAACTGCCCCAAGTTATGTTATATCGTATAACATAAGTTGAAATAAACTTCATTCCTTATAATTTAATTTCAAAGTAGACAATGAGACAATTTATCCATTTTTTCCTTCGGAAAAAGGCTTCAATTATAGCACATTTTGAAAGTTAACGTCAAGCGGAGTAATACGTTTTTGACGTAACTCATAGTGACGTAGGCAAGTTATGTTATGTAAAATGGATAAAACCGTTTAACCAATCAAATGACGTGTTACAGCTGAAATTAAATTATTTGCTTATAACTTTTGATTGAGATGAGATATGACTCTCACATTTGACATGTACATTAATTACTCATACGAATTCAAGGTGTTTCCCAGCATGTGATGCTTTTTTACCCCTTGACGTTGATGTTTTACATAATTTTTAAAATATTTAACTCTCCTAAAAGATGATTAGGCTTCTGAGTAACATTAAGGAGGACTTCAGGAAAGACAGGACTTTTTGCACAAAAAACGTCATTTTTCCACCCCCATTTGACCCCCGGGGAAAAAATCAAAATTACGAAACCTTACTGCACATCTACATAACACCACCAACCATCTCCCAAAAGATTATTACGCTACTGTGTAAAATGTAGGAGAAGTTCAGGGAAGACGGGGCTTTTTGCATAAAAAACGTCATTTTTTGACCCCCATTTGACTCCCTGGGGCAAAATCAAAATTCCGAAACCTTACTGCACATCTACATAACACCACCAACCATCTCCCAAAAGGTGATTAGGCTGCTGAGTAAAATGTAAGAGGAGTTCAGGGAAGACAGTGCTTTTTGCATAAAACACATCATTTTTCAACCCCCATTTGACCCCCGGGGCAAAATCAAAAATCCGAAACCTTACTCCACATCTACATGACACCACCAACCATCTCCCAAAAGATGATTAGGCTGCTGAGTAAAATGTAAGAGAAGTTCAGGGAAGACGGGGCTTTTTGCATAAAAAACGTCATTTTTCAACCCCCATTTGATCCCCCGGAGCAAAATCTAAATTCCGAAACCTTACTGCACATCTACCAGACACCACCAACCATCTCCCAAAAGATGATTAGGCTATTGTGTAAAATGTAGAATGAGTTAAGGGAAGACGGGGCTTTTTGCATAAAAAACATCATTTTTCGACCCCCATTTGACCCCCTGGGGCAAAATCAAAATTCCAAAACCTTACTGCACATCTACATGACACCACCAGCCATCTCTTAAAAGGTGATTAGGCTGCTGAGTAAAATGTAAGAGGAGTTCAGGGAAGACAGGGCTTTTTGCATAAAAAAAACTTCATTTTTCGACCCCCATTTGACCCCCCAGGGCAAAATAAAAATTCCAAAACCTTACTGCACATCTACATGACACCACCAATCATCCCCCAAAAGGTGATTAGGCTGCTGAGTAAAATGTAGAAGGAGTTCAGGGAAGATGGGACTTTTTACATAAAAAGCGTCATTTTTCGACCCCCATTTGTCCCCCTGGGCAAAATCAAAATTCCGAAACCTTACTGCACATCTACATGACACCACCAATCATCCCTCAAAAGGTGATTAGGCTGCTGAGTAAAATGTAGAAGGAGTTCAGGGAAGACGGGACTTTTTGCATAAAAAACGTCATTTTTTGACCCCCATTTGACCCCCCTGGGCAAAATCAAAATTCCGAAACTTTACTGCACATCTACATGACACCACCAACCATCTCCCAAAAGATGATTAAGCTACTGTGTAAAATGTAGGAGGAGTTCAGGGAAGAAAAGTGTGACAGACGGACGGACGGACGGACGGACATGAGTAACAACAATATACCCGAACTTTCTTTAGAAAGTGCGGGTATAATCAACATTAAAACCTAATATTGTTTCTTTTATGGAAGTTACTCAATTAGTTCGCAAACATTTTGATCACCCCTCGTACACACTGCATTTCAAAACTCATAAAAACAATTTTAGTAGCTAACATTAATATATGTCATACCTATTGCGAATTAAATGCTTTCTAATTACTTACATTTTTATGCAATATCCGCTTAAAAGTGACATTGCAGTTTTATTTGGAAAAGTTCATTTATTTTTTCTGTAAATTTTAGTGGTTTTAAAGGTGATAAGACTTGTGTTTCTCTATATCTGAGATTATGATATAATACAATTTGTAAAAAAGAAAATTTTAATGGTATAGTACTTCCTCTTTTATCTTAAATCGTTCTACGTCTGAGAGGCCTAATTTGCTTAATTGTAGTCATGGACGAGGAATTAATTTGTAATACTTAAAACGATATAATATGATCCTGTTTCGTATACATTTGATACCAAAAATCGATGGTCTTAGCTGTCAAAAAATCTTTTTTACGCGATGCTTTTTTTGCAGATGAATCCTTAAAATGTGTTTTTCAGGAATTCTGTAAGAAAACATAAAATGTGGGGTTTAAAAAGAGTACTAAACCAGTATCAACTATTTCAGCTTGTCATGTTTTCATATTTATTCAAAAAATAAATACTGTGAACCAACTATAATTAGTGCAGCTTTAGTTCGCGAAACTTCAGACGATTTTGGTTTTCATCTCCTCTTCAGTTTCGAGAAAACGAAAAATTCTATTGAAAAACAGAGGTGAATAATTGGTTCGCGACGAGGAAGAATGTCGCAAAACTGGCAGTTTCTTCCCTATTCGATACTACAATCCTGCTGTGTATTTAGATACTCTAACATCTTTTATTTCACTGTACATGCTCTTTCCGGTGTCTTCCCCTTCCGCTCTTTCTGTGATATACATCATCTGAGCTTGGTACGACGGGTTCTGTAAAGCTTTTGGTACTTGGTTTCTAAAAGAACAGCTAAATTGTTAGCTGTAAAATCTATTCAATCAAAATGATTTTGATTGTTATTCCAGGACTTAGTACATATTGATAATTCATACATTGAATTTAAAATTCATTGATGTGTATAAGTCATGTGATTCGGTGCGTTTATTGTTTTTGTCCTGACTGTGTGTCTGTTTGCATGTCTGTTGTCAACTTTAATTTTTTGCAATAACTTTTGAACCGTGAGAGATAGAGACTTCATATTTGGTATGCCTACTCCACTAATTAAGTTCTTTCAAATGCCAACAAGGTCAATGACCTTGTGACCTTGACTGTGACCTATATTCTAAAAATAGTTTTTACGGACTTTCGCCATAACTTTGAACTATAGGAGATAGTGACTTCATAATTGGTATGCTAATTAAGTTCTTTAAATGACACCAAGGTTAATGATCCTGTAACCTTGACTGTGACCTATTTGCTAAAAATTGCTTTTAACTTTGTTACCGCCGGGCGCATAGTGTTTCACAAACACATCTTGTTTTTTTTTTCTTGTTTCTTTTCTTTTTTTACACGTGAAATTATAATTAAATCCAGAATAATTGGTTACAAACGAAAAGAAAATGAAAAGGTAGTAGAATAATTGATTAAATGGGGGGAATACGGAGAAAAAAGATATCACTGTCTTAAACCTTTATTGTTTTTTCTGTATGTGGCGATGGAGTATGATGATAAGGAATGTTACAAAAGATCCGAATAAAGCTCCTATAATGGCAGAACCGGCTATAGTTCCTGACGAGCAGTCTGCAAGGAAACGTATAAATTATACCCAGCTTCAATTTATAAAAAGTGTGAATACAAACTACTTCCCTAGGAATTATGAAGTTAGAATAGTAACATGTACGAGTATAAAGGAATACAAGATTAGTATACTTTTGACTGATTGTGTTGCGAACACCGGTTTCTGTTCTACAAGACAAACTGAATCATTTACATATGACACATTCTTTTTTTAAACACAAAATATATACGTTTCATTTAAAAAAAAAATAATCATATCAGTAAACTCTCAATATGTATACAAAAGCATGTTCTTAGATTAGAACTTTTTTGTTTGTTTGTTATTAGATATAGAGTGTGTATTAGTAGCTAAGACATTTTACTTTAATTTTTTAAATCATAATGTGTATACATACCTTGAACTGAGTTTGTGTAAGTTTCAGCTCTAGATTCTTGAGATGCGTCAGTTGTGATTGTCGTTGTACACAAAGGATACTCATTTTGACATCCTGAACAATTCGTTGAATCTGACGTTATTTATTTATTTATTTATTATTAACAGTCATATAACCATAAAATTTATTTAAAAGAATAACAATCTCCTTTTTAAAAAAAAAATCATTCTATGATAAGTAATAAATTAAGTATGAATACATCTTCGTTAAGAATAGAATAAATACTTTACAGGACAGGCTTTTAAAATAAATCAAGATCAACACATTATTTACGAAGATGTATGAAATGTAAAATTTGGAGGTCCTATGATTTGTTTTGACTCTAAGTTTTACACAGAGTTTATAGTGCCATAGCAATTTTTTTTTATTTTATTTAACATTGCCCTTGAATTATTTGTTGTTGCCATTGACAAGATCACAACAATAAAGATTAGATTTTGTGACATATTTCTATCGCGTACACGTTTTCTTGGCTAACGTACATAACTCCAATTACGTACATGTATGTGCCATTCAGCATTTTCAGTTTTTTTCCGAGTTTTTCCCATTCCAACCAACCCATTGCGATACAAGCATATTTTTATACTGCTATATATACACGGCGTCTTTTTGAAATAAACACTTTTCGCAAAAGTATTCTTTATAGATCAGGTCAAAAAATTCACTTTTATTTCAGCAGTAAATATGATTTTACAAAACCTTTTTTCCATCATCAGATTACAAAGCATATTCCTACTGCATACTGGTGTAGGGAGCAAATTTAAAGTGGGGGCTACGCAAAGAGGTTAACCCCAATTTTAATTGCCTGTATTATCAATAACCCCCGCCCCCCGTTTCAACGCCTGTGCTTAAAAAAATTGTTTTAATTTAAACATTAAATGTTACGCTTTGTTTATGCGCAAACACACCCTCAGAGTTTGAAGTGCTGGGTCCAGTTGTTTGCAGATCTGTATATAAAACTGATGTACTCGAAGGACACTGTTTCAAACATTTATCGCAAACACTACTATTTCTATCTGAAAGAAAATCATAATTAATATCAGATTATTAGATATATTTATGTACTTTTGTTAGAATTTTTTATAGGAACCAAAAGTATTATTATGCAATAATGCAAAAAAGACATCAATTTATCTTTCAGAAAGTTTCCTGGATCTAAAAGATGGATCATACTCAGAGAATGATCGTCAGTATATCGAGTTAGTTTGTAGACATAAACACAATGTGCAGATGAAAGCAGAGCTGAAGTCTTCTTCTATGTTTAATGCAATTTAGTTGTACATTCAATTTATCGCTTTTAGTCAGTAACACATTCAAAATAAAATGGATACTGCGGACATCGTGGAGCTTTATTACAAGTTTACTGGGATTTATTTGGTCAACAATTGAATGAGTCAAAACTTATGTTTTATCAAATAAAATCCCATCGATATATCTGAATAACGAGTTAAAAGCCATAAAATAAACTAATAGAATATTTTCTCATGAATAATAAATGTGCTTGTGAAAAAAACAATCAACATAATTTCTATCAACAATCAGAATTTTATATTGGCTTAATTTTTTTTCTCTACCATACCAGAACATATACAGTTAGGAGAACGCATCACTGTCAAAATGAAGCATCCACAACACACCAGGAAGCGCACTGTTAAAAAAAAAAGAAAATATAATTCTTTAACTTCATGCAAGTAATAATTAGATAGTTGAATAATTTGCTGGATGTTATTATTTCTGTTTGAATTCTCTTTATGTTAAAATTCTGTGATTAGTTCAATTTTATGCAAAAAGGGGTATTCTTCTTTAGTATACACTAGCTCGGTCTACAAAATGCCTGAACTGTCTTATCATGGCGCAGAATTAAATTTAAGATGTAGATTCATCATTTATTAAGTGTTTTTATTATAATGGGATATGCTGGGGTTTTTTTCAGTTCCTAAATGTGCTTTCATGTGATGCACTTTAATCATTATATGATATGCATTAATTATTATGTGAAGTGATTTTGTCATTGTATGATGTGAAATTATTGCATGGACTTTTAATTGCCATTACACCATGTTCAATGAAGCATTGAATTGATATTTTTGGGAGTCGTCCGTCCTATGAAATTTTCACCACTCTTTAGAACATATATTATGAATAAACAAAGCAAATTTCAAATAGATATACATGTATGCATAAATAAACAAACTATGAGTTTTTATGTTATATATTGTATCGCCTTACAGCGCACGGATGATAACGTCAAAGTGTCCAAAGCAGCGTTAGGTTTCATATTTGCACTACTTGGGTCTACATTAAACGACCAGGAACCAATCTGGCAAATCTTCTTAAGATTTATTGGTAAGTTACAGCAATATTCTCACCATAATCAATTAATAAAAAATCTTATATCGACGGTAGGTAGTGATATCGTCTTTTGCTATTACAATAATTGTCAGATTGTCCAAATGTTTGTACTACTCGTGGACTCGATTAAACAGACATCGTTAAAAAACTTCCATATGCATTCCATTTATATACTAAAAATCTGGCAATATTTTCATATTTTTATTCTTTATTCATAGGAAGTCTCTAAATAAGATATCATTACAACATCTTATTCAAAATGAACTGCCATCCGGTTCGTAAACTAGACAAAATTGAAAATTGCTAACGCATCACTTGTTAATTCTTATTTGTAGATTGAACTTTTGCCAGATTGTTTCTAGTGTATATAATATGCCATTATTTCCTCAACAGTGGAATTGAGAAATGCCTTGGTATCATGAAAAGACCCTTGAATGACCTTCTTGTCCGAAAATCAATTTCCAGCTGTGCCCTGCATGTGCACCATTTTTGCCTATCTATGAAATTCATGATCACTATAGGTGGTTTGTTTGGTTGCCACAGGAGTATTCCTCTAGTTATAAATCAAATAACAAACTGTCATTGCCTCAACTTCCGGTTGACCTAGTTTTGTAGAACAATTTACAACTTATTGTATGCTGCTAACCTAAAGTCGTGGCTATCTGTAGTACACATTTTTATGTTTAATAATCTATTTACAACAAATTTTCGTGATCAAAATTCATAAGCATTTTATTGTTTTCATTTTGTACAGATTTCTCTAAAGGAACCCCCTGCAGACGCCATGCTGTGTGATTTAACACGCTCTTTTCCCGCCAAACGCCGCATACGGTGTACCTTTTTTCTGAGCTTTTAATGAGCACAACGTAAAGAACACAAATTTAAAGAAAAATATGATTTTTTTTTCTTCAAAAATGGAAAAGACACGATTTTATTTTTTTCTATGAATTAGTCATACTTCAGTAAACATTGTATTTATTTATAAGGTGTGATAATAATATGCCTTATTTTTTGTCAAAGTAACATATTATATCAAATACATCATAAACAAGTTTTTAAAAGTAAAATTAATTCTCTTAAATGGTGCGTTCAATTTTGTCTAGTGTATATGCAGAAGTATAAAACTTACGCTCAACTAGGACCTCGGGTCCCCCGCAAAAAGTTCGTCATTTTGCGTTTTATCCTTCTGCAGTGTATATACAACAATAGGTAACTCATAGATAAATTCACATACCTATCAATTTTACCCAAATTTTCAGTAAATTAAGAAAATACGTATACCTATTATAGGTATTACGTTTTCTTTTAATTCACTGAAAATTTCGAACTCCTGTGATAAATCTGACGTGGATGTATATTGTTTGCAATATTAAAAATGGATTTGGCAAGGAGTGATGACTTGTACAGCTGACGGCTCACTTTTACACAAGGACAATATACGGAAGCTCTCTGCGATTTAAATGTTAAGATCAACATTGATTTCAGGGAAAATAACAGGTTATTTTATAGCACAATCAATTGAAGAAAATGACAACCAACTTACCCTCAACTTCAGCCTTCACATGTTAAGTGCTTCTAACACCAAAGCTATGAGCATTAGAAAGGGTTTTTCCTATCTATTATCAATTCTGTACTCCTATACATGATACAGATATATTTACTTCCACTGAATATTTTCTCCTTTATTTCTTAAGAAAACCCATTGCGTTAATCACTGCATGAACTACAATAGGCATGTCGCCTGTATAGATTTCTTGATCAGTGGTTGTTCCATCAATGAAACGTATAAAGACGTTTGCAGCATTAATACAATAATTAATCTTTTTAATTTTAATTTAAATGATTATTTAAACAGATGTAAATATAAACAATAAAATGTTTTCTTCGTCTGATATTACCGTTCACGGTAGCCTAGTGGTAGAGCGTTCGCTTCGTGATCGGGAGGTCCGGGTTCGATTCTCGTTCCCGGCGCCGCGTCTAACCTAAGACGTAAAAATAGGTAGTGACTGTTCCTTCGCCAAGAGTTCGGCATTAGAAGTGAAAGTCACGGGTCTTTCGGATATGACCTTAAAAACGTAGGTCCCGTGTCACTGTAGGCGCTGGCACGATAAAGAACCCTCACTGCTCAATGGCCCTGAGTGCCGAGTATAGGTCTAAATTTGAAGCCCTTCACCGGCATACGGTGACGTCTCCATATGAGTGAAAAATTCTCAAGAGGGACGTTAAACAATATACAATCAATCAATCAATCGTCTGATATTACTGGAATTAACGCTATAACGCGGGTTATGTATTTTTTTTGCAACAGCTGCTTCCGTTAATTCCAGTAATAAAAAACAAAGAAAGCATTTTATTGTTTAAATAAATGTCAATGTAAACCGACAACTGTAAAAAAAAATTTTCTCTCGCAAAAGTCCTTTAGTACTATACTAACTTCTATAATAGATATTTTGTTTTTAAGTTTGCTGAATTTAATTCCCTCCAGAGTGGAATGTCACCCTAGCTATTCGTAATATCTGCCTAAATAGTACTTTTTTGAAAAGTATAAAAGGAAAACATAATCATAATCACACTTCTCTGGACAAATATAAAATCTATTTGAAGTTTGGATGGGGGTTGTTGTGCTATATTAAACTAGAAAAATGGAAATAAATTGAATTTGGGGAAAGGGGGGGGGGGAGAGAGAGCAGAAAGAAAAAACAAAACTAGCCAAAAAAGAGGAAATGCCAAATTTGAAATTATAAATTACATATCGTGAGGGGGCCAATTCTTTTAGTACCAAAGTTTATTGATAAACTTGCAAGTCATGCTTAATCCTTGAAATTAAAGTTTCTTTTTTTTTTCAAATGATATATCTATGTTTAATATTTTTATCACTTATTGTTGTTAATGGGACATGGACACCGTTTCTACTGAATTTTCATAATTCTAATTATCAGTCAAAAATTGAACGTCATTTGTTGATAAACAAACGAGATGCAGCACTAAAAATTCTCCATTATGTAAACTAGGTTCGTGTCTTGCTTTTGTTTATGGCGCTAGTCCCCAAACTTTTTGATAACCCCTCATATGTAGAAAATGTCATATATATTCACAAGAAAGCAAGATTTAGTCAATCACTAGATCTGTGTAATCGTAGTTATAATTAATACGTTATTGACAAGATTTCTGATGAACGAATCTATACATATATATTAGTTAATCTAAGCCATGTAAACAAAAACATGATGCCGGACCAATTTACATATCCAATATTTGAGAGCTCTAAATATGTCGTGTATTTCGAAAACTGAAATTCAAATCTTTGATGATCATTTGAAATACCCCAGTTATATATCTGTTAACATAAACAAGAGGCCCAGGGGCCACATCGATCACCTGAGCAACTCATTGCGTAAAAACAAACAAAAAACAGTACCGTATTGAAAAGTATAAATGTAAAAAGTGGGTTTGGGGAAGGGGGGTTTATTTAACAAACTTAAATCTACACTCCCTACAGATGCTTTGGAATCGATATGACAAATAATAGCTTTGCTGTTTATAAGATGAAAATTTTTGATTGATGTAGCCTTTATAATCCTTCGTATAACAATGCTCCTCTGTTCTTCTGGTAGGTCATGATTTGAACTAATTTGAATCAATATTACCTATTTTGACACTTTTATTTTGATGCTCAATCATGACATTGTTGTTCTTGTGAAGAATATTTTTTTTATTTTTCCTATGTATTCCTACGTAAATACCTTGATCACCCAATGTAGCCAAACTCAATCCGGGGTCATGATTTGAACAAACTTGAGTCCACACTTCCCAAAGATGCTTCCATATAGATACAGCTTTCCTGTTCGAAAGAAGAAGAATTCTAAAGATTTTTTTCTATGCAATCCTTCTTAAATCTTTGATCATCCATTATAGCCCCACCCTTGCCCAAGGGGTTATGATATAAAAAAAAAACTTGCATCTGCACTACCAGAGAATGTTATAGTACAACTATGACCTTTCATGGCTTTGCTGTTCTTTAGAAGAAGATTTTTAATGATTTTTCCTTTGTATTCTTATGTTAAACTTTAATATCCCATTGTGGCCCCCATCCTACATCCGTGGGTCATGATTTAAACAAACTTGAGCCTTCACTACCAAAGGATGCTTCCCCATAAGTTTCATCTTTCCTTGTCCAGTGGTTTTTAGGAAGATTATAAGATTTTTCCTATGTATTGTTATGCTAAACTTTGATCCCCCATTGTGGCCCAACCCTTTCCCCAGGAATCATGATTTGAAGAAACTTGAAACTGCTCTACTAAAGGATGCTTCCACATGATTTTCATCTAATTTTTTGGTAATTTTTTTTTCTATGCATTCCTTTGTCAAACATCTATCCCAAATTGTGGCCCATCCTACCCCGTGAGGTCATGATTTAACAAACTTGAATTTACACTACCTGGTTAGGATGCTTCCACTTGAGTTTCCTCTTTCCTAGCCCAGTGGTTCTTAAGACGATTTTTAAAAGATGACGTTAATGTCTCAATAATTCATAATTATCTCCCATTAGAAGACGGTGTAGTACTTATTTGAAGAAACGTGAATCCCCTTAACCTTAGGATACTTTGTGGCAAGTTGGGTTGAAATTGGCCCAGTGGTTTTGATAATGAGAAAAAGATGAAAATGTGAAAATTTAACGATGAAAACAGCGACAACGACAGACAACAAACAAATATTAATCAGAAAAGCTCACTTGAGCTTTTGGCTCATTGGGACAAAAATTGAAAAATTATTCATGTTCATGTCCCTGTAATGTAAAGTGAGGTTGTTTCCATTACGGTAAAACTTGCACATCAATTAAAGATGTTTCCACCAGACATTATTAAAACTTTTAAATATAACGTAATGGCGTTTGGATGTAAAAGATGTAATGAATTGTGCACTTTACATAGCGACAAATGCACACCATATAATGACTAATTCACACATCATAATGACAAAAACACATCACACAATGATAAAAGCATAAATTAACAAGATGTTTTTGTGAAACACTGATGCCCTCGTATAGCTTTATTTTAAATGCAGATCAAATATGTTAGTAAATGTACCTAAAGTAAGGCCTTTTCACAAGAAATACAAAGAACTATATGCGGTATATTGCATATATTTGCCCCCACAAAAGTCAAATTTTGAAAACTTCTTAAAGTGAGATGAATTCAATTAATTGTGTGAGAAATATAAATTAACAGAAAATATTATAGTGTCAAAGCAGTGTATTCACAATTTTTGTTTTTATGACGTCACAAACTATTCCAATTTTATATCCTTTTTCAGAAAGAGGACAAAATGGACAAATTTTCAAGAGTTTTAGCTTTAAAATTTTTAAAACGCAAGTTTGTTCAGGAACAATATTGACATATTTCATTGATATTATCATTCTACATATTATATCAAAATATTGATCCTGAACACACATGCGCTTGGTGACTTTTACTCAAAATATCGATGAAATATGTACATTTTTCTGTAAAATTCATAAACAACTGAAATTTACATCATGTTTGTGACGTCATTACGTAATATGGCGTCATTACTTCTGAAAATATTCAGTGCTTTGAAGTCAGCATATACTCCCTTGTTTAAGAACTTAATTAAATATATATCCATCAAAGTTTGATTTGGGGGCAAATATTGGTTAATACCGAATAAAGTTCTTTGAAATATAAAACCCTAGCACCACCTTTTCAAAGGTTATGACCAAGGTTAACGTTTTTAAAGGTAGGACAAAGTCCGGGGTCAAGGTAAATGGGTCAAAGTTCTTGGTTTCTAAAAAAAAAAAGCCTTGTCACAAAGATTACATATTTGAAGTATGACAGCTCTATCCTTTACTGTTCAAAAGTTATGGCCAGGGTTAAAGTTTTTTCTCAAGTACGGAAATCTCTAAGGTCAAGGTCAAAAGGTCAAAATTCTTGGTTTCAAATGAAAGGACTTGCAACAAAAAAAATGATATTTGAAATATGAAATTCCTAGTATCTACCGTTTAGAAATAAGGTCAAAGTAAAAGTTTTTGATTTTTTTTGTTTAAAGATAGATCAAACTCCAAGGTCAAGGTCAAATGATCAAGGTTCTTGATATCAAATGAAAGGTAGTGTCACCGGAATTATATATATGAAGTATGAAAGCCCTAGTCCTAACCCTTTGAAAATTAAGGTTCAAAGTTGTATTTTAAAAGTAAGTAGAACTCCAAGGTCAAAGTCAATGGGTCAAGTTATTGGTATCCAATGAAAGGTCTTCACACAAGGATAACATATGTGAAGTACGAAAACCCTAGCCCTTAACACTCAAAAGTTATGGCCAAGGTTTATGGTTTTATATGTACAAAAATCTCCAAGTTAAAAGTTGGTACTCAATAACAGGTCTTGCTACAAAAAATACACATATGAAGTATAAAAGTCTTGGTATTAACTGCTCAAAAGATATGGCCAAAGTAAAAGTTTGGAATTATTATGTAAAAATAGGTCAAACTCCAAGTTCAAGGTCAAAAGGTCGAATTTTGTGATATCCCAAAGAAAGGTCTTGACACAAGGAACACATGTGAAATATGAAAGTCATAGCTCCATTTCATCAAAAGTTGTTGGCAAAGTTAAAGTTTTTGCGGAAAAACAGACATACCGAGAGACAGAAAGACATCCAGACAGACAGATCAAGATCAAGATATTTATTGTATTAAGTATTGCAGGCCACCGGCCCAAAGTACAATCATGTTTTACAATGTAAAATTTACAATTTCAGATCAGGCTTTAAATATACATTATTGAAAAATATAAACTATGCTTATATATTATCACGTATTAAATTCTCAATGAACTTTTCCCTCTCTTTAAAAGCTAAAAAAGAAAATTTTGCCATATCATTTAACACTGCATCATTTCCATATATAAACATATTCACAGTGTTTTTTATAAAATCTTAAGTGTTTCAAAATATTACAGTTTACTCTAATATCCATATATAATTCACAATTTTCTACAAAGTGACTTCCATTTTCAATAAAATTTCTATTTGCTATTCGACAGAAGAGACAAACCCTATTTTCTCTAGGAATACCTTTAAATCGACCATATTCAATTTCCAAACAATGACTAGAGGTTCTTAATTTACAAAGTGATTCTCTAAAAGATACATTGTTTATAACATCTAGATACCTTTCCGGTTCAAAAAGAATTTTGAATTTACAATAAAAATCCAATTTACTGTAAGAGCTCAATGAGGAGTGCCATTCTTACATATAGTTATCCTGGACTCTTTGTACAAACTCTTTTAAAAATAATACATTATCCCCTACACCTTGATAAATCCATACATAGTGGAATCCATATCTAAATAACATTGACTTCACAAAGTATCTTTAACCAATATGCAATAAATTTCTTAAAGTACTGTACCATAAGAGAATATCTCCCTAATTCTCCTAGTACAACTATTTCAGGTGTATTGTTCTTTACAGACATGACAAAAACTATATACCCCGGGAGCACAATTACGGGAGCATAATTAAATATTAATTAAAGCCCGTAAAAAAACACATCCACATAGAATGTTATAATTCTAAACTGGTAATAAAGAGCTAGGTTATTCTCTTGTAAATGAAGTGAGCAAAAGATTCAAAATCACAATTTTTTAAATTAGAGAACAAAATGCATTGATTAATTTCTTTTTATATTCATGTTCAATCAAGGAACCCCATCTTCAACATTCAACTGCGTATTTGTTTGCTGCGTATATCTATTGTTTGACATTTTTAGATGATGGCTCAAATAATACCGGTAAATACATTTGTAAATTATTTGATTAGATTTAATTTTTAAGGCTTTTAATGAATGTTCGAAATTTGACGAGTAAAGGGGGACCACAGATAAGCTTATTGGAACATGTCCTTTCATGTGTGTTCGCCAGCATCGAATCTTTTTTTTTTTTTTACAGATTTAGAGAAATTGTCCAATTTGCTGAAAGCAGAAGAGATATTAGAGTAATTAACAGTTATAATTAATCTTTGCAAGACTTACCAAAAGTATTCTCCATAATCGTGTGTAAACATTTATTGTTAACATTATTTCCTTGTGTAAAAAAAGATTTCACAGGCCTAACCGGCTTGCAAAATATGAACATTAAAAGCAAGAAAAAAAACGATGTAATGAGGAAATTTCATCTTCTCTGTTGGTATGGGATTATGCTTCTTTATACCATGTCTTAAAGAGAAAGTTTGGGGATGTAAATACAAGATATTTGCATTATTACCTTTTAATAACTTCTTCCTGTAACGTTTTTCCCTATTCGATACATTGTAAAATGCGTTTTAAAGTGTGTACGCGAATTAAGGCTTCTGAATCATTCTTTTCAATGTGGAAATCCTACATGTTCATCTACATGTAAATGATTTCTTGAGTGTGAGTTTCTGAAAGGAAGCGTAATCAGCCCTATTATATACAAATATGCATTTTTTTATTTTATTTTTTTTTATTGTATTTATTTATTTTTTTCCCCCATCGACCCTTATTTTATTTACCAAAATATTTGAAATCGTCGGTTAAATTTTTCCGAATTTTACATATTCTATTCGGGATACATTACAATCCTTGTGTTGATTTCTTTTGAAAATTGAATTATAGACCTATAAAATGAAGCATATGCACTTGTGAATTTTAAATTCAGTGGAGCTATGTATGTTTTATTTTTTTTCATCATATTTTACTCAAATTTACCAGTAACAATGTTTTAACTGAATTTTTATCACAAGAAAAGGTTGCCTTTATAAAAAGCATAACACAACTTTGCAATACATGTACATTATTTGATATTACAAATTGACGAGTTAAACGTGCTGACTATAGTCACATAACACACTTCTTACTACTCACATGGCAAAACCAGTCCAGTCAATAGTATAATGATAAAAACACTTTCAAAAGCAAAAAGGTGGTGCATAAAAAGCTATAATGAAAGGAAACATAGGTCTGCAGTACATGTACATGGCATGCTGCACCACACAAAGGACAAATGTTATTTTCGATATTGAAAGGAATTTCCTAAAATTACGCACAGTTACATATATAAAAGACTTGTCTCTGCAAATTCCATATCTTTAGTCTAGAGTTTTTTCTTCTTGAAAAGATCAAACTTCAATGACCATGGAATTAAAACCATATTTAATCTGAAAGATGTTGCCAAAGGTAACATAATACATGTGTAAAGAATATGAAAGACCTATTTTCTATTTGAGTCCCCTTTTTTGACCCCCATTTTGTAAACTGTGTTTTACTTCTTTCGTCATTTATTTTAATAAATGACAAATTTCACTTCTACCTGATGTTTTTGTTTAAAGCCTGCTTTTAACAAAAACAAGCTCAGTCGTTTGGCAGTATTGCTATTATATACTTTATATTTTTATTAAATGGCAACCTTTCTGGTGACACAAGCAAAAATTTAACAATTGAAACGGAAGAATAAGCTCTTTTAAAAAGAAATAATTAGCTAAGTATATCTTTCATTTTGTCTTCTTTGTGATCTTTAATGAAAGAAAAAGGAAAGGAAGGATTAAGGAAGAAGGACAAGATTTACCAAAATAAAATAAAAATTTACTGTGGAAAAGTAATCCGAAATACAGTTTTTAGTTGTACGAACGATACTGCTACAATAAAAGTAGTAATTTTTATTGCATAGTAAAAAGTTACATGATTTTCTTTTTACATTTCCATTTTAATTCAAAAAAGAGAAAAAAACAAGATATATAGATAATTAATATCAAATAAAAAACAATTGCTTTGAAACGGCAGTTATATTTTAAAAAAAAAAAAGTGTGATATCCACGCCATTTAAAAAGTCAAAGAGTTGACATAATATACAAATGCAAGAAAAACACACCAATATCCTTTACGAGTATACACATTCAAACAAATAATATACTGATATTCCTTTTAACAATTGGCTTCACAGGAATAGTTATTCATATGGCATTAAATGTTTTTCCAGTTTGCTTGAATTCCAAGAACACAGAAAGAGATTGCAACGCCAAATTATAAATGTTAATTTAATTTTTCTAGATTAATCTGAATTAAAAATAGATGTATTTTCTGAACTTAAACTGAGAGAGATGAAAAATTGATACTTGTTCCTACAAAATATCTTATTATGTAAGTAGTTGTAACATGTAGCGACATACATAAACAGTAAACATAGTTCAACAAAAGTCTTTACAAAAGATCTTTGTAGCAAGAATAAATCCAACACTTAATTTTTAATGGTTTGAACGAAAGCTGTAAGAATTTGTATTCCTATTTCATCATATGTTCACTCCATTCATATTGAAATCGTACTTGCATCTGTTGCGTTGTTTTCCATAGGCTTTTGATATGCTATCCTTTTCTTTTATCCATAATGGTCTTTGAGAAGTAATTTATTATTTTTGGCCTTATATTTTTAGTTCATACTTTTCATAGGACATCTGCATATTAAATGAATGGCATACAGAAGTACACGATCACGAAATTCTGTTTAAAGCATCAACGCTGCAAACATCTTTAGAACAAATCTAAATCGGATGAAATCTTAAAAAAAAAAAACATCACCAGGTGCATATAATAGAATTATATGTTAAGGACACAATGACAACTCGTATGAAACAATATATTCTAAGAGGTTCCATATTTGAAAAACCTGTGAAACATTTTACTGTAGTTTTTCTAGGACGAAGTATTCATCATCCTCGGCTTTTTCATTTGATTTGACGTCATCAATGGATTCACCATCCTCTGAACGTTTAACATTTCCATCGCTATCCACAGTTACAGTGCCGTATCCGTGAGATGGTATTGATGCATTTACTGACGATTCTTGCATTGCTTTCACGTGATCGTCTCGATTTGTATCGTCAATTGTTTGACCCTTCTCAATGGGAGTTTTATGAAATAGGTCTTCTGAATTTCTCTAAAAGATTAAGGATTAAAAAGATATAAAAATATAAAGATTTCTGGATTAAACATATCAGTGTAACTTTTAATGTTTAGAAAAAAATGTTGATTTTGTAATGCTTAACTAGTTATTTTTTGTAAGACGATTTTTATCATGTGTGTGTGGGCGCTGTATATTGAAATGTTATTCAATGATTACTAAGGAATTTTAAAATGTGCAAATAAGATTATAAAGCATTTCATTTAAGACTCTACTTCAAAGTGTGGCGTCGGTAGTCTAGTGGTTAAGGTGCCGGACTCCAAACCGAATGGTTGTGAGTTCGAATCCTGGCCGCGGCAAGTCGACGTTGTGTCATTGGGAAAGGCACTTTGCACGAATTTCCTCACTCCACCCAAGTGTAAAAGGGGTACCTGGCTATAGACAGTGAAAGATATTGTCAGAATGTTAGTGTTCTAGCGCTGATTACGGCAGCTTGCACTGAGAAAGATTCTGGATTGTTAAGGTCTGCTGGGGTAATAATGATTGTAAAGCGCTTTGAGTAGCATTTATGCTAGAAAAGCGCTATATAAATCCAATCATTATTATTATTATCATAAATGACAAAACAAAATATCTTTTCAATATTTAGTCCTCCGAAATAAAATTATGAAAGTCTTGACTAAAATGATAAAACTTGGAGCCTTGATTAACGAAAAAATAGTCTTTGATGAAGAAAAGAACACCTGCGGTGCAGAGAGGGGGCTTATACAGTTAGTCCAAATACATGTATATACTATCGTGAGAATACTTTGATTGCATTCTAATTAAAATGATTTCTTAGATCCGCCCCGTATACACTCTATGTCTTCTTACGCAGAGTGTACATGGCGTGAATCTATGAAGTCGGATTTTAATTAGATTGACTTTAATTGGAGATTGGTGCCTTGTTTTTTTCTTGCGACAATTAATGGTTCTAGAGAAAATGTACAGGTGATATAAAGACAATCAATAAGAACTAGTGTAATTTTGATAGCGGGACAATGAACACCCACTAAACAAAACAAATATTTGCAAGATAAGTGCAATTTTGAGGATTTTATGCACTCCTTTCGACCTTTGAGAATGTTGACTCTGTTTCTTTTTATTATCTTGATTGACTCTCTTTGGTTCTTTTATCTTCTAGGATATTTTGGACAATTGTTTTCACCATTTGTTTTGATATATGTTACAAAGAGCATCCGTCGCCCGCGTGGCGCAGTGGGTAAAGCGTCTGCTCTAGAGTCGCGAAGTAAGGAGTTGATCCGTACATCGCAGTTTGAATTCCACTGTAGGACGTTGAGACCGGTCTTTCGGATGGGACCGTATAAACCGAGGTCCCGTGTCGCAGTAAGTGCTTGCACGAAAATGATCCCTCCGGTCCCTGCTCAATGGCCTTTTTTGCCAAGTATAGGACAAAATTTGCAGCTCTCCATTGGCAAGCGGTGGCGTCTCCATATGAGTGAAAATTTATCGAGAGGGAAGTTAAAGCTGAACATGACTCGTAATTAGGCATATACCATTTTCGATATGTTGATACCATAATGTACTATACATCAACACAGGGTATACTCTTCAGATTAGTAACACCTGACTGCTTTATTGTCACGGGTATCGGCGTGGAATGGTGATCCGTGTTCGTGCTTGTTATCTTGCATTGTCTTTATTTACATTTAATTGCAGTTACGTTTATCGGTGTTTGTTTGTATACTGTACTGACTTGAACAATTATAATTGTAAGTTTCTTTGGTATCTTACGTATCCAAATGCTGTAAAGCATGCGTTCGTCTAAAAAGTCCTGCCCTTTATATAGTGGTCTACAGGTGTAGCGATTCTCCGAACAAAAATGGTGGACACATTCCTTTTACAAATCGTGTTCAGCTTTAAACAATATACAATTAATCAAATAAAAACAACGTATTCTATTGAAAATCTAAGATCAAATTAAGATCAATTAGAGTTTCACCTTCTTATCTTCAATTTCGGAGTATATTGCGTTTCCACTATTATCATAACCCTGTTCCACTGGTTTTGAAAGGCAATGCTGAGCATAATTTCTTATTTGATGAACCCCTGATTCCTGCTTTCTAATTGTAAAATAAAATAAAGTTTATTTTCTTTAAGTACTAGAACTGCAAATTTGAAACTAAATGAAACAATCATTATAATAAATTAATCAGAGATACAGATGCAATTAGTCTGTGTGTGTTTGTTTTTATTTTTT
>PRKT01000645.1:165476-190607 GCA_003671525.1 Saccostrea glomerata
GGCGGGGGGTGTTTTTTTTTTATTTTATCCGTCTGACTATCCACATGTCTAATACACATACGGAATCAGCTTATATGTTTATTTGTTTGTCCGAATCTTTAACCTTATTTACAAATTTTGATGTTAGTGCTTTCATATTTCATATTCCAATTGTATTTCTGGTGACAAGACTTATTTTAAAGTACCAACATATTTGACCCCTTTGCCTTCACCTTGTGGTGGGAGGTATTTTTGCGAGCTTTAATTATATCCAAAGCGTAAATGATAACTGCAAAACTTTTATTTGAACATGTGTATGCCATGTCCCTACACTTTTCATTAACTTCAGTTTTAAATATTCAAACTTGATTTTCATTTTACACATTTTTACGAGCTATTAATATGAACGGCATTTGAAAAAAATGAAACATTTTCTTAAAATCAAAATATAACTTTAAATACAACTTTTGAACGGAAGATGGTGGAGCTCTATTTAAAAGACCGTGATTGAGATATTGAGTGATAGACAAATGAAGATATTTTGAAAATGAATAAAATTTAAATTTTTATATGTTAATGCTAAAAGAAATTATCAACATATCTTTTTCTCCGTGTGTGTGATCTTCGGCGGAGATAAATGCAGACAAAGGATGTTACAATTGATCCAAATACCACTCCTCCTAAGGCGGTCCCCACATATGCTAACGATGAATCTGTATACCAGTAGATAAGGAAAAAAATATCAGTCTTGTTCTCTGTAATGTATTGTGCCTTAGTTCTTTAAAAAATATTTCGCAGATTTAATATAGTATCATGTGTAAACATACATTAAAGACCAACCTGTATTATTATTCTTTATCAAGAATGAAGAGTCTTTACCTTAAAAATTCCATTAAGTACAACATTTAGTATATATCAATCAATATAGTTATTAAATATTTTGTAAACTGTAAATTGGTGGACCGGCATTCAGATTTTGAACAACGTTTTGTTGTTGTCAACAAAGAGGTATTCAACCATCAAATTTGTATATTTAAAAGACAATGAGCTCTCAACATACACATGATACATGAAGCAATATGCATAAAAGTGATTGGTCTCAGTCTCTTCGAAGCCTAGGATCCATTACTATTGCAAGAGATTTTGAAGACAAGGATGAGCAGCGACAAACCAAAAATCTTGTGTATCACTATGTTTAACTCTTTTCTAGACTGACCAATCTCCTAAAACAATAACAACGAAAAAACATGTCTTAGGGTTTGTTATTTCATTGGTATTTTTTTTTCTAACCTATAATTCAACCATCTCGTAAAATCAAAAGCTCCGGACGATCATGAAATTTTACTGTTACGGAATTAATAACATCACCCTCGTTGCATAGATTGGCACAGTGACTACATGATGCCAAGACATCCTATATGACGCATGAAAAATAAGATGTGGTTTCAATAGAAATATTGCCCTGTGATTTTATAAAATAGGGAAGTGATGTAAAAAATTAAAATTCACCCTTTCTGAATTATTTAAATTCCATGCAGTTAAAACCTACAAATTGTTTTTCTTATATGACCGGCTAAATGCTTAATGTGAAATCAAGAACTTGTACCTTTTCCCGTATTTTCTACAAAAGTTGCAGAAAACAACAATTTTCAGTGGATTTAAAAAAAAAAAAAAAAAAAAACAGCACATGTATTGCTACAGCATTTTTTATTTATGTTATCTTCAAATCATTTTACAAAAAAATACATGTATTGAAAAATTAAAGTGGCCGACAGCTGTGGACATAAATTTGTAAAAACAAAATAATAATAACTAGAGCAAAGCTCGTTGCAAAGCAACGAGTAGGTCTTCCGTCATGTTTGACCGGAAGTGGCTTTCATTTTTAACAAAAATGAGAAATAACGTCCAAAGATGGTTTGATTCCTCTAAATCCATGTTAATTATAGCAAAAATAAGCCATTTTCTGTCACTTCCGGTTTGACCGGAAGTGACAACGTCGGACGAAAAATTAATTTTCAAGGTCCCAGAGGCATATGTTACCAAAAAACTTGTCAAGAACGGCAAAAATACGCGTTTTCCGACTACTTCCGGTTTGACCGGAAGTGACGACGCCGGACGTATTTTGACGACTTTAATTAATTGAGCATGACATTCTGAACAACTTTGCTTCTTTGACGTATCACAAATTCTCAATACTTTTTGAGATATAAAGGAAAACCTTTTGGCCCCTCCAGGCCCCTGATTTAAGGGGCCAGCCCTTTTTCCAAGATGTCATTTGAAAGATCTTGAAATTATACACCTTTTTTGTTCTACATGCTTTAACAAAATATTTCTAGGTAAAAAGTTATCGTTGAAAAGGTGCTTAAAATTTTGAAATTCTTGATAGGACTATTTTCGGGCCATAGCGAGCGTCGGCGCTTCGTACTTCCGATAGTTGCGATATACTTAGTGCACTTCTCCAAAAGTTCTAGCATCACTGAAAATTTCAAGCTTCTGTGTTAAGTGCTTTTTGAGAAAACTGCCGGACAAAGTGAGCCTCTAAAAATCACTAAATCGCAGAAAACTCCGAACCGGAAGTGACGTCATCAAAATAAAAAAATAAATATCTAAATCTTTTGATGTTCTATCAGACCTGAAAGTTTCATGAAAATCGATCGAGCCGTTCTCGAGAAATCGCGCGTACAAAATCGGTAAGAAAAAAAACAATAATAATAAAAATAGTGGAAAAGAAACCTAAGAAAAACAATAAGGTCTTCCGCTGAAGACGGAAGACCTTAAAAATAGTGGAAAAGAAACCTAAGAAAAACAATAAGGTCTTCCGCTGAAGACGGAAGACCTTAATAATAATAATAATAATAATAATAATAATAACCACAGAATCTAAATGAGTCAATTTGAGGCTTTTCGGCAGAACACTTAGAAATGTACTATATTAATGACGTCATATCACAGAATGATCTTCCATTATGCCAATTTTTAATGATATATTTTTATTATATTCATCTATTCAACTCATATTAAAGACAATTTCGTAACTATTTAAGAATATTAATTTTTTAGGGAACAATGAAGACGAAACTGTACCTTGTTCTTTACACTAGTATAGCAACAGCACCCATTTTATTTGTAAAGAATCATTTGAGAGAAGAGACAGTTTGATGTTTCAGTGGTATATTTAATAACGAAGAAAGCAGGGTAAACCCGATCGTTTCATATGCAAAACATCTCCGGATGACGTGACATTAAAATGAGGCACCGATGCTCCGACACACAAATGTTTATAATTTCACCGAAAATTATCTAAATATCGTATTAATTAGAAATTTTGTACATGTATCATTGTTTCATTCGTTCTATATAGAATGTTGACGAATTTTCCCTGAATTTGTCTCTTTTTTTGATTTGAAGTAATTGTCTCAATAATTTCTTAACAGCCCTCGTATTGTTATATCAGGACGATAAAAATGTAAAATAATATATGACGCGCAAAACATACTTTCGCTAGAAGGTGGTGTATTTCTGGAACTCTTCTCTTCAGTGAATAACGAAGGGGATGCTGTCGACGAAATCTGTGTCACAATTAGCTTGTCATCTATAAAAAAAAAAATAGGTGAAAGTTATGTATGTTACATTTTTTACTATGATGTTATATTTTTTATTCCAAAAATTAAAAAAACAATGATTTTTTTAGAGTTCAATTCATGAGGGATATTATCATTTGACAAGGTTAAACTTGCCTGGTAAAATAGAACTAAAATCCTTTTTGGACATTTCTGTGCATCTACTTGTTTGAGGTGAAGAGAATCTCTCAAAGCACACTAAAATATTCAAAAGAACTTTTTAACCATATGCCTTTCGCTACGGTTATAATGTAATTATTAATTAATGATATAATTAATGTCGAACTCCCAATTAAATTGTATTCTTAATACAGGAGCATAAAATTATTCTCCTTAAACGGATTGACAGTATTAGTATAACGTTTATTACAACAAACTGTAAAATATGTAGGCGTAATTTGATGCTCATTTTAATGTTAATGTTTAATTGTATTCAATTGTGAAAAATTTAAGCACACTGTTGAACGCAGCATAATTATTTTTCTGGTATCCAAAACAGTCTCATCTTAAAAATTACTTGATAAAGTCATTGTTTCGTGTAACTGCAGAACTGTGGCGTTATGGTCAAAGACTGATATTCAAAACTATAACGCTACAGTTCTGCAGCTATGTTTCATGTAAACTGATATTCCAAAATCAAAGAAATCGTATTTCCAAGTCCTCGGTGAAATGCAATTTTAAATTTCTTTTTGTAATTTTTTTGTATAGATATTTTGTATATATATATTGAATGAGTCTATACTTGGAATATTTTTCTGTTGAATGATAAAAGATAAATATAAAGAATTTTAGATATACCTTTTATATTACTTTTGCCGTTTTGATACATAATAATCTATCACAATGCATACTTTAAAATGTTGGAATGCTATAGCTAGACTTGACCTTGTTTAATTTTTACAAACCATATTTCGAAGCACAAGCAGTGCACTTTTGACATTCTACATGTACATCGCGATCGTCTGTAAAATCGTCTGTGAAATCATCAGTAGACCCTGAGTCTTCATCGTTAACATAATTGTTCGGAGCACAGACTGAAACACACACGTGCATTATATATACATACATGTAAGTCTCGGTAAAATAAATTATCATCTAGTAATACTCCAATATCGTTAATAATACCCAACAGAACATTCGTATATATCAGAGATTAATAAATTACTGCCTCTCTCCAATTTTTTTTTCTACAGAACACAAAGAGATACACTGTAGGTATTAAGAATATTTTTTTTAAATATGCTAACGATAAATATGGGCAGAAATAGAATATTTGAATCGGAAGAAACTTGCATTATGTTCACTGATGGGTATAGAATTTGGCATTGAATTAGAATCAATTATTTTTATCTTTTTCTTTACCCTTTTTGGGAATGCAGCTTTTACAACATGAATCCCCGTCGTTACATTTCACACATTCTATATGAAGTACATATAGGTTAATTATAAGTAACATATACTTCTAAACTAATTTACATATGTAATAAACATAAATATTAAAAACTAACAAAACCATCAAAGCGTGTCATTATATTATATGAAAAACCAGTTTAAACTCCTGCATATCCTGATTTGAATTGTTATTAAGGATGTTTAACTCTGAATGCAGATCATTATCTTATATTACATGCACAGTTGTACTTCTTACCGCTGCAAATGTGGGTAATAGTTAAGGCTGCATCGAATAAAATCAGATTTCCGCACAAAATAAGTAATTTCACTACAAAAGATATTTAGTGAGGTTAAAAGTTGAAGCATTAAACAATAATAATTTTTTTAATTTTATTTGAAGGAATGAGGTTCAAAGAGGTGTATATATGATGTTATCTCAGACTGGCTGTTTTTGTTTAGAACAGCTTTGTTTTTCTGAGAATGTACAGTAAAGTAGATGTAATTAGTTACAAGAATGAACTAGAATTGAAATATATATAGTTGTTTCATCTAGTCAAGATCCTTATTGGGGTAAAATTATTTGAATGTTTCATTTATTTATTTACTTCAATGTTGTCTTCGTCATTCCATTTATGAGAGGATATAAACTTACTTTCATGATAAAGAAAAATACCAAATGAATTAAATGAAATACTTAAATTGAAATTAGTCTTGAATTTACGTTCTATAAAAATATGAAAAATTCATCTGGATTTTTTTTTTGTTCTTTTGTTTCGCAATTTGCTGTGTTATTTGCACGGGTTGTAGGATTTCGAAGCGAAAGAAACTGAGTCAAAGTACGTTTATCTATGGAATCTGGATAGGGCCACGCAGTTTAATATCGCATCATCACACCATCGAGGTTTAGATCGATATTGCAATGAAGTGATAATGCAATGACGATGAAGCGATGGTGCGACAACGCCATGTCGATGTTGCGATAGCACGATGGAGTAATAGTGCGATGATGTGATGGTGCAATAGTGATGACACGATGGTGCAATGAAGATGGTATGATAGTACGATGACGATGAAGAGATATTCACTGTCGTTCTATCGTGTTATTGCACCATCGTTATCGCATTATAGCACCATCGCATCATCGTCATCGCGCTATCGCATCATCAGTTCATCGTTATCGCACCATCGCATTTTTAAGCTATCGCCCTTTAAGTCGAAGCCCGATGGCGCGATAGTGAACTGCAAAGCATGGCCCTATCGTGATTCCATACTTTTCCCATTTTCTCAAATTAATATTTTTCGCCAGAAAACATGTACCTACAGAATGAAGCATTATTTAAATAAATACCGGTATATGGATACTTATGAATCCACTTTACACTTTCTTATTTGATCAAACATCTTAATACCATTCCTAGGACAAGAGCAAGATTGACGCCACATTGCGTTTATGATCAAATATTAGAGAAAATCTTCGCTTTGCATGTTTTATCTTTTTTGTATTGCCATTAAATACATGTAATCTATATAAAAGTTTTACAAATTGTCTGTAAATAAACAGTTTGTATTTATGCTAAAAATATTGATGAAAAATCAATGTTGTGCCAGGGGAGTATGCAACATATTTTACGAGGAATGTATACTTCCTATGATCAGATCTTAAGAGGATGACCCTTTATTTTGACATATTATTGGTAGACTTTTATCAGCAAACCAGTATTCAAGTGTATTTTACAAAGCATTGAAATATTAAATATCCTCAATATTGCTCTGATCCTCGGAGTTGTGGTACGCTGCAGTGTTTGATCAAACTATAAAACGTAAAGTAGATCCATATACTCCATAGATAATGCTGTCGTCCGTAGACACATGTACACTGGCAATAAATATCCGTAATTTGAGAAAATTGACAAAACATGTACCTTTACCCCGTTTCTTTCGCTTTAAAAGTCTATACACCCCTTTCGCAACGTAGTATACGCCCTGAATGTTGGGATATACTCATTTAGATAAAAAAGCATAAAGTACAATAAAGTAAAACCCGCATTGCAAATCTTGTATTTTATAAAATTCAAATTATGAGGGATTAAAAAGTATTCAAATGCCGACAAAGGTCCTTAAAAGCATGCTAATAATTCTGGTGGATTTTTTGGCGCACACACAGTTCAGTGACGGTTTGAAAGAAAAAAGATTATCTTGTAGATAGGTTTTTTTTTTCTTCATTTGAAACCGTCTAAAACTAATAGCAGATGAGAGCCATTGTTAAACAACATAAAGATTAAAGTTAACTTTTCCCTTCGCACTTAAACACAAGTACGCGAGAAAAATTTCAACAGATTTCCTCAAAACCGCTAAAATAAGCCAAACAGTCACCCCGCTAAAAATTCTCGTTTTATGGTTAGTTATACAAGCGGATAAGAATCGATGCCGCCAATAATTAAGTTTATCGTTAATTGTCTTTTCTTTTTTTTTTGGAAAATTGCAATTTTCATGTGTATATAATATTCGTTTCGATTTCTTTTTTTAGTTTTTAAATGCAAAACATGAGAATTCTCTATTACTGATATTACGTATAAGGTAGAGTATTGCACAGCTTTTATATGAATAAGGTCAGCTTTTATTTTCATGGCCAACCATCATTTCTTTATTTACATGGCACCTGATCCCACCTCTGATGTTTTGGAAGTCCGTGTTTGCTCTGTTCGTAATTTGTGTTGTTTAATGGACTTTCGGTCTTCAAAATTGTTATTTCCGTATAATGTTTCAATACATTAATTGTCTCATTTTATCTCGACGTTTACTTGTCAACCCATAATTCCTCGTCATTAGGAATAAAGCATCTAGAGAGAAAAGGAATAAGATACATGTATAATCAAACAACCTACCTAGTGTTTTCCTCATATTCGGTTGTTGACTAAAAATCATAATTTTCTCCGCAAAGAGCTATTAAATCACAGAGAACAGGACGTTTTACAGTTTATTTATAAAACTTCCTGCACCTAGTGTTTTTTTTTTAATGTTTTCTAATAATGTATCTATTTACTATTTTCGCTTCCCGTTTGCTCAGGATCAGTAACAAATAAGTCTTTATTAGTATTTAATGCAACAAATTGTTTATAAAAGCATGTATAGACTAGTTTATGTAAAAATTAATACTAATACATTTAATCCATCAAGTAAATCGGATTTTAATTTAACGGAAAGATGTTGCCTTTGCTTCTTAAAATTGATACGACCCAAGGATCTATTTAAAATCTTAAGTCCAATTTATACACAATTTCCATAGAGAATAAAAAAAATCATGATTCATCAGTTTTGACATTGTTTCAGATTCAAGTGCATCTTTCCTTTCTATGCTTTAGCTCTACTGGTCAGATACCAAAAGAGCTCTGCTGTAGTAATCTTAGGACGTCCGTCGTCCGTACGTCTTCTGTCTGTCTGTAAACATTTTTTTACTACTCTCACAGTTTCGGTTTGATTTCAATATTTCTTGACACACAAGTGGACTAAATTAATATAAATAATTCTGTTTATCAGTGTTTGATTTCGATAAATGGTGTTAGCTTTTTATTAAAAATAGATTTTTTTGTGAAATACTTTCGAAATGCTAATCCCAATACAGTTTTAGTCCGATTCCAGTGTTCCTTGGCACAGATGTTAGCTTTTTATTAAAAAAAAGAATTTATTTGTGAAATTCTTTCAAAATGATATTCCCAATACAGTTTTAGTCTGATTCCAGTGTACCTTGGCACAGAAGTAGACTGCAAAAAGATACATAATTCTGTTTACCGCTTTTTGATTTGGATGAATGGTGTTGCGGTGGTTACTAAGAATAGAAGTTTCTGTAAAATAATCTTAAAATGCTACTCCTTATACAATTTCAGTCTAATTATAATATAAAGTGACATGCAAGTAGACTACACTGAGATGCATAATTGTATTTATTTTTTTATTTTGATGAATGGTATTGCCATTGTACCTAAGTTGAAAATTCTGTAAAAAGTTTACTAAAAGCTACTTCTACAGTTGTAGTCTTCTTGTAATCTTGCCTCAAAAAGAGATTTGATCAAGAATCATTATTTTATTTATTGCTTTCGTAAAGTTTCAAGTCCCAGCAGCCATTTTCTATATTTTTGTTATAAGTACAAAACAGTCGAACTACAGTCTCGACAGAGACTTCTGGTGTGTAATTAACCCCATTCAAGCTACTGATTTCAAACATAAATAGAAAGCCAGTAAATGCATGAATATTGTTTAAATAGTCACCTTTATTTAAAAATGTGATAACTTTTCATAAGAATGAAAACAATGATATAATTGAAACATCACTCCTCAAATATACATGAGCTGCAACATAATTTAACAACCGCATCTTCATTTTGAATTGTATCAAGACCTAGCAACAATAGAGACGTCTTCAGAAAAGTATTAAAAGTTTTCACTCGAAAGAAGCACACGATTTTATTATCAGAAAAAGAAATCTTTTTTCTTGTTTCCAATCTTAGTTCATTAGAAATTCTTTATGGCCATCTGTCAGTTTTAAATATTCTTACTACCTCGAACAGTCGATATGAAATTGAATTACAATACTGGATTCCAAAAATCCTTACACACACAGATTCACTGTACATATTGGGTTTCAGTAAATGTTCTAAAAAGTCTCTTTTTTTCCTCCTCCTTAAACTACTTAAGAAGAAAACTTTAAGAGAACTGCACAGCAGAATATTTGAGAAATGGTGTAAACTAGATATTGATTGCTTAAATAACTTTATAATTAAAACATACAAATCCTCCAAAAAAAAATAAGATTAAAACTTATCAACAGTAAATACACCCATTCCCCACGATAAATTAAAATTCAAGGCCTTTAACGTCAAAGAGGGCTTCTTTTTCAGTACAAATGGAGCTAGTGAACATACTGATATTGTAGCTGGTCATTTGCAAACTCACTTTGTTAAAAACATTCTGATTGTACACACTCCGAAATTGATGTAAAAAGACGTTTGTGTTTTGAATCACAATATCTATGTAGCTTTTGGAGATCAGTTCTTCCAGATATCTGTTGGATCTCCTGTGGGACCCAAACTGAATCAGAGGAAATTAGGAGATAAAAAAACTGTTTTGGCCTCTAACTCGACATATGAATATATCGACGATCTTTTATCAATTGACAATACTTACATCCATTCATATGTCTATTTGAGTTGGGGAAAACACAAAAAGTCTGACACATTTCTTTAATATCGGGACTTTTTTCTAGTAAAAGACATTAATAATACCCTTACAGAAACTTTATGTTAAACGTGAAGACTTTGACTTATCTATCGATCACTTGCCTTCCTTATATGACATGATATACTCACCACCTTCATCATTTTTTTCAAAAAAAGGCAAACTTTTGACCAAAATGTTTTTAAAAGACAGCTATCGACAGTTTTAAATAAAATGTTGTACGTAAAAATAAACATATAATGTACAGATATATGTATATCAATTGTTTAAGATGATGGATATAATTGTTTATTGCTGAAGTTCAAACTTTGATATTAGAAAGAAAGTGAAACTTTCTCATTGTATTTTTTCCAGCACAAAATATCCATCTGCCTTTGCCTTTTCACTTTTTTTGTCGTTATCATCCATGGTTGCATTATCCTCTATATGTTCATCGTTCCCACTGTTATCTATTGTAACAGTGCAGTATCCGTCAGCTGGTGTTGACACTGAGGCTCCTGGTTTGGCATGATCATAATACTCTCTTCTGTCATCTGATGCTGTTTCATTCAAATGGTTGTAAACGCCGTCATTGGTTTTTGAGGTATTTTCATTCCTTCGAATGGGTGCTACATGAGATACCTTCATGGACTTTTGCTGTAAAACGTATTTGTACAAAATATAATAAATAATTGTTTATATTTCCATATCCACTGCTCTCTCCCACTATGAACATGCAGACTCCAACTGCGTTCACAGTGCTATAGACGCAATTGCTTCTGCTATGAGTGCAATTGCTCTATCACACTCGTGTAGAACAAACTCTACTACACTTGTTACAAGTGTTGAGAAGTATATATATATGAAATATTTTGTAAGTGGATTCAATATAAGTTTTTAATAATATTCTTTGAAAAAAAATAAATTTAGAATATTTAAAATTGCTGATTTATATCTTTAAAAATTCAATTTTGGTCAATGTATTTAATTGTATAAGAAAACTTTTTAAAAATTTTTAGAACTGCCATATTTTTATTTTTTTCGTATCATACATATTTGTACAACGAACGATTGTTCTTTACACTTGGGTATAATAACATTCAGAAGGAGAATACTTTTTAACTAGTATATCTACATGTATTTCAAGAATTATTTCAGCTATTAAAAATAAATAGAAAACTAAAAAAAAATAATTATAGAAATGCATTCTGGCGTAATAATCATTATAAAAGCATTCTAATCTTTCATCATAGTGTAAAATTATTGATTTTTGTCAGAGGGTTTCAAACGTTGATCGATGACGTCACAACTGCATCAAAACAAAGATTAAGAGAATGTGATGACGGCACTGCTTGTATCCAGATAACTGTGTTTGAGAGGAAAATACTTTATAAATTGTTTGTGATTTATTAGAGAAAAGGAGCATTGATCAGGTGTACTGATTTTAAAGCCGTATATTTTTCTTTACCGAAGACAAGAAGCCGCGTCCTTATGTAAGTCAGGATTTCCTCTGATATTCTTTTAAAAAATTAAAAAATGCAAATATAAGTAATAAACAACGATTATTCAGTGAACATGGCATTATGAATAGCAACTGCTCTGCTGGCATATTTTCCATGATGCGCTAACGCGCATCATGGAATATGCCAGCAGAGCAATTGCTATTCATAACGCCATGTTCACTGAATAACGTTGTTTATTGCTTAAATATGTACAATACGAGGGGTGATCAAAAAGTTCGCAAACTATCTCTATAGTTAAAAAAACAATTAAAATCAGAATGATTTAGCACAAATATAGTCTAACAAATATCTTGGAAATTCCTTTGCTGTAGAATGTAATAATTTGTACAAGGTTTATAAAGACAAGAGACTTTAGATGGATTGATTGTTTTAGTAAAGTAAGAAAGATGTTTTATCTGTAGCCGAGTAAAACCAGCTGGGGAAGAGATATTTCCTTATTTGAGCAATTTGTTATGAAAGATCGCAAAATAAGTTAGAGAAATAGTTGTAAATCTTAACATTAACATAATTATTAAATTCCTAAAATATAGTTACTTTAGATTTTAAACATATCAGATATGACAAAAAAGGAGCCCATTCTTTATTCACATTTGATAAACGAAGCTCACAAGACTGAGTATTGGGTTGTAATGGCCCCCATGCTCATTTTTGGAAATGATATCCTTATCTACCCAATGGATACAATTGCCGTGATATGGTCATCTCTGACAAATGGACCGCTTTTGTTATAAAAAATGTACGTGCATGGTAAGAAATATGATGCAGAAAAATATTTTAGCTTCTTTAAACAGAACGCTACGAAACATGTCACGTGACTCTAAAAGTTCAAACATAGTTTCAATCAAAGTGACAATTCAGAACAAACTTTTGTGACATCTGATCTGCAAAATCTTCTCTTACGCATGGTTCTTTGCTTTCTTAATTTTTCTCCTCTATTGAAATTGAAATGGATACATGTAGAAATTGAAATGGATACATGTAGATATAAAAATAAATGTATGCTGTTTCCTTATTAAGATAAACTAGATGTGTTTAGCTTTTATCGTTTTTTTTTGGTCTATAATAGCTTGCTTAAAAATAGTACTGGGTAGTATGTCTATGCCCGAATATACCTAGTCTATTATATGCATGTATATATATGAAAGAGAGAGAAAAAAATAGATATAGAATTATTTTCTATATTTGTTGTTATTTGTTTTCTTTTCCCACATTAATTTCCATATATTTGGTTTTAAATCTTCGATTTACTTTTTATATGCAAAGTTTTTTTCCTGTTGTGTTTTTGCTGTACTATATAATTATGACCTCTTCTTGTAAGATGCCAGTTGTAGATATCTATTTTTTCTTAATAAATATAAAACAAAAACACACTGCGTGATGATAAGGGTACTGTATATAATCATACTCTTACGTCGCTTATTTCGCTGTACGTGCTTTTTCCTGTGTCTTCCTCTACAGCTCTTTCGTTTATACTCTTTGTCTCTGCATTGTATGCTGGATTTTGAAAGGTTTCCACAGCACGGTTTCTAAAAGAACAAGTTATTCAATTCATTTTTTTTATTTTCAATTAAAATTTGGGCACTCCAAAGCACAACATTATAGAAGAAAGAGCAAATCTATAAAACAAGGCAGCTATAATCATGATGCAAATAACGTCAATTCCTTTTCGCACTGGATTAATTCACTTTCTTATGCACAAACATACACGTACGATTGCGTTGCTATATCCCCTTTAAGTCCATGGGAATAAATAAAAAAAATATATTGTCATTATATGATCTTAATATTCCAAGAAAATCGTGTCACTTTTTGACGACTTTCTCAATTGTAGTACTTTCTCAGGTGCTATAATTTATATATAATTTTTTTAAAATTTGTTTTATATTATAATTCAACATGATACCCGAATATATAAATAAGAATATTTTTATTTAATTGATTTGTATATATTACTCAATTTAAACCTTATTTGCTTCTTCTGTATTCTCCGGTGAAGCATGAAGAAAAAGATTGTAATTAGTGATCCGAACACAGCTCCTCCAATTAAATATCCAACTATACTTCCAGAGGGACAGTCTAAAGTTTATAATTATTTGTTATTATTAATGTTAAATTTATACACGTGATTTAATTGATTTATATATTATAAGACCTTTTGTTTAAGATTTCATGTTATGTTTGTAAAACATATTTCGATGAAATACAATGTAAATAGAAATAAATATATACCTGCACGTAGACTTGTTGTTTGTTTTTTAGTGACTTTCAGCACAGTTTGCTGATCTACAAAATGTATTTTTAAACGTAATAATAACGAGAACTCTCGTGCACAAAATCGGAAGAAATAATAATAAAAAAAAAATAATAGGGAAAAAGAAACAGAACAAAAACAATGAAGTCTTCCTTTGGAAACGGAGGACCTTAATAAATGTTGCATTCAATAATTATTTGAAATTCATAAAAGCCTACGTATACTTTACTTTCATACATGTACAAACTTCTTTCATTAAATAATTTTAAAAAAACATATCAAAAAATAGGAAAATCCCAAAGATCAATTTCTTTTTATTATCAATCGCTAAAAATTTTTCGTGTGTTAACTTTTTACTCGGGATAAAAGTATTTTTACCCATGATAAGAAGACCTTTTCATAGAGCTTGGCTGAAGACACTATTGGATATCACTACCCATGCCTTCTAAGATTGTAAATTCGGCTTTTCATTTTTTATATATATTTATTTTCTTTTTTTTCTTCTTCTTCTTTTTTTTGGGGAGGGGGGGGGGTAAAATATCCCAAGACTCTTCGAGTCTTGCTATTTTGCAGGATAGCAAACATTTGTTTCTTCGAAATTCCTTCTGTGTGCAAATGATTATTTGCATCAGCATTTTTAATGAAAAGAAAACGAAAATTAACACGTACTGGAAATTGTACGTGGGCAAACATATATATACGTGAATTAAAACCCTTTTTAAAAAATCTGCTGAATTTTAACGCCAAGAGACACTTAAGAGACACTTATAAGCAGTTTTCAGTTAAGTTTGGTGTCCGTGCTTACGTTAAATGTGAATTTATTTGTGAAACCGACTGAAAAACATGCATTTTGTGATTATAAGATCTTATTTATTCTCAATTAATAAAAAAATAAAAATATACACAAAAGCAGATGAGCAAGATAAATAACACCTGTCGAAAGTTTTTATTTAATCGTTGAATAAAATAACACCATAACTGTTTTATTAAATGATTTATAGATGTAATAATACTAACTATAAAAATCTAAACGAAGGAAATATAAATTAATAAAATATTTGACAAAGAAAGTGATAGAGAGGACGGGGATCAAGGTAAACATAAATAGTTATATAATCAGTTATTATTATTTAAAAATAATAATATCTTTCATGTGACAGAGTTAAAGAATAATGTGTCTGTTTAATTTGTTAATATTTTTTTTTATATGTCGTGATTGTATTTTAGTAATTTTTGTTTATCCCATCTATCCTTTTTTTGTCATTTCTTTTAATACTGTTACATGTAAATATGTATTTTTGTCCCTGTTTTATATTTTACGTTCATTTTGTTTCACCTCACTTTTTTTGATGGCAGGCATGTAAGTGTCTGTATAATGGAATATTTAACTTTAGAGGGTCGGTTTCCATAATATGATGTCAAAGACTTTTGTGTTCTTTACAACTTTTTTCTCGTCCATTTTGACCCCCTACCTATTTGTATTTTGCTTAATTTTCATTTAGGTTAGTAAATGGCATTTTTTCTATTTTCTTTTAATTCATTAAAATTCTAAATCAATTAACTTGGCTTTGGTCCTTTAAAAATAACAAAGGAACATAAAATTTTATAATTCATATAAATTTATTGATCTTTTGTTTGTCTGTTGATGAAGAAAGGTATTTTACAAGGAAGTTGGATGCAGGAAAATTTGTTTTTTTTTTTAAATCTATCTGTAACGATTCAGAATATTTTTATTTATTTCTAAAATATAGGTAAATAGATAAAATATTTATTTCCAAGAAAAGGTTGTACGCAGATGAACCTAATGAGGTGTGGCCAGTTGCAATGCATTTCTTCTTATTTTTGCTCAATTTTAATAAAGAAGGTACATATGTTACCTTGGAGGTGTTAGAGTAAGTATGTGATGACTTGATATTTTTTTTTTACGTTTTATCTATACTTATGAGAGATTGGAGCATTATTCAATCATAAAATAAACAACAAAGCTTCTTTCTTTCCATTTGGCAGAGTGTATCGATTAGTACACCTATATCTGCAGGCATGTGCATACATACAGTGTACCTTGACTCATGTTAGTTGTAGTTTCAGTCGTATCTTCCTCTGTGTGTACCGTTGTACTCAACTGACATTCCGTTTGGCATTTTGAATAATTTAAATTATCTGACAAAATATTGAAATCAAATATATCTATTTATAATTGGGAACAAAATTACTTTTTGGACATATTCTTACAAAGGTAATTTGTAAGCAAAATATCGTTTAAAAATAGTCGCTTATGAAACTCATGCGAAATTGTCTTAAATTACTACATGTATTTACAAGACTTCTGTTATAACCAGGGTTTACCCATGTAATAAAAATAATCTTATTTCTAAACAAATGAAATGAATAAAGACTTGAGAGTTATCAACAAAACACAGAGCTAAATAAATGTAATGTAAAAGCACAACTTTTCATCGGCCGGAATAAACTTTCATGGAATTGTCAATTATGTATTAAAAGGATTAATTGCCATTAAATTTTTTGAAACAAAAGATATATATTTTAATCAGTTTCTCGTCATATAGAAATTTCGTTTTGGATTTAGTTTCTTTGATAATTGTAACATTGTAATAATTTAACCCCCTACAAATGTTTGTTTCTGCTTTTAAAATTAAGTTGGTCATTTAAAATTTGTTCTGAAAATAATAGGTGCATTGTTTTGATTAACATCTTTCCTCCTTGAACTGACTTAAAAAGAAGCGAATATAGTTTTCAAGTTCCAATTTCAAAACATACAATTTTTATCTTGATGTAATTATATTATTTTGGTATGAAAATATTTTTCATGTTCTACAATGTTGTCTGTATTATAAGTTCATGTGCATACCTTGTCTTGTACTATTTGTAGTGGTCCGTTCAGGCACTACGTTTGGAGTTACATCAGTTGTACTATATGTACTTATCCGTTCAGGCACTACGTTTGGAGTTACATCAGTACTATATGTACATATTATTCCATTTGAAGAACAATTATCCAAATAACTTTGCAAAAGTGTTAGACATTTACATCCATTTAGTAACTCTGCAAATAAAGAGAGGTACTTTGATGTAAAATATGCTTACAACCTCACGGCTCAGTCTTAACTCACAAATGTGCTAAAAGGAAGGGAAAAGGTTTGTGCAACATTATTGCTCTGATTAATTGTGACGTGAGAAAAAGATGAAATCATGTAAATATTTATGCAGAAACAGACATGTACATGAAGCGTCCGGTGGAGGGGGTTGCCCAAACACAAACCAATTTTTGGTTGTAATATTAAAAAATCCGTGCAGATACAATTGTTCTAATGTAACAACATCTCGAAGATGAGGTGTTTCTAATAAAAGACTGTGAAAGTTTTCATAAACAATTTCATTTTACTGATATTTATAATACCATTTTTGAAAGAAAAGTAACTGTTGTAGTATGTACAATGTAATAATGCAAACGAAAAGCATTATTAAATTATTGACGTTTATTATGTTTATGTATCATCGTATACGTAGGGCAATAAAGTTACTAAAGGCGATTATAATATCCATTTAGAGCGTATCATATAATAATCATTAATATCATTAAATCAAATTTCATCAGTAATAAATTAACTGACATGTTTTGCATTAAATGTGTTTTTTTTTCTTTAGAGACATCACTTTAAACTGCAAATCTGAATATAAACTTCTCTATGCTTTTGATTTTTAAATAATTTAATTCTAGTTGTTACGCTGTATTTGATTGGATAAAAAATTACTTCATATCGTATAAAATGGGTTGCCTACGTCACAATGGCTTGCGTCAAAAACGTATTAATCCGCCTGACGTTACATTCAAATTTTGTACAAACTGAAGCCATTTTCTTAGAACAATAATCTTTTTTTCTTACATCAAATGAATGAAATTAAATTATAAGCAATGAATTTAATAGCTACCCATTTTATACGGTATAAACTGGGTTGGAACAGTTTACGCTTTTTTATAAACCGCTTCGCGGTTTATAAAGCGTAAACTGCCCCAACCTAGTTTATACCGTATAAAATGGGTAGCTATTAAATTCATTCCTTAAATGAAAATAAAATTAAAGGTGAAAATAATGAAAAGTGATCGAGCTTTAAAAAAAATTTGCAATATAATTGAATAATATGTTTAAAAATGTATGTGTGTGTAAGTTTACAAAAATTGATCACTTTAAACTATTTTTTCTCTTTCTTAAATTTGCATATGATAAAATTTGCATATGATACTGAACTCATCGCACCTTGTTTTTGGTTGTTTCCAGATTGAACCAAATCTAAAACACATGTAAAACTATATTCAACCAAATACAGAAGCAGATTTACACAAATGTACAAATATTACACATGTAAGAATTTATTGTTGCATTCTTCTTCGGTATTCTTACTAAAATTGCATTTATCAGCTATCACCTCAGTCAAAATGTAGTATCCAAACACAATAATGCGCACTGTAACAAAAAAAAAACTTCTTAATAATAAGAAAAGTATATAAAAGTGTCAAAAAGTAAAAGATAACCACTAAAACGTCTAACATAGAAGCGGATGAAAGATTCATGTAAGCAATATATATTAGAAAGAAAGTATTTCAGAATATGCATTAACTTTACAGTTATTATACCCCCGTACCGAAGTAGAGGGGGTTATACTGTTTTACCCTCGATGCAATATACAGACCCTTTCTCTATTTCATACAGTTCAACGGGCGTGTGATATGGCATATTGTGATGCTCCTCTGCATTGGTTTTATTAAAATGTATCATTATAACTGCAAGTGTTTGAGAAAACATGCAGCTCAAAGGTATTCAAAAGCAACAAATCATTTTCTCTTTTTCTGATCTTTTTCTTTAATTACCTAAAAACATTATCACACAGACATGATTAATAAATGCTTGAAAGGCAATTTCAAAGTCCTAGTCTGATATTAAACTTTTAACTAGAGATACTACTATGGGAAACCCATAATATGTGCCGGATCAATTAATGACATTATGTGACAAATGTGCAAAAAAAAACCACAGCGTACCAGACAGACGAACGTAGAGACGGACGGACATCCCGATCACTGCATATATATACACCCTCCTACTTTTCAATCGAAAGTGTAAAAATCGATGGTATAAATTAGGTGGGGACTTTTTTGCCGATTCATTGCAAGCGCTCGACAATGGAAGTCACGAGTATTTTAAATAAGATGAGAGAAGTTGTGGCACGGTGCCAAGGTAGATGCCTTCATGGTAAATAGTTTCCATTGCTCAATGACCCTGATTGTCGTGTGTACATGTAAAATATTGTATGAAAGTCCCATTAAATTTCATTGAGTGGTAGAAGGGGTGTGGATGAGAGATCAGTACCCGAAAGCTCAACAGACGGACGGACGGACGTACAGCTAGACGGACATTTCTATACATGGGCTATTCAATACAAAATTTCCTAAGCTCTATGACATACAATATAGAAATCAAATAACATTAAGGGCGTTCGATCCCGAGATTTTGAGTGGATTTTGGTCATGTCCTTTATTTATAAAATTCTGCATCATTTTTAAGTTCTAGCATAAAATCTGAATTCTACAATGCAAATTGAACTATATTCAATGAAAAATTAAATTCCATTCAAGTAGAATTAAACTAGGGACTATATTTTGTGGCGGAAGGTTTTTTAGACGAAAATGATCAGTTTTTCCCTTTTGAACTATAACGGTACTGTTAATTTTGGATTCTTATTTTTCCCTGCTGGTTGCATACAAAGCTGTTTTTGCAGTGATATGTGATATGCTGGTTCTGAAATATCTAATAGATTATTTCTTATGAATTCTATCAACAAAGTGTGACAAATATGGTATATATATTCTGAATTCGAGAAAAAATGACCAATTTTTACGTAAAATTGACACTTTTTTAGTAATATCTGAAATTTTACATCATATACCCCCACTTCTGATGTTTTTCTTCTAAATATTCAAGGTAAACTTGACTTCACAGAAAAAGTTTAAGACTTTAAAATAATTTTCTTGCTTATTTAATTTTCATGACATGTACCAGAAAAATCACATTTTATTAGTGCAGAAAGGTCAAATAATTGATTATGCGAAGCAATTTGAAACTTTTTCTTAGTCACAATTTTAAAGTGTCTTTTTTTAAACAGACTTCGAGTTCATTTTGTTTCATGCTTTAATTGGATAAAAATATTGGAGGGAAAATGTCGAAGATGTAATTTTTAATTAAGACACAAATTTCAGTCCAAAAAGGTCATATCAAATGTACTGCAGCGCCAAAAGAAGCATATTGACCCCAATTTTTTGATTTGAATTTTAAAACGTTTAAGACTTTAAATATCAGGATCGAACGTCGTTAAGCATGACATTCTCTCACGATTACATCTTTAATTACATCTTTAATGAATTAATAACAGTTTATGTGACCACTTTCACAGAGTTTCATTGTGAGAACGCAGGGGGAATAAGGAAGCATACAAAATATTTAACCTTGACTAAATCAATGCTACATTATGACGTCATAGTAGGCGAGATGACGTCAAGTTTAGAACACAAGTTTTCGCAAAAATGGTATTATGAGATGTAATTTAACTCTAGAAAATTAATAGAAACGTGTAAACATTAACAAAAATAAAATGTTCATACTTTGTTATGCTGTATTCTGTCATTTTGATTAAAATCTACCATCGATGACGTCATTTATGTACATCAAGTAACTTGGAAATTGATCATGTCGTGGCTAAGACGACATGTACAAAGATACGTTATATGGAGTTTAAAAGCAAATATCGTGAATATTTTGTGAAATTCATATGGAGTTCAGTTAATACAACAGGTATGCTAATTTATTTTCATCGATTATATTCTCTTTCAAAGACAGTCAGCTCTATACGTATCCTGGTCGGCCTTTCCTGTCATTTGTGACAAATATAATGCAACATATAAGTACAGAACAACAATAAGCCGTATATTTCAAAACATAAGATTTGTACAGATGGAAAGTTTGCCTCCTAAAATACTTGGAAAGTGCTGCTAGAATCCCGTGTTAAATAGGGTTTTACGACAAATCTCGGTTCATATGTAAAAAGTTCAAAACATCGGGTAAGGTTTCGTGCGAATGTGTGGAATAATTATTTTACTGACGGGACAGTGGGATTCTAGCAGCACTTTTTAGGCAAGAAAGATGTTTTTCTACTACATTTTTGACTCAAAAGAATTTTAAAACTCCGGTGTATTGTTGTTCTGTTAGCTTTTTTATTAAGGAAAATTTCGTTATTAATAGAAGTCACGTGATGCCGTGGTGGTGGTGCACGCCGTTGCATTAGACACTCTTTTATCTTTATGCAATAGAAAATAATAGTTTAAGTTTCTCAGCGGTTTTTGTAAATTATCAAACTTGATTTTATTTAAAAAGTCTAAATTTACAGATAAATGACTTATATGCTTCCTTAACATACCCGCGAAGCTGGTAAACAAGGGCTATTCTAGACACTGCATTAAAAATGAATGGTAAAGAATCAGTAAACAAGAGTGAAATCAGACTCTTCATTAAGCTGCTATAAAGCTTGCGAAGTATTCCAAAGAAATATTCACTGAAACATTGGAAATTTTCAGCAACCAATGTCTGTTGTATATTCACGTGAGCAGGAAGATTCAATGCACAAAAAAGATATAATGGGCATTAAAATGTGTATCGTCCTTTGCGACAAGGACGTACAACAACCAATGTACTTTTGGCCAAAATTTAAGAAGATATCACTGTTGCAACCACAATTATTTCAATAGAAGTTGTATTTCAATAGTGGTTACTATCTATGTTTGTTATTGAAATGCACTCACACCCACTATGTTTGTTATTGAAATGCACTCACACCCACTATTGAAATAATTATTTCAATAGTGGTCGTATTTCAATAGTCGTTATTACCTATGTTTGTTATTGGAATGCACTCTCAACCACTATTGATATAATTAGTTCAATAGTGGTCGTATTTCAATAGTGGCTATTACCTATATTTGTTATTGAAATGCACTCTCAAAGACTATTGAAATAATTATTTCAATAGTGGTCGTATTTCAATAGTGGTTACTAACTATGTTTGCTATTGAAATGCGTTCTCAACCACTATTGATATAATTATTTCAATAGTGGTCGTTATTTCAATAGTGGTTGCAACATATCACATATGATGTTTGATTGACTTTAAGACGCATAGCAAATTTAATAGATAACATTTTGGTGATAGTTCACAGTGATTTAAAAAATAGCATTTGACATTAAAAAAGTTTAGTACTCGATGGTCACTCTTTATTTTGAAAAATGAGTGAAAACAACAAGGTGTACATGTAAGAATATCAAAATAAAATATTTTTAAAAATCAAAAATTAAAGTTATGCACGTCTGTCTTATATTCAAACAAAAAATTAAAGGTTTATGTGATAAAGGAACATGAGCTTAAATCCACTACATTAAATTTCTTCATGACAGCGTCCAAACCCACACGCCATGAAGAGTAAAGGAATTTTGGGGATAAACAGAAAGTTAATGTTTTGTCACACCAACATTATTCGCCCTTTTGTCCTGTTTCATTTTCCAAACTTGAAAAAAACACCTTTCGAAGGAAGAAACAAATACATGAAATCGTAGGATCTCCCATATTCCAGTATACGAAGGACTATACCAAAAAATGTGTTCTAAAACAATCGGAAATTTTGCGGACATGTGTTTTAATTAAAAGAGAATATTTAAGTAAAACCATTTAGACTGAATCATTGAAAAGAGTTTGTTTCTTACGGAGCACCGAGGACATTATTTATTCAACAGCCCTCGTAAATACTCTCCCGCATTTCAAGAGGGTCTTTACACCGACTTCCTATTAGAATGTATTTGCTTACAAGATAATTGTCAAAACATTTCATTTTTGATATCTATACGATCGTCCGTTAAGCTAAATGTTTGTGATTTAAAGATATACTTACACTAAGACATCAAAGCAACGCTCATTTACGCCTTGTTCACAATTACGTTGATATAAAAAGTCACCCAATTTCACGTACATGTATGGAGGGATTAGTTCTTAATTTTATCAAAACATGAAATAATATCAAGCAAGCATCAGCTTCAAATACTTACCAAAGATTTTCTTCATGATAACAGTGTGAGTGTTTACTGTTATTTCCTTGTTTACGACAGATATACCCCGGCATACAGGACTGTATTATGTTACATGTAACAGCATAATAAAAAGCAGGAAGAAAACGATTCTTTATATCCATATTGTCCACGTGTGCATTTTTGTTTCTGTATTTTCCCTTTACGCTTTGTGTTTAAAGGGAAGTATAAATCGGAAGATATGCAGAGCTAAAAGCTCTTCGAGGAAAAACATATTGACAGGCCCGGTGTAACGTTGAATATTGACCCGAGTTGAAAATTGACCCGAGGTTCATTTTTCAACGTTGAATATTGAACCAAGGGTGTTTTTGCAACGTTGAAAATTGAGACCAAAAGTCGTTGAATTTATACCCGGGGTCATTTTTCAACAGCTTGATAATTTTTTTTCTTATCCCTGATAACCTCAACAAGTTGAAAATTGACCCTGTTGAATATTGACCCCACCTCAGAGTTTGAACATTTTTTGAACTGGGAAGTTGTTTTACGGGATTTATCAGTATCTCTTTATTTATATTTCGGTTTCAATTTTTTTCCTTTTCAAGAATAATAGACTCGGAAATAAACCTTTCACCCTGTATATATATATATATATATATATATATATATATATATATATATATATATATATATATATATATATATATATATATATATATATATATATATATATATATATATATATATATATATATATATATATATATATATATATATATATATATATATATATATATATATATATATATATATATATATATATATATATGTACATTTTGGTCAATGCAAGATTTTACACATGTAGGTATCTTCAAGCATGCCAATTTTATTTTTTGACAATACTTTCTAAAATCCATAGCATCCATAAATAACTAAAAAACTATGAGTAGGGCATAAAACAAAAATCCAGGAAATCTGGTTCTTGAAAGTGAGCCCTATATATATTGATCAGGTGGGCAGAACATCCCATCTAGTTAAATTCAGTATAAAAAGTAACAAAATGTATAGCCTAACAATAGAATTAAACAGATCGACCAAAATGAATCCAATGATAGGTTGTATTTGTGAAAAAGATCAATATAGCGACCATAGCATGTAAGTAATGCTGACTTTAAATTAGGTTGGTGAAATCCCTGTAACAATTAACTTATCTGTCCGTAGCCTGCCTCAGCTTGATCGCCTAGGAGCATAACCTTGAGAATGAGATTATTCTTATTCTAAAACATATCATTCTTATTCGATACAATGTGATTCCTATTCGATTATTTGTTATTTCTATTCGATTATTTGTTATTTCTATTCGATAAATTGCTATTCCCTTTCGAGGAAATGGGACAATATGATTCATATATCATAATATATCATTTTATTCGAAAACACGCGTTTCCTATTCGATGTCATTCATATTTGAAAACATGCGATGCCTATTCGCTTATTTTATCATTCCTATTCGATAATTTTATCTTTCTTATTCGATAATTATTTTGTTTATATGCAATAAAGATGTTGTTCGAAAACATACTAGCATCCATTTCTATTCGAAACAAATACCAGTCAATTCGATAAACTTCTTATCTTATTGCATAATTTTATCTCTCCTGTGCAATGTTTTTCTTATTCTTTTTCAATAATTGAATTCTGGGAAATATGACAAAACTAGAATTGATCCCCAAAACCATAAACTGAGAATAGACTTAAGTCAAAATTTTATTTTTTTAATATCTTCAGTTCCATTCGATGTATTAACTTATAAGTTTGCAACTGTGTAAAATACTTCAATTCAAACATATGTTGAAAGTTTTATTCTATTATCGAAATCATTTCCAAAGTTATATCAATTTGAAATTTTGAGTTAAGTCTGGTTGTAAACTCAATTAAAAAGGAATGTCATGTTTAACATTCATAGGCGTAGTCACAAGGGGGGGGGGACAACGGGGGCACTAGCCCCCCCCCCC
>PRKT01000645.1:190621-249690 GCA_003671525.1 Saccostrea glomerata
GGGGGGTCAAGAGTATGTCTGCCCCCCCCCCCACTTTTTAATGAAGAACAAAATCACAGCTATTTTGAAATAATACTAAACCTCATTTTATGGCATTTTTTTATTACAACTGAGTAAGCATTTCTCATGAAGTAATAGTTGTATAATATAGTAATGAAAGTATCATGCCTTTGAAAAAGTTGAGATCAACATAAATTAAGCTGTTTGATATTAAATCGATGTGTTTCTTTTTATATTTTGATGGAGTAATTAGAGGATTTACTTATTCAAAATACGAATTAATTTATTTGATTACGTCTTGTATCAATTTTTGACAAACATATCCAATATGTTTTTATATAAAGTACATGTAGATCCTTATTCAAGACTTCAAGGCATTGTTACGTCTCATCGATTACGGAACATGAAAAAATATTGATACAAGTTGTAGTAAATATTTCTTTCAGAAACATCAAGTCATACTCTATATTTTCTTTAATTGTGAAATCAGTACTTTTTCTGTTTTAAAAAAAAATATCAATTCAATATGTATTTCAGATTCTATAAATAGTAACTCAAGTCTTTATGCTGTTATATACTTAATCATGTGGTCAAGTTTGAGCCAATCAGAGAGCTTGGGATAAATGATTAAAATAATATTAGGTTACATCACTTATTCGAATAGATGAAATCACGAATGGGTGATATCACCTGTTCGATTAGGTGATATCACCTATTCAAAATCTGAATAGGTGATATCACTTAATCAAATAGGTGAAATCACCAACTGAATAGGTGATATCACTTAATCAAATAGGTGAAATCACCAACTGAATAGGTGATATCACCTTTTCGAATAGGTGATAATACTTTTGGCAGTAAATACCAAAAAGGCGCCTCATACCTATGGATTAAATCACGGTTAAGAAAACGTAGTCATAAATATGTGTTTTATGCTGTTGAATTATGAACCGGTTTCATGATCACAATTCCACGATCCGGCTCAGTTGTCAACGGATTAGGGTCTAAATTCAACACCTTTGGTCTCAGTATTCAACGTTGAAAAATGACCCCCGGGTCAATTTTCAACTCGGGTCAAAATTCAACGTTACACCGGCGAGTCAGCAGTGTCACCCTTCGAAAAAAAAATTTATCAATCCCCCCCCCCCCCCCAAAAAAAAAATGACGATGTTTTTCGATTTATTTATCTACTTAAACTGTTATTTCAAAATATTACTAACCGTGTGTTCCTTAGATATTTTTTCACTGTTTCCACAACAAAATATCCCTCGTAATTGCTGTTAATAGCCCTCCTGGCATTGAAATGAAGATCATCGAAAATTTCGACCTTTATACTTCCATTTTGGTTTGTAAGATGATACGGTCAAACACGCTTCGTGCAGATGTCAACAACGAATGCACTTGATAAAGGAGTAATAATTTTTTTTTACATTTATCTTTTTTGTCATTGAGGTAAAAACTTGAAAGAATTAACTATACTGGACAAAAAAAAAGATAAGGATCATCAAATTAAATTCGTTTTTACAAATACTGTATCATAGAAAACAGATTGCAGTTTTAATTTTAGCATCATATTTATATATTTAAAAGGTGAAAATTAAACATTGGATGTGATAAATTTGTTTGAAAACATGCTACGAATTGTTCAATTCGGTCACTTTAGAATTCGACATGTTGGGAGTCGACCTGAAAATGAGATTTTTTTCAGAAGGGTCAAATTACGTCACTAAAATGATAGCCAGTATTTTGTATAACTGCCCCGCGAGGCCCTGCAGTGCAGACCCATGCTGCCCATCAGCCGTCTAAGGCTAGCCTGAAGGATCTGTTGCCATTCCTCCAGCAATGCTGTCTGAAGCTTCCCTCGATTTTGGGGAAGTGTAACACTAATTGAAATGCGTTGCTAATGAATGTTCCAGGCATGTTCAATTCACTTCAGGTCTAGAGAACGACTTGGTTGTTTCCCTTTGCATGTACTCGTTTAAGATTCGGACTCTATGCGGTCGAGCATTATCGTCCATTAGGATGAAATCCTCCCCCAGAGTACATGCAATACGTCTAACAATAGGATGAAGAATATCATTTTGGTATTTTAAACCTGTCAGATTGCTTTAAAAAATGTGCAGATCAGTTTTGCAGTCAATACTTATACCTGCCCAAATCATCACCAAACTCTGTATTGCTCAGAAATTACACAATCAGCATATCTTTCCTCATTTGCAATCCAAACTGTTTAAGTAGAAATCCGTCTATCCGTTGCTCTCTGATGCCCAGTATTAAGCTTAAGAGCACTTTGGAAGCGGTGCGTCTCAGCAAAATTGGCCAAATAACGACCCTCATGGACTGCCGTACACCTTGGACGTCCCGATTTTAGCCTTTTTAGACAATTTTCTATCTGTAAATATCGGTTCCATAACCGTTAATTCACCTTTGGGAAAGATAAAGTCTTTATGCAACCTGACGTTGCGTTTTGCCAGATTCCAGCGCTAGCATCCCTGCTGCCATGGAGTGTTCGTCCATACTCATATACCTCCTCATAGTGTCTTATCACCAGTTCTGGCCAGATATACTGAAATTTTCTTATGTTCACTAAAGAAAACCCTCTTTGATACTTCTACTTTTTTAACGTTACGTATGTCCCAATACTCATTAAACACGCGTGCCTTTAAGTATCGAATTGTGTTAGAGACATGTTTTAATACTACTGAAGCCTTCTTGTCACATAAATTCATGGGTATGAGAATATTACATCCAGCTACAAATGTACTTCTGACTACAATTTTTCTGAAACATAAAGTTACTGAAATTTATACGAGAGTGCATTTGGTTGATTTGCAATTTGCAGACGTGATTGAAATCTGTAATAATGATTCTTGTGTAATATTTTTTATATTTATCTCTTGCATGGTATACTTTTAAAATAGTCCCGTCCTTCTTAATATTTTTTATGTGATCTAATTCCAGATGACGCCACTAATGTATCACATGTCGAAAATTTAAGTCATAAAACGAATTAAGTATCCTTTTTTATTTTAACGTTTGTTGCAAGGTTATTGGACTCATGTTAGAGAATACTAAGACGAACTGGCTGTTCAAGTGCACGAGCTTTGTTAGATATTGTACATTTGTATACGGAATGCTTCGAGGCATACTCGTTAACTTACTACAAACTTGGCGTCTCAAAATGTGCCAACATATTGAACGCTAAAATTCTCTAAATTCTTTAAAATTAGACGCATGTTTTGGGTTTCCCAGATCATTACATGGACGTGGTCATTTCTTTCTATAATATTGAAGTGTACCCATCGTTTATCCGTGAAAACGAGTTTAATACCCGATATAAGGGTATCCTAAAAAGGACTACTTCAATTACACTGAAAAAAATTAATGATGCTTTCACAGATTCTTTTTTACATACCTGTATTGCTACTGTGCATCTTCGATTACACTTTTTGATCTGACACATATTTTGGGTCTCCCATTGTAAAACTTCGCCACTATCTAATGGCATATGGGAGGCGGGGTATCATTTATCGAGTTGATTGCTCCATATATATTAAATAAGACCAATTTATAATTATGTCGTGCATGTAGTACAAGTCCAAATAGCAGTATTATGAAGTAATCAATGATATGCATATTGTGTAAACCACACAGTTCTTTCATTTAGTAACTGAGTGATTCTTGATGCAAATTTAAATGAAAAATATACTCACAATCTATTCAAGGTTTAATGATAACATTAAAAATGAACACAGTAAGGTAAAAAGTAAATTTACCAAAAAATAATGTTTCATTTAAACGTAAAATGTTATTTTTAGACTTTAGAAAGTAACACATAACTCTTTAAACATCCCCTTCTGAATATTCAATTAAAATGTGCTAGTTTGCCATGTACAACATATGCAGCCTGATTTCTACAATGCATAAGGTGTATTAATGTCTTTATCTGAGCGAAATAAATATTCTTGGTCATTTTTAAATGCCTGTTTTTCAGATACTGAGGTCGAATTTTTCTTGGCGTAGTGCAGTAACCCTTGGACTTTCGGTCAAGGAACTGTTGTTGTTCATGCTTTTGAAACACATGAACCTGATGAGTGAAGTGTATACTTGCATCTGCAGCTCTCCTTTTTAGGTCACCTGAGTCACTCAGGTGACCTATTGCTATCTGTTTTTGTCCGTCGTCGTCCGTCGTACGTCGTTCGTCGTCAATAGGTCGTAAACTTTTGAACATTTTCAGCTTCTTCGCTGCAACCACTGAACCAATTTCAACCAAATTTGGCACAAAGCATCTATGGGTAAAGGGGAACAAAAATTGTGAATTTCATGATCCCTGCCCCCCTGGGGCCTGGGGGTGGAGCCAAAACCACTAAAATTAATGCAATCTTAAAAAATCTTCTTCTTTACTCCTGGACATCAAGCAGTCAAACTGTCTGCATGATTGTAATCAGCATTGAGTCCTTTACCAAAATTTCGAAATTCATGGCCCTGGGGTCAGGGGTTCTTGTGCTAGGGTGGGGCTAAATAAGTATATGATGACCGTCAAGCGAAAACCACCCTTATGTGCATTATGACGTTATCGAGAAAACGAGCGCTAAAGTTGACGTCATAAATGTTTGCCGAATATTGAAAATAAATGCAGTGTGAAGACGCATCATTAATTATAATATTTCTTTATACAGTAAATGCTTATACCAATTTAAACAACAAAATGAGTAGTCGTAAGTATAATTATTAAAGTGCACTGTTTTACAGGAAACTGAAGGTGAAAATCCTTTGAAGTAGCGAATACCACGATCTTTGCCTTTATTTTCATTCTCGAGGAAAATGTTCTTTTTACTTCTAAAACACAAATATGGGGGAGAAATCGCATATTATCTTTAGACTCGGGCAGCAACAAAATGGACATAGATCTACTCTTATTCAACATTATTTTTGTCACTATTTATTGATATTTTTCTATATTTATGATAAAAAGCATAGAAACCTAAACAAAGTGTAAAGCCAAGGCGTTGGATTTCATACAAAGGTGTGTAAGTTTATTGCAAATTAACTAAACAGCGTTGTGTACCAAAAATCAAAAAAAAAAAATAATAAAAAATAAATCGCTTCCTATGTGTCTGAAATAATCTACATGTAAAAATAATGTAAACGAAGGTAAGTAACTTGCATTATACTTATACATGTATTTATTGTTACCTGGCAACAGGAATCGTTCAGTATTCACCACTTCCTTCGAAGATTTTTCGCTATCTTTGTATATCTTATTTCCATGTTTTTGCTATTTAGAGGAGAAAGTAGGAACTGTTGATTATTCATTCTATAGAATATTTGCTAAAATGAAAAAAAAACAAATTGATATTTTTTTTTAATCTGTTGGAATAGTAATGCAACATTATGTATCTCTCAATCAGTTAATCAAAGACGAATGCAGCCTACATGTTTTAGGAAAAGATGAGAAATTATCATGAAAAAAAAAATCATTTAATCTCTAAATTATGTTTTATCCTACTACAACATGGTTTGGGGTGGGTATAAGCAACTTATACTTTGATTAGGTTATAGAAATTAAATTAATATAATTGGTTCAAATAAAACCTGAAACTGATGAAATATTTAGCATGTGGCTAATACACGTAACTCTATAATTAAGCTATTAATTTTTTAAATGTGTCATTTAATCAACCAATCAAACCACAATTACACAACTGTACAATGACATAGCATCTTTTTAAAAGGGGCAGTCAGAGAAAAAAATTAACTTACGTGAAAAAAAGTTTACACTGTACAAGCAATATGTTCAAACTCGAAAATCCTATTTCGTGGGGGGAGGGGGATAAGCCAGCAGAAAGTTGACATGCAGTGAGATTAACACCATATTCAAGGCTGTTTTTACAACCCGTTGCACCTCTCTCAACAGAATTACGACAGGTGCGTTATGCACGGGACTATTCTTATGAGCTTTCGATTCCGCTCCACGTGCATGTACATGTATTACAAGTTGACCTGCAGTTATAGCTGCAGAACTGTAGCTCTCCGAAATATTTATACCCCCGCTCCGAAGGAGAGGGGGGGTATACTGTTTTACCCTTGTGTGTCTGTCTGTGTGTCCGTGTGTCCGTGTGTCTGTGTAGCTGTGTGTCCGTCCGAAACAAATTTTCGTCACAGTTTTCTCAGCAACTACTCATCGTAGATGCTTGAAATTTTAATACAATCTTCTCTGAGGCATGCCATATGGTGGGATACATTTTCTCTCAAATCGGATATCAACTTCCTGTTTGCCTGTTGGTCTGTCCGTTTCATACATCACAAATTTTCGTCACAGTTTTCTCAACAACTACTCATCGTAGATGCTTGAAATTTTAACACAATCTTCTCTGAGGCATGCCATATGGTGGGATACATTTTCGCTCAAATCTGTTGTCAACTTCCTGTTTGTCTCTGCGTCTGTCCGTTTCATACATAACAAATTTTCGTCGCAGTTTACTCAGCAACACAGGCGCTTGACGTTTTTAACCTTTCTCTTTATAAATAAAAAATTTCCCTACTAGTAATAATAAACAAGGTCGGACACGTAGCCATCTTGGATTTTTTTCAGGTCAGCTACCTCACCTCGATTTTTAGTCTACAATATTTTTAAAATAAACAGATACAACCCTTTCCTTGGAGTGCTTACCTTAACTATGCCTCCACTTTCTGGCAATCCAACTCAAACCACATTAAACCCTCTCTAATCTTTAAAATATCGCTTCATACTCAGTCTACTGCTACCGACTCGGTAAAAACTTAGAAAAGGGAGGCCGGAAGTTTATGTTTTTATGTAAATGAGAATTCCCTCTACTTAAATTTGATTGATTACTAAGGTATTTATATGATAAATACCAGTAAAACTGTTCAAGCTCCATTATTTTGTGTGTGTTTTATTTTTCATGCTGTAGATTTACATGATGCAAACAGTTCGTTTTCTATTTCAAATATCACCGCAATTTTAATATTCATAACTCTTAAGATATCAACCAATCAGAAAAGGGCTTTCCCGGATTATGACGTTCTAACATAAACTTCCGGCCTCCCTTTTCTAAGTTTTTACCGAGTCGGTAGCAGTAGACTGAGTATGAAGCGATATTTTAAAGATTAGAGAGGGTTTAATGTGGTTTGAGTTGGATTGCCAGAAAGTGGAGGCATAGTTAAGGTAAGCACTCCAAGGAAAGGGTTGTATCTGTTTATTTTAAAAATATTGTAGACTAAAAATCGAGGTGAGGTAGCTGACCTGAAAAAAATCCAAGATGGCTACGTGTCCGACCTTGTTTATTATTATAGTAGGGAAATTTTTTATTTATAAAGAGAAAGGTTAAAAACGTCAAGCGCCTGTGCTCAGCAACTACTCACCATAGATGCTTGAAATTTTAACACAATCTTCTCTGAGGCATGCCATATGGTGGGATACATTTTCGCTCAAATCGGATATGAACTTCCTGTTTGTCTGTGCGTCTGTCCATTTCACACATAACAAATTTTTGTCGCAGTTTTCTCATTAGCTATTCATAGCGGATGCTTGAAATTTTATTAAACCCTTTGTTGAGGCATGCCATATGGTGGGATTAGTTTTGATATGAATCTGATGTCAACTTCATATTTTTCTGTGCATATGTCTGTAATTGAACTTGTGTTTATATATTAACATGATAGTGCTTATTTACATCAGAGCGGGGGTATTACTAGTGAGCATTGGCTCACAGATTTCTTGTTTGACAGACCGGTCTTTAAATTTTTTTTTCGGGAGAGCTACAGTTCTGCAGCTAACCTGCAGGATTTTCGGATTACATATTTGGCCATGTATGGTATACATGTACTTAGTACATATATTTTTGCTGCTGTGCATAAATTTATTGACTAATCCTGTAGATTTTAAATTGTTATATTAATGAACAAAAGTTTCACTTGTATCTCTTTTGCATTTAAATTTCTATGTACTATATGTACATGTATTTTAATTGCATGACATATAGTTATATTTAAGGAGAGGAACTCGTAAGTTGAAAAAACTTGTTTCCAATCCTTTTGTTCATACAATAAAACATGTTCAAAACAAGTACATGTACATAGTTACTATTAGTATAATGCTTTCATGGGACAATGCTTCATGTATCATTTCTTTTCAATATAAAAACTAATGTCACACCAGGTGCACGAAACGCGTACTTATAAGAGAAAGCAGCCATTACCCCTCCCTCTAAATTTTACGTTTTAAAAACTTTATCCTGTGCGGAATTTTCATCCTAATAAATATTTTTCTTTTATTAAAAAATATGGACCCTAGCCACACTGTAAAATTACAAATTCACTCCTGGTAATGTATTTTTATATGCATAGCTGAAACAAATACACATGTAGGTATAATGTTTTAATTAATTGTCTTAATTTTAGAAAAATTGTCGTCTACAATTAAGCAGGAAAAAAAACCACATAGTCAATTATTTTCAAATAATTAATTCTTTACCTAAATCAGACATTTATTCATCGTGGAGACTTGCTATCAAAAAAAAAATTACTTCCTATGCAAGCCCTGTACATCGATAAAAGGTGGTGGATGTTGGAATTCCTTTAATAAGTAAAATATATAGAGACGGAGAGAATTTTATCGATTTGTGAACTTGCTTTCCACCACGAGGCGCGACAAATGCGCATTTTCAGAACATAAGAAAGGAGGGGGGTGTCCTTCCATTTACTGGAAGTTCAGTACCAAATTTAAAGTTTTAGTGGGTATAAATTATACTTGCAGCAATGTGTATAATATGCATCTTTAGTGTCAGAGATGGCATTAATTACTTTGATAAAGCTCTTCAGGCCATTTGAGTGAGATTAATACTTTCTGTCCTTGTGGGTTTTTCCTAAATGAATTTATTCTTTTTTGGAGCAGTTTGAAGAACAGATTCGATTGTATCTTTCTATTTTCAACGAACGCCTTGATTTAATTTATGTGTGAAATAATATACTTTCTCTTTCGTCGCGGGTTCGAATCCCACCGTGGGACGTGGAGACCGGTCCTTCGGATGAGACCGTATAAACCAAGTTCCCGTGTCGCAGTAAGCGCTGGCATGAAAAAGATCCTTACCTGCTCAATGGCCCTGAGGACAGAGTATAATACAAAATTTTTCTCCACCGGAAAGCAGTGGTGTCTTCTTATGAGTGAAACATTCTCGAGAGGGACATTAAACAGTATATATATACAACCAATCTTCTTCCATGGAAAATTATAGGACCGTTTATCAGAATGCCCCTTATTAGCAGACATAATTTCCGTATTCCGAATTTATTTAAATTCGTATACACGAGACACAGGAAAGTTTTTCTGTGGCCTTATAAATTTAGATATCCACAATGTTCATGTATTATCAATTCCCAACAGATACTTTCATTCATATGTCGACTCGACGTACCATGATCATGAAATCGTTCAATCATAAAATGACGAGAAAAAAAACTTCTGAAACAAAAGAGCATTCAAACTATCAATCTGATCTGATCTGTACATGTATTTCTTTCTTTTTTTTTGGGGGGGGGGCATAAAAATCTTTAGTATTAGTTGAATCTGAGTTTTCCGTCGAGATTTTACGAGCATAGACCATATAAACAATAAACCTCCTCCCCTAAAAAGAAAAATAAACTGACAAAAATGATTGTAAAAAAAAGAAACAAAACATCTAGTGTCTCTTTTTTAAGGGGGGGGGGATAAAAACCTGATATTTCCTCTAAAATGCTAAAATTATCGACCATAAAAGGTGACAATATATAACAATGTTATTAAATAAAAATCACTTATGTTATTCCATTTGTTGTCCGAGGTGATTGTTCTTGTGCAGTTTTTAAATGAAACCATGGAAATGTGAGAACAAAAAAAATTGACGTTGTCCGATAAAACACGGCGTCATAATGAAGAATTTGTATTTCTTATTTGAAAAATTTCACTTATTTTTAGTCTTTGAACAACGACATGTTATATATCATTTGAAAGAGGAGAAAATTGTCTATCAGAATCACTAAACAACTCAAAATTTTCACTTAAGGGTGGTTTTTGCTTGACGGTCATCATATAGTGAAAATGCATTATTTCTTTGAAAATCTTCTTCTCTGCTCCTGAATATTAAATAAACCAACTAAGTACATAGTTATGATGAGCAAGAGTGCCTCTACCAAAATTGTAAATTTTATGGCCCCAGGGTCAGGGGTTCTGGTGTTCGGGCGGGGCTCTATTGATTATATAGAGAAAATACATGAATTCTTTGAAAATCTTCTTCTCTGCTCCTGGGTATTAAATAAACTAGCTAAGTACATAGTTATGATGAGCAAGAGTGTTTCTACCAAAATTGTGAATTTTATGGCCCCAGGGTCAGGGGTTCTGGTGTCAAGGCGGGACTCTATTGATTATATATAGAAAATACATGAATTCTTTGAAAATCTTTTTTACTCCTGGGTATTAAATAAACTAAGTACATAGTTATGATTTACAAGAGTGCCTCTACCAAAATTGTGAATTTTATGGCCCCAGGGTCAGGGGTTCTGGTGTTAGGGTGGGGCTCTTTTGATTATAGTGAAAATACATGAATTCTTTGAAAATCTTCTTCTCTGCTCCTAGGTTTTAAATAAACTAAGTACATAATTATGATGAGCAAGAGTGCCTCTACCAAAATTGTGAATTTTTTGGCCTCAGGGTCAAGGATTCTGGTGTTAGGGCGGGGCTGTATTGATTATACATGTGAAGTAAAAAAGCATTAAATCTTTTAATACTTTCTTCTTTGCTCATAGGTTTTAATAGATGAACTACCTATATAGTTATGAGTAATCTCTTATCTTCAAGAATTGTACATTTCAAGGCCCCAGGGTCAGTTGTACTGTAGAGGGGGGCTGTACTTATATACTGAAAATGAATGAATTGTTTGAAACGTGCTCCTTGGTATTAATCAAATATTTTTGAAAAGCAAGGATGCCTTTCCAAATATAGTGCAATGTGAGGATCTAGGCCTAAGAGTCAAGGGTTCATGTGTGGTAGCGGCACTACTGATTATTGCTGAATATTACTGATTAGTTGAAATGCATTTTTTGTTCCCCTACCCTGCCCATTGGTATAAAGTAACCAAACTAAGGAACTGCTAAGTGTATAGTTATGATGACCAAATTGTAAATGCTATAGCATCTGGCTTAAAACATGGATCAAATTCAATCACTAGAAAGTTGTTGAATAATGCTCAGGTGACATATAAGGCCCATGGGCCTCTTGTTCTTTTTGTTGAGAATTTTCAACATTAGCAATGACAATGCTTGCTATCAGTTATTTTTAGGAAATATAAGCATTACATCCGAATAAAAAAGAATTTTTCCCCGGGATTTTAATACAATACTTATGATAAACAGAGACAAAATCTTGAAAACCAAAAATATTGTCAAAAATTTTATCAAAAATGCAAATTTTGATTTCTGTTAAGAGGGCTAAAAATCAACTTCCGGTATTGGAATGAAAATCATTCAACCGTTGAATAACTGATTTGGCAAAGTAAAAGATGTACTTACTTTTTTGGTACATAGTAATATCCCGTATATAATTTTCACCCTAAATCAGGTTGTTGTGTTTCTTCTTTGATTGTGAGTGTATAATTATATTATCTTTCAAACAGCACCAAATTCAATTTCACTTAAACTACACGTACATTCATTGACAACATAATACCCGTAGGTTAAACAATTTTTATCATATCAATGCACTACATACATTATAAGCTGATGTAAAGTTAAATCAGTAATTCATAACGCTTCTTCACTGTATTTTTTCGAGCACAAAGTATTCATCTGTTTTGTCTTCTTGACTAGATATTATATCCTTTTCAACCACAGACTTATCCTCTGGAGGTGTATCGTTTCCACCGTTCTCCAAAGTCACAGTCCCGTATCCGTCAGATGGTTTCGATACTGAGGCATCTATTCTGGCTTGATCGTATTCCAAAGTCACAGTCCCGTATCCGTCAGATACTGAGGCATCTATTCTGGCTTGATCGTATTCCAAAGTCACAGTCCCGTATCCGTCAGATACTGAGGCATCTATTCTGGCTTGATCGTATTCCAAAGTCACAGTCCCGTATCCATCACCCGGTGTTGAAAACGAGGCTCCTGGTCTGGTGTGATCGTAGTACTCACTTCTGTCCATAGTGTTTGCTTCATTCAACGTGTTGTATACACCATCTTTATTCTCATGAATATTCCCATTCTTCCAAATAGGGGGTACCCGAGATTCTTTGATAGACTTTTCCTGAAAAAGATACGAATGTGAAAAGATAGAGAATACGACTTGTGTGTTTTTTTAACTGATTTTATATTGAAGAGGTTTAATTTTTATGTGAACTAAACATGCATAACACTTAAGTAATGCATCTGAATACCTAATACATGTATGATCATCTCATAAAAACTATGTGACTTTAAGCATTTGATATAGGCCTAGTCACTCGTTTTTTTTTTTATTGTTTTTCTTTTTTGTTTTTTGTTTTTTGCTGACAAGGTAATTGAACATGACTCAAATGAATGTATCTTTGTATTTTGCAAAGATGTTTAAGTTCCCAATGACTCCTCACTAAAGTCCACTTGGGTTTTAACAATCACAGTCAAAATTTTACATTTATATAATCATTATTTAGAGAATATTTACACTGTTAGAGAGGGTTATGTGGATGTACATGAATGTGTGTAGATGAATTCCTTTGTGTACTCTTACGTCATTAATTTCACTGTACATGCTCTTTCCTGTATCTTCCTCTACAGCTCTTTCGTTTATACGCATCATTTCTGTCTGATATGACGGCTTTTGTATGGCTTTTTGTACAGGATTTCTGAAGAAAAAAAATATTCGAATTAATTTGCACATGTAGATAACACCGTTTAAAGTTATAATCACAAAAATATAACAAGTAACTACTCTCCTTATTTTTTAAAAACTGCTCAATTCTTTTTTAACGAAAATATCTTCATAATGCTATGCTGTTATTTTCTGAACATTTTATTGATGTTTTAGATCAGAGTTTACATGTTCACATAAAGCATGCTTGATTTGTGTCAAACATTCAATATTTAAACCTGATACTCTTTTTCTGACTATAGCGGTGAAGCATGAAGACAAGGACTGTGACAAGAGATCCAAACAAAGCGCCTCCAACAACCGATCCAGCTATATTTCCGGACGGGCACTCTTTAATTTACAATCTTAATGTTCATTAAAATTGATAAACAAATATTTTTGTAAACATTTTAAAGAAAAAAAGATTTATGTTAATTAAAACTTATACTAGTGTATTGGAAATGCATACCTTCAATGTTCTGTTTCTCTACGACTTTATACGCTGGTGTTTGGTCTAAATGACAATATTAAGTTATAAGAGATAGAGAGGTTAATTTAAGAAAGGCATTCAGCATTGCATATCAACAACGCTTATACATGTTGTCCAAAATATATGACGTTTTCTTGTTTTTTTTACGGTTTGGATATTTTACGTGCCAAGAAAACGTCAGAACCGGCGCCTTTACGAAAACTCGGATTCATCGCCTCCAACCGTAGGCGGTATTCTGGGGTGGATTTTCGATACTTGCAAAGCGAAATAAATGGCAAACTCACAACTTATCAAGAGTACAATACTATTAGTACTTAATACCTGGTAAAAATTATTTCGTTTTTATGGCTCATTTATTAAATATGCAATCCGATGAAAACATTGTATCAGATCTACTGTCGAGATTTTTCCTCTTTTCGTGCATTTTAAGGGCTTGCAAGTCAAGTGTCAAAATGTGGAGTGTCACTTCCTTTTCATCGATTTTGTTGTCAATATTAGAAGCATTGTGCTTTTAATAAATTATGACTTCAGCATTTATTTCGGTTTGCAAGTATTTCGGAAATCAACTCGAAATTTCCAGTTAGTAATGGCGCCGGTTCTGAGGTTTTTCTGACGTAAAATCTAAAAAAAACCTGGATAACGTCAGACATTTCGGACTAAAACGCTTAATGATATTTTTATCATCAGCGGTTGCTACAAAGCATCAACATTCTTAGAATTTCTTTGAACAACTTGTTTGACAATATTCAATTTAATTTAGAGATTAACTGTTTTTCAAATTTTTAAAAATATAAAAATTACACCGGCAGCAAAATATTTCTTAAAAAACTTAAAAAGCAGTGATGATCTATAAAGAAATTATTATTCTAATACATACCTATAATATTTTTACTTGGTATGGTAGATGTAGTCACTGGTGTCTGAGTTTTACTAGTAATACATACAGTTGTACATAAAGGACAATTTATCATACAGTCCCCACAATCACTTGGATCTGGCAAAGTTAACAAAATATTTTATTTTGATTTAAACCTTGCTAAAACAAATTTAGTTTAAAACTGCCATTGGATTCCGAAACGTCATAGAATTCCTTAAAATCAATGATACACAGCAGATTCTAATAAATGTTTTACAAATTTTATTCTTCACTTGAATATAACAGGAGTGAATCAGAAACATCAGAAGTACTCTGCAACAATATTCGAGAAGTGAAGTAAATCAGACGTGGATACTTAACGTTTCCAAGGAAACTTTGGAATATTTGAAATCACAAAATTTTACCAATTCAAAACCATAAAAAAAACTTGTGTCTTTCAATTTTTATTTACAAATATTCACCATGACAAATTAAAGTTAGTTTACTAAACTTCTCATTGGTCATTTGCACATACTTTTTGGTAATTAAAGACATTCTGAGTGTACACACAAGTACATATACTTTGAAGTTGATATTTTAAAAAATATGGTTGAGTTTCTGATTTCACTTATTGTAAGTGATTAATTACCTGCTATGATCATTAATTATGAAAATTTAAATATGTACATCATTGTTTCATGGCATGTACTAATTTTGGTTTGGGTGAATAAAATGAACTTGAACTTTTAACTAGTGGCCAATAAGCAAGTACTCGAATAACATTTACTTTCTTATCAATTATTCTTCTTTACATTTTGACATGCATCGTTTGTTAAAAGGTAATGTAATAAAAGTAGTTTAGTGTTATACAAAAATTTAAACCTTTTATATACACATGTATTAGATATATTATTCAAAGAAAAGTATCGACCTAGCATATCATTTACTTGTACATGTAGTATTGAATTTAAATGAAGATTTTTTTTTAGTCATGTTGTATTGAAACTGTACCTCTTACATCACATGTAACACTATGCTTAAATTTGTAACATGGATTACATTTGTAGCCTCCGCTGCGTCCATTTGAACTACAACCTGCCACGATATAAAATCTAAATTAATTTTAAAACAATTTATTATTCAAATTTTCATTATTAAAAAGCCTACACGCCATTTTGTTTTTCATTTTAAAACAATTTTTTTCATTCTTACCCGAGCAATTATATAAGTGAGACGCCTTTGTAAAAAGAATGCATCCACAAATAAGAAGGTTTACTGCAACAAAGAACAAAAATATTATATACATCTAGAACAAGAAAATAATTGACTAGTAAACTTTATAGAAAAAATAAAAACAAAGTTTTTGTCATACTTACTTCAAAGCTAAGATAAGAAAACATCAAACATATACAATGGCATTTTTTTTTTAAATTATGTAAGTCAAACATCGTTTCACGAAAGTTCTTTTTTTTATTTTGTTCTTATTACACCAACAATTATCGTAAATAGTTAATTTAACCTGTATAAAACATGTTTATAAGTTGCAATATTTGATAATTTACAGTGTATTTCAAGTATATATTCTATAATTTTTCATTTGTTTGGTACGATTTTTATTAACTTGTATTCCGTCAATTGCTATTTGAATATTACATTAATTTGCATTTGTATTGTATTTTTCTTTATCTTCTATTTGATTTTATAGTTTTTAATTGCATAATTCTCATACACATTTTTTTCATTTTTCGTTGCATTAATTTTCTGAAATCTTCCATATGTACTGTAAAGAATTTGTATTCAAATTTGTATTCAAATTTATAATTTTTCATCTGTATTTATTTGTATTCATTCAATTAATTTGCGTATCATGTTTTCTTAAATTTCCCATGTGTATTCTTAATATTTCCTTCTAATTTGTATAAATTTACAACACAAATTTAAAGTATGCTATTCAAATGAAAAATTATGCTACTCATTTGAGAAATTATACAATGCAAATAAAAAAATTATAGAAAATATAATCGAATAATTTCTTGGGTGAAATTTTCGACGTTTGAGAGAAAGTGTTTAGCGGGGATTCGATTTCGTGGCTGGAAAATGTTTGGCAGAAATGTTTATGCGATTTTACACTTCGTGGTGGTCGTAAATTTGTACATGTAAGTCTCCCAAAAAACGAAAAAAATTAAACCCCAGTAAAATTAGTATTTACACAGTATATGGTATTTATTTTTCGTGCATGATGTCCCCCGTAGTGGATGCTGTAGTTTTCGTCCTGTCTGTTTATCTGTTTGTCCGCAAAAACATAAATCTCGCGCATATATTTTGATTGGATGGAGCTATGGCTTTTATATTGCAGAAGTGTATTCCTTGAGACAAGAACTTTCTTTGGGTACCAATTTTGTATTTCATCTTTATATTTGGACCAATTTTAGAAAATCTTTACCTTTATCATAACTTTTAATAAGTTGGCGCTAGGGTTTTCATACTTCACATCTACATTTCTTACGACAAGGGTTTCTTGGTTCCATGTACTAGTACTTTGACCTTTTAACCTTGACCTACATGTTCATGTAGCAGTTGACCCACATTTAAAAAGCCATAAAGTTTGAATATTTGCTGCTTGAGTTCTCATATTACACAAGTAGATCTATATTTATTGAAGCAAGTCCTTTCTTTTGGTAATGACATGTTGGATCTTTTGACATTGACCTTTGACTTTCACTTACATTTTAGAAACTTTTAAAAAATTTATCCGTTAATTGCCTTACGGGAGCATCAGTGGGTTTTTTTCTTTTTAAAATACTTATTTCATATTTCTCGAGATTAGGGACCTTTAATAACAAGCAAGGAACAAACCAGGACTTCATGTGACATCAAAGCCTAGCTAGACAAACAAAATGCCAGGTGAGGTTTAAAGAGATTGATCTTTTAAAATACTCAGAAGTGAATCAGGTGCATGTATCTGCGCTCGCTCTAAGTGCTGTTAGTATACATTTAATATCATATAAGTGAACATCCTTTCCTATTACGCGAGTTAATTATTGATAAAAAAAAAATCCTAGTGTATATTTCAACTTACCTACATGTACAGCATTCTCCATATTGGATGAATATTTTTTTTATAAAAAGTTGTTTCCTTTTCTCAAATGCTATAACCGGCTTGGAGATGTGATCTTTGTTTGTAGCAGGAAGTCGATCACCCAAATGTTGTCCGCTTGTGTCAGCTTACTTCTTGTTTATTTCTATTAAACAATGATAGAGTGTTTATGAACAAATTTATGTGGGATGTATTAAATTTTATTACAAACATGTTTCAAATGTCAAACAGCGTACCGTGTGTTTTTTTTTTTTATACTTCTATATTGGCCATATTATTCTGAAACAGGCATAGTATGATGAAATTTTTGGGTTTTTGTTCAACAAAAGGGGGGACTATGATTTTCCCATTTACTTTCAGAATTTTTTTTCGCGTATCAACACGTATGAACTAGGCTCAATGATGTTGCAAAACTAAACAGGTACTGCATTCTTTTCAAATTAAGAAATTAAAACATTTTAGTTTAGATAAATTAAACTTAATAAAAACTTGATTGTAACAACCATTTGAGTATTGTATCTGGACCATAGCTCTTTTTACAATTATTTGAGGCCCCAGAAAGGATGTCCTGTCGATACAAAGAGACTTCTTGGAAGACTCACAATATTTCTTCCCGGTAAAACTGACTAAAGTTAAACACGGTTTTTGAATTGATTGACGCTTTGAACGAAGTGATTTTCATTCCAAGTTTTATGCATATTGTAAAGCTAAAGGAAAAAACAAATTATGTTTAAAACGAAGAAAAATCGCCTTTCCTTGGCACTTCGTTTTAATTGTGAATGAATACATAATGCACATGTAACCCATTCCCTGGAAGACTATTTACATGTATAAAGCAAGTTGCTATGAATTAATAATTATTTTGTTCCAAACTCGCTAGACTTAATAGTTATTTTGTTCCAAACTCGCTAGACTTCTGTTTATGAAAAGAAAAACAAATGTTGTGTGCGAAATAGATATTTTTTTCAATGGGTGGCACTACTCTCCCGCCGGGTCTGTCAGTATATTTTTTCTCAGAGAGCTTCAGTTCTGCACATCTTCCCATTTATACTTCCCTTTAAACATAAAGCATACAATAAAAACAGACAACAAATGTACACGTGGACAATATGCATACCAAGAATAGTTTTCTTCCTGCTTTTTTATTGTGCTATTGCATGTGACATAGCGGTATTACAGTCCTGTATGCCGAGGTATATCTGTTGTACAGTGTATACAAGGAAATAACAGTAAACATTCACACTCTTAACATGGAGAAAATCTTTGGTAAGTTTTTGAAGCTGCTGTTTACTTGATATTTTTTCAAGGTTTTAATAAAATGAAGAACTAACCCCTCCAAATACAGGAAATTGGATGACTTTTTATTTCAACATAATTGTGAACAAGGCGTTTGCTTTAATGTCTAGTGAATCTTAAAATCACAGAGACTCAGCTTAATGGACGATCGTACATATTTCAAAAAGTAAATGATTGGACAATGACCTTGTAAGCAAAAACAGCCTAATATAAAGTCGTTGTAAGACCCGCTTAAAAAATGGGAGGTTATATAGCCCCCACCTCTTTATACCACCGCTTGAAAAGTGGTATATTTTATATAGTGATTGGGATGTCCGTTTATCCGTCGGTTACACTTTCGGGTACACGTCTCTTATCCGCAACCCTTCTTACACCACTGAATGAAATTTAATGGGCCTTTCACAGAAAATTTGTTACATAATGTCATTGATTGATCCGACACATTTTTTGGTTTTCCCACAGTAAAACATGGATACTGTCATTCTTTCTACGTATAATGTTTAAGATTACCATCTCTGATTCGCAACTCTTCCTACACCACTCAATAAAATGTTATGTTGCCATTACAGATTCTTTATTTCATAATGCCATTTTTGCACCTCTTATTTTACTTTTTGATCTGACACATTTTGAGTCTTACGAAGCAAACATGGACTTTGCCATAAAATTATTTGGGAGGCGGGATATCATTTAGTGAGCTCATTCTTAACAGTAGCTCTATCTAGTTTAAACAAATATCAGGCTAGGACTTGCCGTATAAGCATTTGTTAATCATGGTTTTGTGATAATATTTTTAGGCTATTAAACAAAACGCGTAGAGAAAAAAAATAGTTTTGTGCTTTCGAATACCTTTAAATTACATATTTTCTCAGTTAGTGATGCATTTTATAAAAGCGATGCAGAAAAGCATATCAAAGTATGCCATATAACACGCCCGTTGACTTGTATGAAATAGAGACAAGAAAACATTGATGTTGCCATCAAATGTCGCCCGGGAAAAAAAATTAGGGAAAACACAATTTTGTTTTATTAAGAGGTGCCTGTAGCTCCCATATTCTTAAATTTAGACTTGAAGGAAAGTACGAATGACATTACCAACATTTAAACTTATATGTATAGAGCAGCCCGGTCCTCCGGGCTGCAATAAAGTCTGTAAATAGCATCGAGGGCAAAACAGTATACCCCCTCTCCTTTGGAGCGGGGGTATAATAACTGAAAATGTACTTCTCAAATAGTTTTCTTCAGACGATATTTGCTATTATTCAAATTAGCTAGCTTCCTTTCTTAAAATAAAAGGTAATCCAGTCATCTAAGCGGCAGTGTTCTAATTTTGTACTTGTGTATATTGATGAAGTTTACAGGAAATTGCTTACATGAATCCTTTATCCGTGTTTCAACGTTTAACGTTTTCGTGGTTCTCTTTTGATTTTTGACACTTTAACATGCTTTTCTTATTACTTAAAATGTTTTCTTTGTTGTTACAGTGCTCATTATTGTGTTTAGATGCTTCCTTTTGACAGAGGTGATAGCCCAGCCATGTAATCAAAGTAAGAGTACCGAAGAATAATGCAACAATGAAGTCTTAAATGCGTAACCTTCTAAATTTGTGGAGATCTGATTCTTTGTTTTGTTTAAATTCAACTTTACGTGTGTTCTAGATTTAGTTCAGAAAGTGTTCTATTTCATTTACAAATCTAATAAAGAGGAAAAATATTTGAAAGTGATCAAACTTTGTAAAATATACACAAATACATGTATAACAATTTATTCAGATATATTGCATGATTTTTTTTATATCGATCACTTTTCTTTATCTTTACCTTTTTTTATTTAAAAGCAAAAATAAAAAGATGTTCGTATTAAGATTTGCAATTTAAAGGTGATATTTCTAGAAATGAAAAAAAAAAAGTTTCAAACAAAAAATGTCAGTTAAATAATTAGTGATAAAAGTTTGCTAATGATACTAATGATTATAACTATATACCGTAATACGCAAAATTAACTCTTCCTTTAATGGCGTTTTTTAAAATTAAAGTTATGTGGACATAAAAGCTAAACTATTAAATGTTTGTGTCTAAGTACGTATATTGCGAATTTAATTTCTTATATGAATTGTATAATTTTTACTCCTAAATTACTCTAAATTGTAAGGATTAAGTTCCTTTTTCTGATTCTCATCCTAATCCTATTCTTTTGATTAAAATCAATGCTGGGTGGAATTTCAAAAAATGGCGAAAATCAGACTTAGTGCCTGTGGATATTTCACTGTAACATAAATACTGACGACAAGCAAATCATTATTCATATACAGTTAATTGCTGACAGACCTAAGAATTCAGGGGGTTTGTCCGAAATCGAGAGTAAAACATGGCATTTTCTTGACAGAAAAGTTAAATGAGGAAGTTAAAACTATATGGAAGTTAGAATTTTCCGGAACACATATAAAAAGTAAATTTATTTTTAACCACATATAGTTCATTTATTCAAAGAAGATACTCGCATGCAATTGCAAAAAACTTTGAGAAGCACAAACTTTTACAGTTGACGGTTTACTTGAACATTAAAACCTGTATCATGTATGGAGGTACAGAATTGATTAAACAACAAATATTAGAATAATAATTGTATTTATGTATTTAATGCGATAATTTGTTTGAAGGTTTCCGGAAACATTTACGTTGGTAAATGTTGAAAATTCTCAGATCCACGCCTTGCCTGAGGGATTAATTGTAATAAAATAAGTAAGGTCACGTGGTCAGCTCAGCGAGTCATTCACACTCGCGCGCTCACCACCGCTAGCATGAAGCACGTCTATTTTGAATCTGATCCCCGTCTTGTTTGTTAAATTGTTCACATTTATACCGTCATTTCAATTAATGACATTATTCATCAACATGAAAGTGTTTTATTTGACTTTTACAACATTAGCAAAAACAAGCTGCGGTGATCTTGCCTATAAGCATTAGAAGATATAAAAGATAAATAGAGAACTATAAGAAACCCTTTCTAGTGGTCATAGTAGGATGTTAGGAGCACTAAAGTGTGATGAGCGGGAGTTGAGGTAGGGTTGTTGTCGTTTTCTTCAAGGACTACTTATATGTGCATTGAATAAGCAGTTATTTTCGTTGAATTAAATACTGGGCTACATGTATATATATTTATATTGTAAAAAAGCTTCTGTACATTTTCCTAGTGTATAAGTAAGCCGTCAATTATAAAAGTCAGCGCTCTTCGAAAAAGTCCATTAAAACACCTCATCTTCGGATGGTTGTTACATTAGCTGAGTTGTATCTGCAGGAACTTTTTTTTTTAAATCCGTTTTATCCGATAATCCTATACGAAGGGCGGGGTGTTTTTTGGTTGTTTTTTTTATTACTAAATTTAATAAAAAAAAAACTACTACAGTGTAGCATATCCATAATTGTACTACAACCAAAAATTGGGTTGGGTTGAGCAACCTCCCCCTCTCCCCTTCCACCGGACGCTACATGTCTGTTTGTGCATTAATATTGAAATGGTTTAACCTTCCATTCACATGACAATGAGTATTTCTGTAGTTATAATATTGCACACAATTTCGTTCCTTTTGCACATTTGTGGGTACATTTAAGTCTTAGCCGTGAGGTTGTAATCATAATTTCTTTCAAAGCGGCTCTTTCTATTTGTAGATTCACTAAAGGGATGTAATTGTTCAACACTTTTGAAAAATTATCAGGAGAGTTGTTCTTCTAATGGAACAACAAGTACATATAATACTGATGTAACTCCAAACGTAATGACTGAACAGACTACTACAAATAGTACAAGACGAGGTATGCACATTAACTTATAATACAGATAACAAATTGTATTTTAGGGATTAGAACATGGATAATATTTTCATACCAAAATAATATGATTACACCAAGATAAAAATTGTTTGTTTTGAAATTGGAACTTGAAAACTATATTCGCTTCTTTTTAAGTCAGTTCAAGGAGTAAAGATGTTAATGAAAACAATGCACCTTTTATTATCAAAACAAATTTTAAATGACCATCTTAATTTTAAAAGCAGAAACAAACATTCGTAGGGGGATTAAATTATTACAATGTTACAATTATGAAAGAAAATAAATCCAAAACGAAATTTCTATATGACGAAAAACTGATTAAAATATCTTTGGTTACAACAAAATTTAATGGCCATTAATCCTTTTAATACATGAATTACAATTCCATGAAAGTTTATTCCCACGAAAAGTTGTGCTTTTACTGTACATGAATATAGCTCTGTGTTTTATAGATAATTCTCAAGTCTTTAAACCATTTCATTTGTTTAGAAATAAGATTATTTTTGTTACATGGGAAAACCCTGGTTGAAAACAGAAGTTTTGTAAATGCATATAGTAATTTAAGACCATTCCCCTTGAGTTTCATAAGCAACTATTTTTAAACGATATTTTGCTTAGAAATTACCTTTGTAAGAATACGTCCAAAAAGTAACTTTGTTCCCAATTATAAATAGATATTTTTTATTTTAATATTTTGCCAGATAATTTTGATTGTTCAAAATGCCAAATGGAATTTCAATTGAGTACAACGCAACACACAAGTGATGTAACAAAGGAAGATGGGGCTGAAACTACTACTAACATGAGTCAAGGTATCTATGCCTGTAGATATAGGTTTATTAATCGATACACTCTGCCAATTAAAATGGAAAGAAAGTAGCTTTACTGTTTATTTTATGATTGAATAATGCCTCATTCTCTCATTAACATATAGATAAAACGTAAAAAAAAAAGTCATTACATACTCCAGGTTACAATCTTTATTAGCAATTGACCAAATAAGACCAACTAGAGATGCAACTGGTCTCAACTCATTGGGTTCATCTGCACTCGACCTCCTCTTTAGATTTTAATATTCTATCTATTTTACCTATTCTAGAAATAAACATCAACCGAATTATTACAGGTAGATTAAAAAAAATTCTCCTGCATCCAACTTCCTAGTAAGACACCTTTTCCTCAATAATAGACAAACAAAAGATCAATAAATTTAAATCATTAAATTTTATGTTCCTTTGTTATTATAAAAGACCAAAGACAAGTCAATTGTTTTAGGATTTTAATGAAATTAAAGAAAACGAGAAAATGCCATTGATTAAATTAAATAACAGAAAGCAAAATACAAATAGTTAGGGGGTCAAAATAGAATAGAAAAAAAACTTGTAAAGAACACAAAAATCTTTGATATCATATTATGGAAGCCGACCCTCTAAAGTTAAACATTTCATTAAACAGACACTGATTTGTCTGCCATCAAAAAGAGTGAGATGAAGCAAAATGAACGTAAAATATAAAACAGGGACAAAAATACATGTTTAACAGTATTAAAAGTAATGGTAGAAGAAAAAGGATGGATGGGGTAAACAAAAAGCACCATTATTCAATCATGGCATATCAAATATAAATTATAACAAATTAAACACTTCAGATACATCATTCTTTAACTCTGTCACATTAAGGATATTATAATTTGTAGATAATGATAACGGATTATATCAACTGTTTATGTTTACCTTGATCCCCGCCCTCTCTATCACTTTCTTTGTCAAAAACTTTATTAAATTAAAATTTACTTCGTATAATTTGTTAAGTTAAAAAAAATATGAAATTGATGAATCACTTGATAAAACAATTATGCTGTCGTTTTATTTAATGATTAAATAGCAACTCTCGAAAGGTGTTATTTATCTTGCTCATCTGCTTCTGCAAATATTCTTTTTTTAACTAAGAAAGAAAAATTAAGATCTTAGAATCACAAAATTCATGTTTTTCAGTCGGATTTCACAAATAAATTCACATTTAAGGTAAGCATGGTCACCAAACTGAACTTAAAACTGTTTACATGTGTCTCTGCTTAGACGATGAAAGGTATGGCGTTAAAGTTCAGCAGTTTATTTTAAAGGGTTCTAATACACGTATATGTATGTTCTCGTACAATTTCCAGTGTTAATTTTCATTTTCTTTTGATTAAAATGCTGATGAAAATAATCATTTGCACGCAGAGGGAATTTTGAAAAAACGAATGCTTTTCATCCTGCAAAAACCGCAAGACCCGAAGAGTCGTGGGATAATTTCATTCCCCCTCCTCAAAATGGGAAAGGAAAAAATATATTAAAAGAAAGAATAGAATAATTTACAAATTTAGAAGACAAGGATTGTGTAATCCATTAGTGTCTTCAGCCAAGCTCTTTGAAAAGGTTTTCTTATGATGGGTAGAAAGATTTTTATCGTATGTTAAAATTTGAGCACATGAAAAAATATATATGATATATATGATAATATAAATAAATTTTTCCATAGGAACTTTTATATCGTATTTTTTTTAATTATTTACAAAGAGAAGTTTGTATGCAAGTAAAGTATATGTGGGCTTTTATATATTTCAAATAATCATTGAACACACCATTTATTAATAATTTTTTTAAATACATCTTGTAGATCAGGAAACTGAGCTGAACGTCTCGAAAAAACAAACAAGTGTATCTACAGGTATATTTGTTTTCCCTTATTTCACTGAGAGATGTTTTACAAACATATCTGGAAATGTTTAACGAGATGCCTTATAATACCTATTTATAAATCAATTAAATCACGTGTATAAATCTAACATTAATGATAACACATAATTATAAACTTCAGACTGCTCCTCTGGAAGAATTGTTGGATCTGTAATAGGCGGATCTGTTTTCGGATCACTAGTTACAGTCTTCTTCTTCATGCTTCACCGGAGAATACAGAAGAAGCAAATAAGGTTTTCAATTGAATAAAATATACAAATCAATTCAATGAATACTTTTATGCATATGTTCAAGTATTATAAGAATAAAATGTCTAATAATAATGTAAGATTAATATAAAATAATACATATAGCACATGAAAAAGTACGTTACTTGATAAAAGCTTCAAATAATAACACGACTTTCTTGGAATATTAAGATCATATGATGACAATATTTTTGTTATTCACTCGCAACGTAGTTAAAGGGGATATAGCAACGCAATCTCACGTGTATGAAAAATTGAATTAATCCTGTGCGAAAAGGAAGTGACGTAATTTGCATTATGATTATAGCTGTCAAGTTTCATAGATATACTCTTTCTTGAAATATGTTGTGCTTTGGAGCGCCCAAATTATACTTGAAATTAAGAAATAATTGAATTACTTGTTCTTTTAGAAACCGTGCTGTGGAAACCTTACAAAATCCGGTATACAATGCGGAGACAATGAGTATGAACGAAAGAGCTGAAGAGGAAGACACCGGAAAAAGCACGTATAGCGAAATAAGTGACGTAAGTGTATAATTATATACAGTAGCCATATCATCACTCAGTGTGTTTTTATTAAATATTTATTAAGAAAAAATAGATATCTGCAATTGGCATCATAGAAGACAAGATCATAATTATATAATACAGCAAAAACACAACAGGAAACAAACTTTGCATATAATAAGTAAATCGAAGATTTAAAACCAAATATATGGAAATTAATCTGAGAAAAGAAGACAAATAACAACAGATATAGAAAAAAACTTTTATATCTATTTCTCTCTCTCTTTCATATATATACATGCATATAAAAGACTATGTATATTCATGGACATATTATTTTTAAGCAAATTATTACATAAAAACAATAAAAACTAAAAACATCTAGTTTATCTTAATAAAGATACGGCATACATTTATTTTTATTTCTACATTTATCCATTTCAATTTCAATAGACGAGAAAAACTAAGAAAGCAAAGATTAGCATGCGTAAGAGAAGTTTTTGCAGATAAGATGTCGCAAAAGTTTGTTCTGAATTGTCATTTTAATTGAAACTATGTTTGAACTTTTAGAGCCACGTGACATGTTCCGTAGCGTTCTGTTTAAAGTAGCTAAAACATTTTTTTCATCATATTTCTTACCATGCACGTAAATTAAAAACAAAAGCAGTCCATTTGTCAGAGATAATAATATCACGGCAATTGTATGGGTAGATAAGGATATCATTTCCAAAACTGAGCATTTGGGCCATTACAACCCGAGTCCTCAGTCTTGTGAGCTTCGTTTATTAAATGTGAATAAAGTATAGACTCCTTCTTTTTGTCATTTCTGATATGTTTAAAATCTATAAGTAATTGTATTTTAGGAATTTAATAATTGTATTAATGTTAAGATTCACAACTAATTCTCTAACTTTAATTTTGCGATCTTTCATAACGAATTGCTCAAATAAGGACATATCTCTTCCCCAGCTGGTTTTACTCGGCTACAGATAAAACATCTTTCTTACTTTACTAAAACAATCAATCCATCTAAAGTCTTTTGTCTTTATAAACCTTGTACAAATTATTACATTCTACAGCAAAGGAATTTTCAAGATATTTGTTAGACTATATGTCTGCTAAATTATTCTGATTTGAATTGTTTTTTTTTAACTATAGAGATAGTTTGCGAACTTTTTAATCACCCCTCGTATTGTACACATAAACAATTATTTATTATATTTTGTACAAATACGTTTTACAGCAAAAGTCCATGAAGGTATCTCATGTAGCGCCCATTCGGAGGAATGAAAATACCTCAAAAAGCAATGACGGTGTTTACAACCATTTAAATGAAACGACATCAGATGACAGAAGTGAGTACTATGACCATGCCAAACCAGGAGCCTTAGTGCCAACACAAGCTGACGGATATTGCACTGTTACTATAGATAACGGAGGAAACGATGAACATATAGAGAATAATGGAACCATGGATGATAACGACAAAATAAGTGAAAAGGCAAAGGCAGATGAATATTTTGTGCTGGAAAAAATACAATGAGCACTATCTCTCTAATATCAAAGTTTTATCTTTGGCAATAAACAATTATATCCAATATCTTAAACAGTGGATATTTCTGGACATTACATTTTTATTTTAATGTACAACCCTTTATTTAAGACTGTTTTAACATGTCTTTTACCAGAAAAAAGTCCCGATATTAAACAAATGTGTCAGACCTTTTGTTTTTTCCCCAAGTTCACTTTGATAACTCAAATAGACATATGAATGGATATAAGTATTGTCAATTGATAAAATGTAGTCGATGTATTTAAATGTCGAGTTGGAGGCCATAGCAGTTGTTTTCTTCTCCAAATTTCCTCTACTTGGTTCAGTTTGGGTCCCACAGAAGACCCAGCAGATATCTGCAAGACGTGATCTCCAAAAGTTACAAACATATTGTGAATCAAAACAACCTTTTTACATCAATTTCCGAGTGGGTACAATCAAAATGTTTTTAACAAAGTGCATTTGCAAATGACCAGTGACAATATCAGTATGTTCACTAGTTCCATTTGTACTGAAAAAGAAGCCCTCTTTGACGTTAAAGGCCTTGAATTTTAATTTGTCCTGGGGAATGGGTGTATCTACGAGGGCTGTTAAATAAATAATGTCCTCGGTGCTCAGACAGAAGCAAACGACACTTTTCAATAATTTAGTCTTCATGATTTGACTTATTAATCTCTTTTTATTCAAACACATGTCTGTAACATTTTTTATCCAATTTCTGATTGTTTTTAGAACTCATTTTTGGGTATGACCCTTAGTATACTGAAAAATGGCAGATCCAATGATTTCTGGACTTTTTTTCCTTCTGAAAGGTGTTTTTTTCAAATTTGGAACTTAAAACAAGTGAAAAGGTCAAAGATCTGGTAAATATTGTTAATGTGAAAAAGCATTAACTTTCTGTTTATCTCGAAAACCCCCTTACTGTTCAGGGCATGTGGGTTTGGACGCTGTCATGATGAAATTTAATGTAGTGGATTCCTGATTTTGGGTTCTTTCTCAAATAAACCTTTCGATCTTTTTGCAAAAAAAGCTTCCTCGACTACACCAGATATTAAACTGTCTCCCCGAATACGAATTTGAACAACAATATTTAAGAAAATCGCATATAAATCTGTGTTTAGGCTCTTGCATACCTTTGCTTTTGTCAGACCTTTGCAGTTTTTATCAAGTACATCTTATGGTAAATTTTGTTTTGTTGACTTTAAGCAATAGATTCATGTTCCCATATCTGTTTAAATATAAAACAAACGTGAATAAATACAAATACTGATATTTTAAAATAATTGTTAAGACATTCATACACGCTGTCGTTTTCACTCATTTTTCAAAATGTAGGGTGACCCTTGAGTACCAAGCTTTTGAAATGTCAAACGTTTCTTAAAAACAGTGTAAAATACTCCCGATATGATGTCTATCAAATTTGCTATGTGTCTTAAAGTCAATCATACATCATCCAATATTATTTCTTGAAATTTGGCAAACAGTGCATAAGTTGTAATAATTTTTGTTGGAAAGGAGTGTACCCAGTTTTGATGCCAATTATATAATTTTTTATCATTGAAATCCAACTGCTCATTTGTCTATATAACAGGCATCAGTTGGTGTAAATGACACATATTTCAGTGAATATTTCTTTTCTATTTTTAACACGTTTTACAGCAGCTTTAATGTAGCCTTTATTTTCATTCTAGTTTACTGATTCTTTACCATTCATTTATAATGCAGTGTCTCGAAAAGCCCTTGTTTCCCAGCTTCTCACGATGAAAGTATGTGATGAAAAGTGGTCACATAAACTGTTATAAATTCAGTAAAGATTCAATAATGAGAGAAAGTCAAGTTTAATGTCATATGCTATTGTATGTCATACAGTTCAGGACATTATTGAACAGCTCTCGTACTGTTGATAAGTTTTGATCTTATTATTTTTGGAGGATTCGTATGTTTTTATTACATAGAAAGTTATTTAAGCATCAATATCTAGTTTACACAATTTCTCAAATATTCTGCTGTGCAGTTCCCTTAAAGTTTTCTTCTTAAATAGTTTAAGGAGGAAGAAAAGAAGAGACTTGATAGAACTTTTACTGAAACCCAATATGTACAGTGAATCAGTGTGTGTAAGGATTTTTGGAATTCAGTATTGTAATTCAATTTCATATCGACTGTTCGAGGTAGTAAGAATTTTAAAACTGACAGATGGCTATAAAGAATTTCTACTGAGTTAAAATTGGAAACAAGAAAAAAGATTTCTTTTCTAATAATAAAAATGTGAATTTCTTTCGAGTGAAAACTTTAATACTTTTCTGAAGACGTCTCTTTTGTTGCTAGGTTATCGCATTTTTAAATAAAGACGACTATTTAAACAATATTCATGTATATACTGGCGTTCTATTTATGTTAGAAATCGGTAGCCTAATGGAGGTTAAATGCAAGCCAGAAGTCTGTGTCGAGACTGTGGTTCTACTGTTTTGTACTTGTAACAAAAGGATAGGAAATGGCTGCTAGGACTTAAAATTTTACGACAGCAATAAATAGAATAATGACCCTTGATCAAATTTCTTTTTGATGCAAGATTAAAAGAATACAACTGTAGAATTAGCTTTTGGTAAACTTTTACAGAATTTTCAATTTTAGTTACCATGGCAACACCATTCATCAAAATAAAAAGATAAATACAATTATGCATCTCAGTGTAGTCTACTTGCATGTCACCTTATATTATAGACTGAAACGGTATAAGGTGTAGCATTTTAAAATTATTTCACAGAAAATTCTATTCTTGGTAACCACGGCAACACCGTTCATCCAAATCAAAAAGTGGTAAATAGAATTATGTATCTTCGCACAGTCTACTTCTTTGCCAAGGAACACTGAAATCATTCTAAAACTGTATTGGGAATAACATTTTGAAAGTATTTCACAAAAAATTCTAATTTATTAAGTATTGTTTATCTTAATGTAGTCTACTTGTGTGCCAAGTAATATTGAAATCAAACCGAAACTGTAAGAGTAGTAAAATGTTTACAGACAGACAGACAGGCGGACGGACGACGCACGCCCTAAGATTACTAGAGCATAAACTCTTTTGGTATCTGACCAGTAGAGCGAAAGCATAGAAAGGAAAAAGGCAACTGGATCTGAAACAATGTCAACACTGATGAATGATGATTTTTTTTATTCTCTGTGGTAATTATATATAAATTGGACTTATGATTTAGGATAGATCCTTGAGTCGTATCAATTTAAGAAGCAAAGGCAACATCTTTCCGTAAAAATAAAATCCGATTTACTTGATGGATAAAATGTATTAGTATCAATTTTTAAATAAACCAGTTTATACATGCATATATAAACAATTTGTTGCATCAAATACTAATAAAGATTTATTTGTTACTGATCCTCGGCAAACGGGAAGCGAAAAGCACATTGTAAATATATACACTATTATAAAACATTAAAATAAAAACACTGGGTGCAGGAAGTTTTATAAATAAACTGTAAAATTTCCTGTTCTCTGTGATTTAAGAGCTCTATGCAGAGAAAATTATGACTTTTAGTCAACAACAGAATATGAGCAAAATACTAGGTATGTTGTTTGATTTTACATGTATCTGTTTCCTTTCCTCTCTAAATGTTATATTCCCAATGAAGATAGAGAAATTATGATTTGGCATGTTAAAGTCAAGACAAAATGAGAGAATTAATGTACTGAAACATTATATAGAAATAACGAACAGTTTTCAAGACCAAAAATCCATTAAACAATAAAAATTAGGAACAGAGCAAACACGGACCTCCAAAACATCGGAAGTGGGATCAGATGCCATGTAAATTAAGAACTGGAGGTTGGCAATGAAAATACACTTTTAAAAGCAATTTGAAAAGCTGATCTTATTCATATAAAAGCTGTACTTAAACGTAATATCAGTGACAGAGAATTTTCATGTTTTGCATTCAAAAACTTAAAAAATCGAAACGAATTATATACACATGAAAATTGCTCTTTTCCAAAAAAAAAAAAAAAAAAAAAAAAAAAACAAATTAACGATAAACTTATTGGTGACATCGATTCTTATCCGCTTGTATATCTAACCATAAAACGAGACATTTTAGCTGGGAGACTTTTTGGCTTATTTTAGCAGTTTTGAGGAAGTATGTTGAAATTTTTTTTCGCGTACTTGTGTTTAAGTGCGAAGGGAAACTTTAATCTGTATGTTGTTTAACAATGGCTGTCATCTTCTATTAGTTTTAGTCGGTTTCAAAAGTAGAAAAAATGCGCTAAAACCTATCTTAAAAAAAAAAAAAAAAAAAAAACCACACCAAAATTATTAGCATCCTTTTAAGCACCTTTGTCGGCATTACATACTTTTTAATTCTTTAAACGGGGTAAAGATACATGTTTTTTTCCCACTTTCTCAAATTACGGATATATACTGCTTGAGTACATGTGAATGTGGACGACAGCATTATCTATGGAGTATATGGATATCTATGGATCTACTTTACGTTTTTTTTTTAGTTTGATCAAACACTGCAGCGTACAACAATTCCGAGGATCAGAGCAATATTGAGGCTGATTAATATTCAAATAATGCTTTGTGAAATACACTTGAATACTGGTTTGCTGATAAAAGTCTACCAATGATATGTCAAAATAAAGGGTCGTCCTCCTGAGATCTGATCATAAAGACAAATAGGGAGTACACATTCCTCGTACAACATGTTGCATACTCCTCTGGCACAGCATTAGTTTTTCGTCAATATCTTAAGTATAAATACAAACTGTTTTATTTACAGACAATTTGAAAAACTTTTATATAGATTACATGTATTTAACATGTATTTAACAGCAATACAAACGAAATAAAATGTGTAAAGAGAAGCTTTTCTCTGATATTTGATCATAAACACAATGTGTAGCGTCAATCTTGCTTTTGTCCTCGGAATAGTGTTAAGGTGTTTGATCAAATAAGAAAGTGTAAAGTGATTTCATAGGAATCCATATACCGGTATTCATTAAATAATGGTTCATTCTGTGGGTACATGTTTTCTGGGGAAAAATATTAAGTTGAAAAAAGGGGAAAAATATGGAATCCGGATAGGGCCATGCAGTTCCCTATCGGGCCATCGAGCATCGAGTAGATGGCACAATAATACAATGGTGCGATAACGATGATGCGATGGTGCGATAGCGCGATGACGATGATGTGATAGCGCCATAATTCAATAACGATGGTGCGATAACATGATGGAGCGATAGTGAAAATCGCTTTATCGTCATCGTACTATCGTACCATCTTCATTCCATCATCGTGTCATCACTATCGCATCATCGCAACATCACACTATTGCTCCATCGTGCTATTGCACCATCGTCATCACCTTGCCGCACCATCACGTCATCGTCATCGCACAGACGCACCAGCGTTTCATTGTTATTGCACCATCGCTTCATCGTCATCGCATTATCGCTTCATTGCAATATTGATCGATGGTGCGATGATGCAAAAGTGAACTGTGTGTTCCTCCACGGATTTCATAGAAATACGTTCTTTGACCCGTTTTTTTCGCTTTGGAATTCTACATCCCGTAAACAACATAGTATACACCCTACATCCTGGATCATACACGGTGTAAATGACACAACAAACTGTGATACAAAAAGACAAAAAAAAACCTTATGAATTTTTCATATATTTCGTACAAAGTAAAGTAATGACTAATTTTAATCATAGGTATTTCATTTAATTCATTTGGTATTTGAACAGATTTTTTCTTTATCCTGAAAAATAAGTTAATATCATAATAAAATATCACATTTATTTTCAAAATGCCTTTGATAAAAATAATTTCAAAATACCAATTTTAAAGTGATGAAGACCAAAGAAACATTCAAATACTGATGAGTAATTGTACCCGAATAAGAATCCTTAGTAGATTAAACAACTATATATGTTTCAATACTGGTTCATTTTTGTAACCAATTACATCTACTGTACTGTATGTTCTCAGAAAAAAAACTATTAAGATGTTCTAAAAAAAAGAGCCAACCAATCTAAGATAATCTCATACATGTCTTTGAAGCTCATCTCTTCAGATAAAATATTAAAAAATAATTATTGTATAATGCCTCAACGTTTTACCTCTCTAAATATTTTTTGTAGTGAAATTACTTATTCTGTGTGGAAATCTGATTTTATCTGATGCAACTATTTCTCACATTTGCAGTGGTAAGATGTAAATAAATATAACACAATTATCTGCATTCAGAGTTAAACATCCTTAATAACAATTAAAATCAGGAGTTTAAACTGGCTTATCATAATATAAAGGCACGCTTTGATGGTGTTGTTAATTTTTAATATTTATATTTAATATATATCTACTTCAGTAGGAATATGTTTTACTAATAATTATTAATTTATATCTTATATGTACTTCATATAGAATGTGTGAAATGTAACGATGGGTCCGGGTATTCATGTTGTAAAAGCTGCATTCCCAAAAAGGGTAAAAAAAGATAAAACATTGATAAATGTTTCTGATTCAATGTAATACTCTATACCCATCAGTAAATATAATGCGTTTCTTTCGATTAAAATATATATTCTATTTTTGCCCATGTTTATCGTTAGCATAATTTTCAAAAATATTCTTAATGCGTATCTCTTTGTTTTCTGTAGAAAAGGGTTTGGAGAGAGGCAGTTATTTATTAATCTCTGAGATACACGAATGTTCTGGTGGGTATTATAAATGATAATGGGGTATTATAAATTGCACTTTTACTGAGACTATGGATTTTATTTTAATATATGTATTTATAATATTTTAGTTTGTGTTTACAAAGAAGACTCAGAATTTACTGATGATAGTACAGATGAATCCGATATAGTCTGTCAAAAGTGCATTCCTTGTCATTCGAAATATGGTTAGTAAAAATTAAATATGGTCAACTCTAGCATTCAAACATTTTAAAGTATGTATTGTGATAGTTTATTATATGTATCAAAGCGGCAAAAGTAACAAAAAGGGCATAATTCTTCATATCTTTCCTTTATAATTCAACAGAAAATAAAAGTACTCTGAGTAAAAACTCAATTAATAAACAAAAATACCAGGAAAAAAATATTACAAAAAGAAATTTACATTTGCATTTCACGGAGCAATTACGTGTAACAAATGCGATTTCTTTGATTCTGGACCATCAGTTAACATCTAACTATCACTTTATTAAGTAATTTTCAAGATGAGGCTGTTTTTGGAGACCAGAAAAATTAATTGTGCAACGTTCAACATTGTGCTTGAATTGCTCACATTTGAATACAATAGCGTAAGATTAAAAAGACCATCAAATTACGCCTAAATATTTTACAATTTGTTGTAACAAACGTAAAACTAATCCTGAAAATAACGATGAAATGACGATTAAAGTTCTTTCGAATATTTTAGTCTGTTTTGAGAGATTCTTTTCACCTCAAACAAGTAGATGCACAGAAATGTCCAAAAAGGTTGTTAGTTCTATTTTACCAGGTAAGAATAACATTGTCATGCAGATAATATTTTCCATTTCCAATTGTTTTCCCTATAATAAACAATACAAAAATAAATCTTGTTAATTCTCCATGATTCCTGTGGCATGTACATTTCTCTATTGAAATACTACTGAAAGGTAAAATGTCAACGTGCATGCATTTCTCTATTGAAATACTACTGAAAGGTAAAATGTCAACCTGCATGTATACGCATGGGCGTCTAAATACACTGAAGAAAAAACAGATGCTTTGTTTAATTGTTTACTTAGTAATTATGTAAGATATATATTTTTACAAAATAATGAATTATCTCCGAATCAAAAGCAAGTCACCAAGTCCACTACCATGGAGGACTCGCGAGACCGAGAACTCCACTTCCGTAAACAAGGTAAACAGCCCATCTGAACCACGTGGAGAAATCAGCATCGCCGTATAGATCGATCTGCACTTCATCATCTGATACAGACATTATCCCTCAGTCAGTTCCATCCGACTTATCAAGCAACTCTACTTCCTCTTTATTTTAACATTTACACAAATCTGTTTCCTGACCATGCTGACCAACTCCCATTTCATGAATTGTAACATTGCATTCAATATGGCGGCGTAGAAGTGTCCTAGGGCCTATACACGTTTTCGTGCTTCTGACAACCTGAATCTAGATCAAATATATAATAAAAGTTAACGAGATTGCTTTGGTCATTATTTAAAATTCTTTTGTTGCTTATTCTATAAATGTTGATATTAGGCTACAGTAACTAAATAATCAATTAAGAACTTTATTCGGTAATAACCAATTTTTGCCCCCAAAATCAAACTTTGACGGAGAAATATTTAATTAAATTCTTAAAAAGGGGGATACATGCAAACTTCAAAGCGCTGAATATTTTCATAAGCAATGACGTCATATGTTTAAAATGACGTGACGAACATGACGTAAATTTAAAATTTCAATGCTTTTTACAGAACAATTTATATATTACGTCGGTATTTTGATTAAAAGTCAGCGAGCGCAGGTCTGATCAGGCTCCATATTTAAATATAATGTGTAGAATGATAATATCAATAAAATATTATGTAAATATCTTTCTTGAGCAAACTTGCGCTCTATAATTTTTAAAGCTAGAATTGTTGAAATTATTATGTCCATTTAGTCCTCTTTCTAAAAAATGATATAAATTCGGACTAGTTTGTGACGTCATAAAAACAAAAATTGTCAATAAACTACTTTGAAACTATAATATATTTTGTTAAATAGATTTATATTTCTCATACAATTTATAGAATTCAGCACATTTAAAAAGAATTAAAATTTGACTTTTTGGGGGGCAAAGATATGCAATATACAGCATATATAGTTCTTTCAAATTGGTTCGTGTTTTAAGGGACTATTTTTTAAATAGTAAAATTTGACATCATGGGGCGGGGCAATGGAAAAGAACATGAAATGCCTCGTGCATTTCAAATCTACTAAGTTAGATGGTACTCCGATTTATTTTAAGCTTCTTATTTCAAGTAAAAATGGAAATAATATGTTTTACGGTGTGACCGTTGGGGCGAGCGCAGTTGTACCATGAAAAACACTCTAAAATTGATCAGCCACTTCAAACATCAAGCCGCACGAGACATCTCGACTAGCTGTGACGTCACAAGACGTCACAGAGCTCGTCGGAGCTTACGGAGACAGCCGAGCGTCTGTTTGAAACTATAGACCTAGTGCAATTTTGGTTGAAAAACTTTGTAGAGTTATTTTTTGTTTCTTTGAAAGATTTCTACAAACTGATCTAGCCTTTATGCTTTACGTTATTATTTATTTCTTTGCGCAAAGAACATCGGATAGTGCATGAATTCTGGGAGTGTTGCACAGAGAAATCTGGCTGACGTATGTACAAAATTCAATCCGAATTTCCTCTGTTCTTACACGTTAGTCTATTGAGCTCGCTTCGCGACGCTCGCTGCGCTCGCTATAAGGAATCACTGTCTAGTTAGGAGGGTATGTCAGGGACATCAAAAGTAGTGAGAAACATGTGGGAATCTGTCCGCCATTTTTGTTCCCGAGTCTCGCTACTCTGCAGACCCCTATAAATACGGCAGAACTTAGTCACTGTTCCGTGCAATCACGACACCGGTGAAGACGGACGTATGCTATACAGAACTCGGTAGCGAGAATAATAACGTAATACTTCGTCTAATGCAGGAAAATAAGATACCAAATAAGTTTACAAATATAGTTGTATAAGTCAGCGCAGTATACAAACAACACAGATAAACGTAACTGCAATAAAATATGAACAAAGGTAATACAAGATAACCAGCTCGAACACGGGTCGCCATTACACGCCGATACCCTTGACAATAAAGTAGTCAGGTGTAACAAATGCGACGAGTATTCCCTAGATTTGATGCATCGCATATGATGCTGTCGAAAATGGAGTATGTCTATTTACGAGTCGTGTTCACTTTTAAATAATATTCCTCATGAATTGAACCCTAAAAATCATTATTTTTTTTTAATTTCTCGAATCGAAAAATATAACATTACTGTAACAGTAAATAGTTAAAAATACAGAATTGTATCCTATTATTTTTTTTAGATAATAAGCTGATTGTGACACAGGTTTTGTCTACAGTGTCCCCTTCGTTATTCACTGAAGAGAAGAGTTCCAGAAATACACCATCTTCTAGCGAAAGTATGTTATTTGCGTCATAGTTGATTTATTTTTTTACATTACTTAAAATTTTAAGGGGAAATTGAAATTTTTTAAGAAAAAAAAACACTCACTATATATATTTATTTTCATTATATTACATTTTTATCGTCCTGATTTAACAATAGGAGGTTTGTTCGGATATTATTGAGACAAATACTTCAACTCCCAAACAGAGATAACACAAAGAAGAAGTTACATTTCCGTCTGCATTATCCCTTAAAAATAATCCTTAAAAGTTACAAAATTGTCTTAAAAATATGAGTTGAATAGATGAATATGATAAAAACTGGCATGATGGAAGATCATTCTGTAAATATGACATCATTACATGTAATATGGTACATTTTAAAGTATTATGCCGAAAGGCCTCAAAATGACACCTTTAAAGTCTGTGTTAATTTTTCTTTAGAAAATTGTCGGCCACTTCAATTTTTGAATATGCTTGTGAACTGTGTTCTTGTCATGTCATAAAATAAAAAAAAATATTGGAAGACCGGAAAATAAACTAAAACTCTCCTCAAAATGCCATAATGGATATAATAAAAGGATAAAAAATTGAAAGACTTTGAAAAACAAATTCAACAGAATCAGTTACATTGGAAATATGAATAAAGTGAACATATGATGAATAAGGAGTATAATTCCTACAGCTATTATTCGAACCAAAACTAAATCATAGTGTAGGATTTATTCTTACTACAAGATCTTTTGTAAAGACTTTTGTTGATCTATGTTTAGTATTCGTGTATGTTGCCGAATGTCACAAATATTCACATACTTATTAGTGTATATGTAGATGTGTAGGTAATACATCTTTCTTTGATTCAAATAAATCTAGAAAAATTATGTTAAATATTATAACTTGGTGATACAACTTTTATGCTCCCGCATCGATAGATCTGGTGTGTATATTGTTTTTGTGCTGTCTGTCTGTTTGTCCGAAAACTTTAACCTTCGCCATAACTATTGAAACATGAACGGTAGAGAATTCATATTTGATATGCATGCATACTTTACCAATTAAGCTCTTTCAAATGACACAAAGGCCAATGACTTTTTGACCTTGACTGTGACCTATATGCTAAAAATAGTTTTTCGTCTGCAAACTTTTACCTTCACCATTACTTTTGAACAATGAAAGATTAAAGACTTTATATTTGGTATGCATACTCCACTAATGAAACTTTTACAAATAACGGTAAGGTGAATGACCTTGTGACCTTGACTGTGACTTATATGCTAAAAACATAAATTTTGTCTGCAAACTTTAACCTTAGCCATACCTTTTGAACCATGAAAGGTAGAGGCTTTATATTTGGTATGCATACTCTATTGAAAAAGCCCTTTCAAATGACACCAAGGTCAATGACCTGGCGACCTTGACTGTGACATATTATGCTAATCATAGTTTTATTGAACCTTCACCATAACTTCTATACCATGAGAGATAGAGACTTCATATTTGTATGTATACTCCACTAATGAAATTCTTACAAATGACACTAAAGTGAATGACCTTGTGACCTCGACTGTGATCCACATGCTAAAAATAGTTTTTTCGTACCTTCGCCATGATCACTTTTTTGAACCATAAGAGAAAGAGACTTCATAATTATCTGGTGTGCATACTTCACTAATCAGGTTCATTCAAATGACACCGAGGTCAGTGACCTTGTGACCTTGACTGTTTAACAGTAACAGTGTTACCTATATGCTAAAATAACTTTTTTTTCAAATTTTGTTTCCGCCGGACGTATAGTGTTTCACGCACACATTCTGTTCTCTGTGTTCTTGGAATTAAAGGTGAAGACGATTCGTCAAAGGAATCCGTCATTTCTGCTCGGAATCTCGCTATATCTGAAGACTCCGAAATATAGGACTTGACTTAACGCCGGTATACACGGTAAAATTGTATTATAAGATCTGTAATATACTACAAAATCTTACTGTGTATACTTTCTCAATACAGAATATCATAAGATTTTTCGAATCTTATAAAACTGTATTAAGAATAGAGTTATGCTCTATTTCTTAATACAAGTCTTAACTTACCTTTCACTTTCAACCAATGAAATGTACTGACACTGGGGATCATCCTATTTTTATCATTACTAAAAAGCACAGGGTAAATAATAGTGACCAACTTCAAAAGATATCGAAAAATCGTCTTTGATAACAAGGTGAAGTTTTGAGGAATATCTCAGTGCTTGGAAACTAAACCAAAAAAGACGCAAGAAAAATAGATGCAACTCAGACACCAGAGACTGTACCTACCGTTACAAGCACAAATAATTTAGATATGTATAATATATCATCAATGCTTTTTTAAAAGTCGAAATTCCGCTGCCGGTGCGATCTTTATAGTTTTTTAAATTTTGAAAAACATTTAACTCTAAATTAAATTGAATATTGTCATACAAGTTGTTCAAAGAAATTCCAAGAATGTTGATGCTTAGTAGCAAGCACTGGTGATAAAACGCCGCTTTATAATAGAAATATAATTTGCGTTGTTGTCTGAAATATCTGACGTTTTCCATTTTGTTTTTCGATTTTACGAGCCAGGAAAACGTCAGAACCGACGCAATGACTAAAACTGGAAATTTCGAGTAGATTTTCGAGATACTTGCGAACCGAAATCAATGTTGGAATTTCAATTTATCAAAAGCACAATGTTTTTAGTACTGACACCAAAATCGATGAAAAGAAAATACCATTCCATATTTTGACACAAAACTAGCAAGGTTTTAAACAGCACGAAACGAAGAGAAATCTCGACAGTCTGATAAAATGTTTTCATTGGATTAATAAATGAACCACAAAAACGATGTAATAGGTAAGTACTAATACTATTGTACTATTGATAACTTGCGAGTTTGCAATTCAATTCTGTTTGCAAGTATAGAAAATCTATCCGAAAATGCCACTTACGATTGGAGGCGGACATGTTTTCGTAATGGCGCAGGTTCTGTCGTTTTCCTTGCACGTTAGGAATGAAAACCTGGAAAACGTAAAGTATTTCGGACTTGGAATGCAACCCCGAATGCCAAAAATTATTAGCAGTCATGCATCTTTTTGTACTGTTAAATCTTTTAAAGTCTTTTTCTTATATTTACCTCTCTGTCTCTTATAACTTTATTTAGTCCAAACACCAGCATATAAAGTCGTAGAGAAACAGAACATTGAAGGTATGTATTTCTCATATATAAGTTTTGACTAACATAAAATTTTTTTTCTTTAAAACATATACAAAATTAAAAAAAAAAGTTTATTAAATGAAATACAACTTAAGATTGTAAATTAAAGAATGCTCGTCCGGAAATATTGCTGGATCTGTTGTTGGAGGTGCTTTGTTTGGATCACTTGTCACAGTCCTTATCTTCATGCTTCACCGCCATAGGCAGAAAAAGAGTATCAGGTTTAGATACTGATTGTTTTACACAAGCCATTTCTTTATTTAGAAATGTTAACTCTTATCTAAAACAAAAATAAGATTTTAAGAAAAAACATCAAAGAATCATCTTCCTAAATTAATCTTTATGAAGATTTAAAAAAAAATGATTGAAAAAATGGAAGGATAGTGGTTACTTATAACTTTGTTATCTTCATGTACAATTTAATTCGATTATATATTTTTCTTTAGAAATCCTGTACCAAAAGCCATACAAAATCCGTCATATCAGACAGAGATGGTGCGTATTAACGAAAGAGTTGTAGAGGAAGATACCGGAAAGAGCATGTACAGTGAAATAAGTGACGTAAGAGTACACAAAGAAACTCACCCTAACACACTATATAATGTACAATTATTGACTTTTGATAAGGTCTACAAGTCACGAGTAGACAGAATTCAAAAGTCAATAACCAATTTATAAAATGATCAGGAATTTTACAACACGTACTTTTGACACTTTCAATCTTGATTCCATCAAATTAAAACACCCATAATATACATGTTATTGTCACGACTTATCTAATTATCAACTAGTAGTTAAAAATTGAAAACAATATTATTAAATAAACAATAAATACTCAACCATTTACTTTCAAAAGCGTTTAATCTCCTTGGTACTGGCGCCATGTTTACATTCACACATGCTTTGAAACACGCAATCTGATTGGTCGAGAAAACTGTAAGCAAATCTATGGTTGGTCAAGAGGGAAAATTCGAATAAAATCCGAACGTCATACATGTATGAGGTGAACTCACTCTGAGGTACATCTCAAAAAAAGGCGTCTAGACCAATCAGAGAGCACAAAATTCCTGATCATTTAATAAAAATAAAAACACTCACCATCACAGTATAAACATTTTTCATATATTCATCATTTAAAATATAAATGTAAATTGTTGATTGTGATTGCTAAGATCCTAGTGGACTTTAGTGAAAAGTCATTGGGAACTAATACATCTTTGCAAAATACAAAGATAAAATGAGTCATGTTTAGTTATACCTTGTCAACAAATAAAAAGTGATTTTGCCAAAAGATTAAAGTCACATAGTTTTTTAATGAGATTTTCATACATGTACCAAGTATTCAGATGCATTACTTAAGTGAAATGTATGTCTAGTCATTTAACCACTTTATTATATAATCATTAAAAAATCCACACAAGTCGTATTCCTTATCGTTTCCCATTCGTATCTTTTTCAGGAGAAGTCTATAAAAGAATCTCGGGTTCCTCCTATTTGGAAGAATGGAAACATTCATGAAAATAAAGATGGTGTTTACAACATGTTGAATGAAACAAACACCGTGAACAGAAGTGAATACTACGATCATGCCAAACCAGGAGCCTCGTTATCAACACTAGCTGACGGATACGGTTCTGTGAAGCTGGAATACGATCACGTGAGACCAGGAGCATCAGTATCACCATCATCTGACGGGTACGGTACTGCGACTGTGGATAACGGCGGTAACAATAAACATCCAGTGGATGATAAGCATGTGGTTGATAAGGACAGATTTAGTCAAGAAGCCAAAACAGATGAATACTTTGTACTCGAAAAAATACAATGAAGAAGCATTTTGAATTACTGATTTAACTATGCACTCAGGTTATAATGCCTTTAGTATATTGACAGATAGAAATTGTTTAACTTAAGTGGTCATTAATGTAGCGTATGTGTAAAAGTATTCAATGTTGTTTCCATGATAAAATACTTTTTTTATTTGAATTTGCATGAAAGGTTACCAGATATTTAAATAAAAGATGTATGTTATTAATTACACATGTACTTCGTAATCTAGAGATCTGTGCATGCACTACGACAGACTGATCAGGATTACATTATCAGAGTAAAAATGTAAATAAACATTAGTAATACCAATAAAGAATCAGTCTTTCCTCGTCTCTTTTGAAAGAGTGTATTAGAAAATATAAAGAGGTCATAAGATAAGTTTTGAGAGAATAGATTTTCATTGAATTCGTCTGAGTGTGTAAAACAGGAATCCGTTACAATGTTATTCATATTAATAATTTATTTCTTTAATATATGCTATATTAAAATCTTTTAATATGAATGCAGGTAAATGCCGAAATAAAAGATTATAATTAAGTCCATGAAATATATGGAGATAACGAACAAAATTCAAGCTCAAATGCCCACCAAACAATTTAAATCAGGAGCACAAAAAAGGGCCTCTTAAACGTCAGAAAAAGTTCCTACTCTGAAATCATCTCGCAAAGCATTCGTAAAAACTTAGATTGACCTCATGATTTTGAAGTTTAATCAAGTATGTCCGTCTGTCACAAAAAACTTTAACGTTCGGCATAACATTTAATAGAAAGAGATCGTCCTTTCATATTTTACATGTCCATTACCTGTGCCAAGACAAAAATAATTGAACCTGCGACCTTGAAATTTGACCTATTTCCACAAAAAGTTTTTCTTTATAGCTTTCAATCCAAAAGAGATGGGGCTCTCATAAAAACAAAACGACCTGCTTATAACGAAGCGCAATTGATACCCATGTTGATTCCAACATATTAATGAAGACCTGATCTCTGGAAACCATGAAGATAATTGTCAACCAGACAGCAAAGCATCTTTTTTTCATTAATCAATTTCAGAGTACTTGACATTGTGTGTTCAACCAGACTTATTTTTATGAAATAAAAATTTGAAAATGACAAATGACAAGTTCCTTATTATTGAAAAAATCAGCTTTTAGTGATGTTAAGTGAAATTTTCCAATAGTTCTTTTAAACAATAAAATATGCATATTTGATTTACACTTTAACATTTTATGAATTATCAATTTATGGCTTTTCAGCATTCTTATTCCATTCGATTTCCATTCAATTTTTAAGGAATTTTACGATCTATATTTCTCTGATGATAATCATAAAATTTAAAGATTCAGAAGCTTTTTCCACAGAAAGAAAATTTAATCTTTTAAAATATTAGTAGAATAATTAATTATGAAGGATGGAAATGCGAAGGAAAAATGTTTTGTAATATTTTTGGCTTTATTTTAAACGTGTAAAATACGTTCTACATGTACATACACACGTCCTTTTCAACACAAACAGGTACAAAAATGTACACGCGGACAACACCAGTATAAATCATTAGATGACTTTCTTCCTGTTTTTTGTTGGCTTATGCCGGGGCATATCTGTTGCATACAAGGAAATTACAGTTAACATTCACAAAACTATTATGGGGAATGTCTTTGGTAAGTTGTTTTTTTTTTATATAAAAAAAACTTTATATTGTTCCTGCTTTCAGCTAAATGAAGAATTAAGATCTTCAAATCCGCGAAATTATTTTGTTTTTAATTTTGACAAAATTTTAAGCATATTGTTCATGAGCTTGACTTAAATATCCAGTGAGCAACCTAACAAAAACACAGTCATCGGACACATTTTCCAGACACAACATTTTTCTATACAAAATATTCATTGAAAGTCGGGTTTGCCTCTTCTCCATTTTTTGAATAAAAGGAAATAAGGCTAATGTAAAGTATATACAATGTACGTAAAAACTGAAAGAAGTTGGAACCTTCCACTTCATTCCCTAACACAATCCCCAATTTCCTCTCTTCCTTTTCTTTCATTGCATTCTGATACTTTTGAGGTCCTTGTTTGCTCTGCTTCTGATTTGTATTGTTTAATGGACGTGTGGGCTTGAAAAAAAGTGTAAATAACGAACAGTATTCGAGCTCAAAAGTCCTTTTAACATTAAAGATAGGAGCAGAGCAAACACAGACCTCCATACCATCAGGTACCATGGAGAAGTGAGCATCCCCTACTGCTACATGTACATAAGTAAGGGACGGTGACGATTGAAAAGTTAAAGTCATCACGTTTATCATAAAGCTTTCTTTTTCGATTCATGTAACCATTAACGTCTTTTTCTACTAAAAGATCTAGTAAAAGATCAAATGTCTCAGACTTTTATCTCAAGTTCACCGGTATACATATTGTCGACAAAAGGAAAGAAGCAGTATAATTGCTATATTGACTATACGTCTTCGATAGATCTTAATGCTGAGTTGAAGGCTACAGCAAGTGTTTCCTCCTTTCCGCGTAAAAGATTTTGACGAAAATTTCGCTTCATTTGAATACAGGATAGATAGGGTTTGCTAATAAAAAGTAAAATTGATGCAAAGCATCAAATCGGCCGCAAACAAAATTTTTCATGAATTTTTAAATAGTACTTTCACAGTAATGAATTTAAAAGCATCTATGCTAGGAAAGCTGAAATAGTGATTATTTTTATTTTAGACTGCCTTCAAAGCAAAATAAATAAATAATTTTAAAAAATAAATGAATAGAAATTTATATTTAGTTCATTTGCTCATCAAATGGATTTATCGATGTAATAAATTCAATGATAAATGATAAGAATTTATTGTCATCAAATGAAAATGTAGGTCTTTCAACATGAACAAAGATGAACCACGTGCTAATACCTGGGATCTTTGTTACGTGATAATTTCACTGCATGGTTTCTGCATAGAAGACTATGCTGCAAGGCGCTGTGCAAAATGTAGAAAACGTTATCCTGTGTCATTCGCAGCTGTAGCATATTCAAAAAACTTTCATTAGTTGAACAACTTTTCAATTATTGTTAACCATGCACCTTTAAAACGTCATTATTTTCCGGAAAATCATGGCGATTTCCGTTCATATTTTACACAACTCCCAGGCCGAGGAGCATCTATTGTTAACTTCTTTTTTATAACCATAAATTGTCAATTGATTGATGAGAAATTATAATGAAGTGGAAACAAAATAACAACAATTAAAACTTAGTTTAAAGCAATTTACATTTTTTTTCATGATCTTATACATGTTATCATTTAAAAATTATTTTACTGACCTAAAACCAAAATAACCTCATTTCCCCATGTGCACTTTCTAACACAACCACAAATAGATCGGCCTCTTGCTGCGGCCGATAACGAGACGCAATTGGTACCCATTGGCTGATCTGTAAAAACCACACAGATATTATCAATTAAAAATTCAAGAATCCTTTTAATATCACCTTTAGAGTACTTGTGTGTGATATCAGAGTGTTTTTTTTTCATCACAGGATAAGTAAATTTTCGAGGTCCAATTATATTTAAAAGGCAGCTGTTAATGATGTCACAAAGTCCCATCGTGGAGAAAAATTGTATATAAAGTTGAAAAATTGTAGGTTTAAATGTTTTGATGTTGTAAGTATCCGCATCTGTTTTACATCACGAACATACTGTTCGACGGTACTTATGAAGTTTCTCCATCACTACTGTTTATATCTTAGTGAAGAGTAAGGAAAGAGGCTTAGTAGAAAATGAAGTTATATATGAATATGTTCATCGTACAGGTCAGTATAAATAAGTTATATACACATGAAATACTGTACACCAACTTTTATTCGCGTGCGAGAAATTTTCGCGAGGTTTTCTTGAAAGCCTCGTCATCGCGAATATTTCTTGCCGCGAACAGGCCGCTTTTCTTGCACACTGAAAGATATTTAAAGGCATTGTTTGATAAGGAATGAATATAAATATGGCAAAGTTATGTTGCATGTTGGCATAATTATATCTGGCTTGAGATTTTAATGGAGTGGAAATAATGAAAATTTTGCATATACATACAAAAGTAACCTGCATCAATGTAATGAATAATACATGGTAATAAACACGTGTACTTTAAGGTATAATATTTCAACAAAGTTATTCACATGATTTCTATGTCTATTACGTTTGAACTTGAAATAAAAGAAACCATAGTCTGTCACATCTGTTTCACATTTGGATTTTTAATGACCTGAGAGGATAAAGACTTATTAACAGTTAAATTGTATCACAACCGAGATGACTTCAACTTTTCCATCGTCAAATTTCCCTGTAGATTTCTTAAAAATGTAATGATCCAATATCATCTTACTATGGTAATTATGTCTCCCAACTTATTTGCTTCTTAAGGGGGATGTACGGCCACCTTTAGTGCTGTGAGAACAAAATGTAAACATTTCTTCAAATGGCTAAAATACATCATATTTTGATCAAATTTTAAGTCTTTATAAAAGCGAAAGATGATAACATATCCTTTCTTTTCGTGCCTTCGTGCCCTCGGGAATCTTAAGTAATATACTTAATGACGTATTTTGGGGCAACTCTGTTTTATTGCTTAAAACAAAAACATTATTGTACATAATCTAAATTGTGACAAGGAGTTTACATGCTTACTTAACGAATATTTTTGGTACATTTGATGCTTATATTCATTCATAACAGATTGCTTCCTGTGCACATTTTATTTCTTCTCGGTGATAAAAAAATCATACATGAATTTTTTAATGGGCATACCGTAAATCTGGAGATTTTTACGTCGATTTTATTTTGCGAATTAGGGTCAAAATGCTGATGATTAATTTTTTGCGTTTCAAAATTTTGCGAATGACCACTGATTTGTTTACTTTTTCTTAATGGTGTTTTACTTTTAAGAAAAATATTTTTGCAAATGCAATGCACTCGCAAATCTGCTAAAAAATTATCTACAGCAAAATTTTCCAGATTTACGGTATGCATTTTTAATATCAAATTAACTGTAAATCGAATAAATATTTGTAGTGCCAAATGTTGGGAAAATTTCATTCTCGAAAAAAAAATCGGGACTACTAGCTAAAAAAAAAACAAGATAATTCAATAATTGCTAAGACACGGCAGTGATAATTAACAATATGTAAACATCCAATATCTTGTGATCATATATGACTTGTTGTGACACGCAGCAACATAGATTACATGTTAAATACATATGGGAAACTTAATCAAACAAAAGTCTTTACAGAAATATCTTTGTGGCAAGAATAAATACAAGACTTTTAATGGGGTTGGGATGGACAATAAACATACCGGTAAGTAATACACCGTATTTCATCATATGTTCACTCAATCAGCGTATAATTACATCCGGTGCTAACACAATACACAAAATTACGTAATTTGTGTAAAGCATAAATGAAAACCACTTTAGAACAGATTAAAATGAATAAAATATTTACATAAAATTAAAACACTTTAGAACATATTAAAATGAATACAATATTTACATCAAATCAAAACACTTTAAAACATATTAAAATGAATACAATATTTATATCAAATCAAAACACTTTAGAACATATTAAAATGAATAAAATATATACATAAAATCAAAATTCACCATGCACACATATAGGGTTATCTATTAAAGACAAAATAACAACTTGTTTGAAACAATATTCTAAGAGGTTTCATATTGCAAAACTTTTGAAAAAATTCACTCTACTTTTTCCAGTACAAAATATTCATCTGCTGCGGCATTTTCACTTGATTTGTCGTTATCATCAATGGATTCATCATTCTTTGAACGTTTAACATTTCCATCGTTAACAACAGTCACAGTGCCGTATCCAAGAGATGATGTCGGTACATTTACTGACGATCCTTGCGATTGTTTCACGTGATCGTAGTACTCACTTCTGTCCGCTGTGTCTCGATCTGTTTCATTCAAGAGGCTGTAAACACCGTCATTAGAATCGTGAATACTTTGACTCTTCACGACGGGAGTTTTATGAAACAGGTCTTTTGAATTTCTCTAAAAGATTTAGAAAACGAAACTATGATATAAAGATTTCTGGATTAAACATAAGTGTACAACTTTTTATGTTTCGAAATAAAAATAAATGTTGATTTCGTTTACCATCAGATCTATTTTTCCCATGATAGATTTCTTCCGTATGAATTCAGAACAGGTGTCAAGTCACAGTCATTATGGGTTACATTTATCAAAACATGTATATACTATCGTGGGCATACTTTGTCTGCATTCTTATTAAAATGACATCTTGGATCCGCCTCGTATACACTCTATGTCTTCTTACGCAGAGTGTATATGGCGTGGATCTATGGTGTCTGATTTTAATTTGATTGAATTTGTTTGGAGGATGGTGCCTTGTTTTGTTCATGCGACAACAATTATTGGTTATAGAGAAAATGTATCGGTGATATAAGGACAAACAATTAGTACTAGTGTACTTTTGATAGCGGGACAATGAATACCCACTAAACAAAACAAAAAATATTTGCAAGATAAGTGCATTTTGAGGATTTTATGTACTCCTTTCGACTTCTGAGAATTTTAAAAGGTTGACTCTTTTTTGATTGACTCTCTTTGGTTCTTTTATCTTCTAGAATTTTTGGACAATTGTTTTCACCATTTGTTCTGATATATGTTACAAAGAGCATCCGTCGCCCGCGTGGCGCAGTGGGTAAAACGTCTGCTGTAGAGTCGCGAAGTAAGGAGTAGATTCTTACATCGCGGGTTCGAATTCCACTGTAGGACGTTGAGACCGGTCCTTCGGATGAGACCGTATAAACCGAGGTCCCGTGTCGCAGTGCTTGCACGAAAATTATCCCTCCGGTCCCTGCTCACTGGCCCTAGGTGTCAAGTATACAACAAAATTTGCAGCTCTCTATTGGCAAGTGGTGGAGTCTCTATTGAAAATTTATCGAGAGCAGGGATAGGGTAATCGTAATCAGTAATCGCAATCATCGATTCGAGAGGGATATAAAAGCTGAACATGACTCGTAATTAGACTTAAAACATTGCTGTGACGTCATGCCTTTGTTCTTGCAGTCTAAAAAATTACCTGTAGCCGTCCGATAATAATAATTACCAGTCTGATAATATGTTATCGGACGGCAATGATAACAAAATCGGATGGTATTTAAAAACAAAGTAAGGTGGAAAAAGTTAAATATTTCCACCCACACCCACCCCTCAACCCCTCAAAAAAAATTAGGAAAAACAAATCAGGGAAAGCAATCACAAGGAAATTAAGTTGCTACAAACTTGCAAATCCATGAAAAAATCGAGTTTAATCTATCCTCAAAATTAATAATTCCCATCTTTTAAGTGTTTTTGATACAGCACTTTGAATAATCGAATTTAAATCCATTTCTGAGAAATACTCGGCAAATCTATTTATTTTATAATGATTGTTTCCAAATGGCTTGTAAAACCTGAGAGTTTCCATTATATAAACTAAAACTCCAGGATGAAAATTCGCATTTTTACTTTCCATAGTGACGGTAGTAATTTCACCAAAAAAAAAATAAATATGTATCAAGGTCAATTTATGCACAAAATAAATAAAAATGTTCCAAAATAAAAAGGAAATCCTTCCCTACTGGACCCCTGTCCTGCTTATCTAAACGACTGCCATTAAATGAATGAAATGAAACAACAGTTCACACACTTTTTTACTGTCTCTTTTCTTTTGTCTACTTATTAGACGAGTAAAAAACAATTGATGCCTAAATTCCCATTGTGTTATCATCGGACTCCTCCAGGTAACTTTTGGACATTTAAATGGCAATGTTTTAAGTAAGATATATGCCTCATACTATTCTATATGTAAAATTATCAGACAGTTTTCGGCCCTAACGGGCCTCAAACAGTCTGATAATTTTACATATAGAACAGTATTCGGCATATATCCATTACTTATATACATCAATATTAGTGAATGAATTGATTAGCTACATAGTAAGTTATCCTTTAAAGTCTGAGTAAGTGAACTTCACATTTTATAAAGAGCACAACTGTTTTCAGAAAAGCAATAACTGATTTTACCCATATTATACAGTATAACGTGGGATTCTCTCAATATTTGAAAATAAATATTTTTAAGAATAATTCCTTGTAAAAACGAGAGAGAGAGAGAGAGAGAGAGAGAGATTTCTCTTAAATATTGACTTCCAATGCAATCATTTCGCTTTCTCTTTTGTCAAAACGGCACTGTCCAAATCTGGAATAAAACAGCTGGTTGGTGCATTTGGTAAAATAGTAATGTCTAAGATATATTTTTTAAACATATTTTTGTACCTTCGATATTGGATTAAAATTATTACCTTTTCTTTGCATGAAACCATTGATATGACTGAATTCTGCTGGAGGACATGAGAATCTTGAAGTACACATAGTTTCATACTTATTGTCGATGCGCTTTTTAGACAAGCTGCATCCAAAGTATCCAGCAGCACACTCTAAACTTCTATCAATATGGTAATATATCACTGAGATAACCAATACGCCATTTTCGAGATTGTGACTGTCCTAAAAACTGTCTGGCGCGAAAAGTATCCATATCAGCAGAAAAGTGGTACAGGTTGTAGACAATATAATAAAAATCAGATGATATATCCGCTCGCAAACTCGCCTAACTAACATCTAACAACATCCCATAGAGTCACGTCAGAGGTCAAATTCGGAACAACTCTAGACTTATCGCTTCAACAAAGATACAATGATTTTGCAGGCGACGATTTGATTGGTTAATTAGATTCTGTTGTTGATACTCACAAACGTGCATAAGTAAATGAACGATGTTTACGTATTTCAAAATTCATTCAATATGTTATAGAAAGATAAATATATTTAGAATTGATGCTCTAGATGATTTTATTAAGCTCAACTATACATTTCTATTAAATCTACTTTGAAATAGAATACTTAAAACCGAAAGAATCGTTGTAATCTTTATAATAAGTAAAAGGTTTCCTTGGTGATACAAACGTAGGTGGGCTCTTTCAAGATATAGATATAGAAAGAATCAGTGTATCATTTAAAATTCCGATGTATTATGTTGCGTGTGTATTTTTATGTATTTATTAAAGATCCATATTTCTTTATAATTACTTCCCTTGTCCGATGTCTTTTATTCTCTGAATTTTTATCATTTGCTCCGATTTTTTTAAAATGAAGTCTTAACATTTATTTTAGACTGAGTTAAAGAGTGTATCCTGACAACCATGCACTATAACTCCAACTCTTGAGATTGAAAATTAAACAAGGGAAATAATTACATTCTAAGCTTTTTTTTTTCTTTGGTCTTCTTTGGCAGATAAGTAAGAAAACGAGATGGTCAAAGCAATATTTGAATTTTTTTTTTAAACAAGCTTATGAGAATTTCCTTATATATCAAAATGTACATTATATGAAAAGGCAAAATGTAAACCTTATTTCTAAGCAAGAGAAAATGTAGCTTCTTCACATAGGAAAAAATAACAGGTAACATAATTGTCCCAGATAAAGAAATGCAAACTTCATGTCTGCTTGAAGGTACAAATACTGAAGTTAGTTATAGATTTTTCCGCTTTTCTACGCTCAAAAATACTTTCAAATTATAATTTCAAGTTCTAGATCTGTATGATTTAATGGACTACGTTCTATGTTCGAAAAATCATTCTCATGAAAGAAATGAGCCGACCACACAGTACTCTATTCCCGTATCTCGATACTTTTCAAGGGATCGGTTATTGCACGAATATGTAGTTTAAAATCAGAATACTTTACTATAGTGTAATATAAAAGATAGTTTTAAATCACTTTCTTGATAATAATGATTTTGTTTTCAATGTTGAACATTTTTTGGTTTTTCGGAATGCCGGATATATCTCCATGACTTGCGGTGAAAATTTATTTTTAGCAATAACATTGATGGTTGTTAAACAGTTTAATTTTTTTAATAAATTATTTTAGTCGAAAACCACTCTCCATTATGTTTTCCTTTTTTGAATTTAGAGTAGCAACTTCTTAAAGTAATTATATCGTTTCGGCATTACAAGTGTTAGTAGCGTCCGCCCGGGATATTAACACAAACAAGAAAGGTAATTTAACTAAATCTGATTAGAAAGAAAATATTTAGTATGAACAAACCTTTTTTATTGTCCACAAGTACCTGTGCATACGCCACTCTCTCGGTGTCACAATCTACGATACATCAACACAAGGTTTACTTTTCAGATAGTCACACCTGACTGCTTTATTGTCACGGGGATCGGCGTGGAGTGGTGATCCGTGTTCGTGCTGGTTATCTTACATTTCCCTTAATTGTGTACATTTAATTGCAGTTAGATGTATCTGGGTTTGTTTGTATACTGTACTGACTTGTACAACTATAATTATAAGTTTTCTTTGTATCTTACTTTCCCGCAGTATAGACGAAATATTATATTATTATTGTCACTTCCGAGTGCTGCATAACATGCGTCCGTCCAGACCCGTGTCTACTGATTACACTGAACAGTGACAAAGTCCTGCCCTTTTTATAGGGGTCTGCAGGTGTAGCGATTCTCCGAACAATATTCAATTTATCAAAGAACAACATGACCACATATTCTATTGAAAATCTAAGATCAACTAGTCTTACCTTTTTATCTTCTATTTCGGAGTATATTGCGTTTCCACTATTATCATGACCCTGTTCCAATGGTTTTGAAAGGCAATGCTGAGTATAATTTCTGATTTGATGAACCCCTGTTTCCTGCTTTCTAATTGTAAAATAAAATCATTTTTATATTTTATTTAAAGTACTCAATCTGCAAATTTAAAACTAAATGAAACATCTTAATAATAAACGAATCAGAGATACAAATGCAATAGTTTGTGTGTGTGTGTTTGGGGGGGGGGGTCTTTTACTTTTCTTTTTTTTTAATTTTGTTTTGTTTTGTTTTGTTGTTTGTTTGTTTTTTGTTTGTTTGTTTTGTTTTGTTTTTTTATCAGTCTGAATATTTACTTGTCTAACACGTAATCAGCTTATCTGTTTGTTTGTTTGTTTATTTGTGTTATCGTTCGCCGAATCTTTAACTTTGTTTATAACTTTTGATGTTAGTGCTTTCATATTTCATATTCAAATTGTATTCCTTGTGACAAGACTTATTTCAAAGTACCAACATATTTGATCCCTTTGCCTTCTCCATGGGGTTGGAGGTATTTTTCAAGCTTTAATAATAACCAAAGCGTAAATGATGAGTGCAAAACTCTTATATGTACATATGTATTCAATGTACATGTAGCTACACATTTCCTTAACTTCATTTTTCAATGTTCGAACTTGATTTTCATTTTACACATGTTTACGAGCTATCAATATGAACTGCATTTGAAAAAAATTAAACTTTTTCTTAAGATTAAAAAAATAACTTTGAATACAACTTGTAAACGAAAGATGATGGAGCTCTATATAAAAGAGAGTGATTGAGATATTGAGTGATATACAAATGAAGATATTTTGAAAATAAATGAAATTTAAATTTTTACACGTTGATGCTAAAATAAAATCAACATATCTTTTTCTGTCTGTGTGTGATCGTCGGCGGAGATAAATGCAGACAAAGGATGTTACAATTGATCCAAATACCACTCCTCCTAAGGCGGAACCCACATAGGCTAAGGCCGGAATTAAAAATATTTTTGTTTCCCCTAACCCGACCCTAAATTCTCAAGTTGGGTCGGTAGGTAGGTAAACAATTTTATTTTCTGACAGCAGCTTTGAAAATACATTCTAAAATTTAATGGAAAATTACCTTTATAAATAAGAAAAGTACAAAAGAAAGCGATGTGTGAACAAAATGCCCAAGTATCGTAGATATGCCGTTTAAAAGCAAAATTCATGATTAATTTATTCACAACTGTTATTGAGTTGAACTTGTGAAATATCTCACGCCATTACATTTATATAAATTGAATAAAATAGACAAGATTCTCAAATACGCAAAGACCAGACATATACAAGTATATTTTTTCAAACCTTCCATCAGCCTTCAGAGCTTATAGACGATCAATGTACTTTTTAGAGGGCCATGAGATGTGCAGTAGTTCTGGAGCATTTTGCTTTGGAGTTAAGAAGTAAAGTGGCTAATTTTAAATCGCAGGTTCAAATCCCAATGAGTAACGTTGAAAACGGTCCTTCAAAGGGGACCATAAAAACTTATGTGCAGTGTCGCAGAAGATGCTGGCTCAAAAAAGATCCCCCACTGCTTAATGGCAATAAAAGTGTTGAGTACGTCTAAATTTGGAGCAATGGGGAAATGTCGTCCTAACAAATCTCCAAGAGATTAAAAGCAAAGAAACAACCAATCTTCAAGGGCCTAATTAAAGAAAAATACACTGTACGTCTCAGGAAGCGGAATCATGATTTCAAAAGTATTTGGAAAGAGTATGTTAACAATATTTAATTTAATTGAACCAAACCGAATCCACAGATGATAAAAATGCTGTATACAATGTCATATTCACAAGTTTAACCACTAAATATAGGCATGAAGAAAGGACATCTGAATTATTTTTATCAGGATGAATATGCAGACATATTTACAACAACTCCTATGGATTCATAATGACATATAGTAAACATAGGAACATAGATGAATTGGTTATTAGATCAAAACTCAAATTAAATAAAATGCAGTGAAATTGAATGATGTGTTCACAAGATGGGCCCCTCATCTACTTATGAGGCGGGCCTTACCATGTATTACGTACCTTTAATTCAAAGACAGGTTTGTTTGTTTGTTGTTTAACGTCCCTTTCGAAAATTTATTCACTCACATGGAGACGTCAAGACACCTCCGAAACACTCTTAATTAGTCATGGTAAATTTTATTATCGAATTGTTTCAAGAGTGAAGAATTCCATTTAGCTAAAAGCATAAGATTGAGACGTCGCTATTGTTTTATGAAGAGCTTATGCCATGTTATCACACCTGGACGTCATTTTGTTTCCAACAAATGCTTGAAAATCACAGTAGAACAAAGGCGGCCGTCTGATAAAAACTGATTTTGATGAAATTTTATATTATAAAACTTGGTTAACAATAAAAAAAAATATCTGAATCATCTTATTTAAAAAATCTTTTCAGTCGGCGCGATTTTATTGGGTCGGTCGCGTTAGGGGAAACAAAGGTATTTTTTATTTTGGCCTAACGGTGAATCTGTTTACCAGTAGATAAGAAAAAAAAAATCAGTCTTGTTCTCTGTTGTTTATTGTGAATAAGTAATGTCTTTTTTTTATTATTTCGCAGATTTAATATATGATCATGTGTATACATACATGAAAGACCCACCTGTATTGATATTCTGTATCATGATTGAAGATTCTTTACCTTAAAAATTCAATTAAGCCCAACATTTAATATTTTATATATAAATAAATCAATATATATTTTTATTCATATAATGCAGAATAGATTATATTTTGTAAACTAAAAATTGATATACGTATAGATAACCATGAAAGCGTTTCTTTAAGGACCGGCATTCAGACCTTGAACAACCTTTTGTTATTGTCATTAAAAAGGTATTCAACCATCAAATTTGTAAACTCTTTTGAGCACTCAACATAGATGTCGCAATCCTGAGTTTACTGCCCCTACATGATTGTATAAGATGGACCGGCTTCAGAATGAAGCCCCCCAAAAAAAAAAAAAAACCCAAAAAAATCTGTGACCCAATGCTCATTAGTAATACCCCCGATCTGATGTAAATAAACACTATCATGTTAATTTATACAAGTTCAATTACAGGCAGATGCATGAAGTTGACATCAGATTCATATCAAAATTAATCCCACCATATGGCATGCCTCAACAAAGAGTGTACTAAAATTAAGCATCTGCTCTGAATAGTTAATGAGAAAACTGCGACGAAAGTTTGGTATGGATGAAACAACAGACGCACAGACAAACAGGAAGATGACATCGGATTTGAACAAAAATGTATCCCACCATATGGCATGCTTCAGAGAAGATTGTGTTAAAATTTCAAGTATCTGCGATGAATAGTTGCTGAGAAAAATTTGTTACGGACTGACACACAGACACACAGACAGAAACACTAGGTTATAACAGTATACCCCCTCTCTTTCGGAGCGGTAGTATAAAAACCTAGTACAAGGGGGTACAAAGGCTAAAATTCCGAAAAAAAAATCAGATTAAATTCTGATAGATAATTTGAAGAAGCTGGACCCAGATACACTGTACTATCAAGATCAAATGAATGTATTTTGTAATTGTGCGCATTTTGTAATGAAAAAATTCTCAGTACTGAGCGTCTTGTTTTGTAATGTTACATTTTCATGTTCTAAAAAAATCGAATTTTAGGGAAAGGAAATCGGAAACTTTTTTGAGTACTTAGACAGCATTTAGTAAGTTTTATGGTGGCTATTTTGACCATGTTAATCTATAAGTAAATCCTAATTTGGTTGACTACCTTCTCGCTATAAATTGTTGGGGCTTTGTATTTTAAACTGAATTTAACTGTTCGCGTGCGAGAAGTATCCGCGCGTGTTGCAGCCTATTTGAAATCGCAAATATTAATTAATTGATATTGAACCGCGACGAATCGAGAATAAAAGTTGACGCAAATAATAGTCGGTTACATGTAACAATTTATTTTCTCTTCACAGATTTGAATTCTTTGTATTTTTTTTTTTTGTTTGCTATATGTAAAAATTAAAATTCAACCTTTCTGAACTATTGAAAAGCCATGCAGTAAAAACCTACAAATTGATTTTTTTTTCTTATATGACTTGCTAAATGCTGATTACGACGTCAAGAACTTGCACATTTTCCCATATTTTCTACAAAAGTTGCGTATTTTCTACAAAAGTTGCAGAAAACAACAGTTTTCAGTGGAATTTTTTTTTAGAAAACATACGGCACATGTATCGTCACAACAATTTTTATCTACGTTATTTTTCAAAGCATTTTTACACAACATATTCAAAATTGAAGTGGCCGACGGCTGTGGACACAATGTTCTAAAGAAATATTACCATAGAAATTACAGGAGTCATTTTGAGGCTTTTTAGCATAACACTAAAAAATGTTCCATACTTATGATGTCATATTTACAGAATGATCTTCCATCATGCCAATTTTTTATGATATATTATAATAATAATAATATACAGCTCAACAAACTTTTTAAGCTCACATGGTTTTTCGCGCAAATTAAGGTCACATTTTTGTAATAAAAATTACTATTTTTGAACCTCAGAACGAGGACATAGCCCTACGTTATATTACGTATATAATGTCAAGTATAAATGTCCTTTAAAAGTATTATCTTAAGTTTCCGAAGTGGATGTTTTAGAGGGGAATTTATCAATAAATGGTGCGTTTCTACTATAGGCCTCTACCATAGGATTTTTACAAATAATATAAGACGTTCTTTCTTTGATATAATGTACATTTTTAAATTTTTAAATTTTCTTTTTAAAGGTGAGTATTTTTTAAAATTCTTTGCTCATTTACCATACTCATCAGGATTTTGTCGAAATGTAACACCGAAAAGGGATAACATTGCAGAGAGAAACCACAGGGTAGGATAATGAAGTCATGTTAATTTATTTTTAATAGTAAATTTTTTCTATAAAAAGGAAAATTCTTCTGCATTTATGGTTTGAAATGTTAAAATTTTGCTGTGGGATGAATCTTTCATGATTCTAGATTTTTAGAAGGTGACTCTGAAAAATGCCACCTTATCAACATACAAAGCCGTCAAACAGATGAAAAATACTATTATCACCCTGCGCTTAAGAGTCAGAATGTACAGAAAATACAAATTACAGTATCTGTACTGTGCCCGTGTCTATGTTTCTGCAAAGAGCTACTGCTTTAAAAAGAACGGATAAAAAGACAGCTGCAATTGGCAAGAAACTTTTAAAATCAAAGTACTCAGAAGTACAGAGAGCCGGGCTTATTTACAGAGTAAAATGGATTTCTTACATGAATCACGTTTATATTCTGATGAAAAAATTATTTTAAAACTATCAATATAAATGATAAGACACTGAAAGTGAGTTTTCAATCCTAATACCACGGTCCGATTTTGTCAGAATCAGAATTAATCTGGTACCGCAGCTGAATGTAAACAAACAGGCCAGTCTGGTTCCCTCTCCTGCTTTACCTCGTATGTGTAGAGAAATACGGTAACACTGATTATCAAAAATCCTTACGCTAATGAACTATGTTCTTTGACTTATGAAGTTTTCAAAGTCATTA
>PRKT01000645.1:250452-269240 GCA_003671525.1 Saccostrea glomerata
AATGTAGACAAAAATGTACCTTCTTCTTTACACTAGTGTAGCGACAGTACCCGTTTATTTTTAAAGAATCGTTTGAGAAAAGAGACAGTTGTATTTTTTATGATGTACATGTATATGATAACAAAGAAAACAGAGTAACGCTTTCCGATCGTTTCAAATGCTAAAACATCTCCGGATAACTTGACATTAAACAGGTTGGAGAGAATACTCGAAATCGGGTATTATCCGTGAAATCACGTATAATACCCGATGTGAGGGTATCGTTGAATCCACGAAATCGGGTATTCCGTGCAACTTTCTATGAAAACTAAAGATTAAAGCAACTGCGCATTATGCCAATTACTGTTACTTGTACATCAGTATCTTGTGGATTTATTTTTATTAAACCTAATTTATATGGTTGTCAAATAAGTTTAAAATCACACGACAAATACTGCTGGGGTAACAAAAAGGACACAATGGCGTTATTATTTTTCAATATAATTTCTAAAAACAAATAACTACACTTTGTTTGTCTTTATTTCCAATTAAAGTATTCCATATACATGTACTTGATTTTCTAATTTGTGCACTATTCACAAAATGTGAAACTTAAAAGAAATTAAAGGACTAACGCCGTGTTATGTATTTTTACTGAAAAATGTATGGTGTCCCTTTCACGTGAAATATAAATCATTCCTAACAGTTAGAAAGTACAGTATTAGCGAGTCATAATTGTATATCTCTGCCATAATATAATACCAACGTTATTATAAAGAAGAAAATAAAAATATTAAATAAATACTCCCGGGAAAACAGTTTGAAAATAGCTAATTGAAGGTGAGCATCTTTTTTATGTCAATTTAGCATGGAAATTGTCTATTCAAAGACACCGTAAATTTTTTGGTTGTATTTTTATCGATACAATATATGCTATTTTACCTTTATTTTATGCATTTGTGTGAAAAATGAGAGCGAGAAGTCATGTGAACAGGATTTTCTTGTCTTTTTTTCATGAGCTGTTGATACATTGAATTTCCCAATATAGACCGAGGTACAGTCAAATTCAAATAAGAATTACATTGTCAAGTTTTCAAATTTCTTATACTTTTTGCGTTTTGTCCATGTTAATGAACAAACTGGAATGATTGAGTGTTCAATTGCGCCTTGCGCACTCTTGTCATACTTTTTGGGAATATAATTCCTCATCGGACATTAAAATTTCATAAAAATTGTAGCCATTTCCTTTCTTTATTATACTATTTGATAGCCAGGATAGATTTAAGCTTCTGTTGTCTACTTTACGCATTCTTAAAACCTCATTATAATATGCTATATAACGCACTATCTGATTGGTTCTAAACAATATGTCAGTTTTCCTTTAGTTATTTTATCTGTGGTACTTATTACTCATGGCAATAACTTTTTCTAATACTCATCTATGATGAAAAAATGTGTTAAAAAAAATAAGCATGAATTCTTTTTTTTTTTACCTATATAATTTTTGTTTACCTATATAATTTTTATTTGATGAGTAAATTTTCCCTACGATTAAAAATATATAACCAAGTTTAACCAACCGTGACATTCAAAGACGTATAGCAAAAACCTATGCATTAACACTTAATTCAATGATCGCGAAAGGAGAGGTGTCTTGGATACATCCAGAACAAAGTCGAGGTTGTTTTGTCAGAGGTGGTCAAGAAGTCTTTAGCCCCCCCCCCCCTTTGAAGTCGCCAAGAAATGGTAAAATATTGATGACTTAGCGAAATTAAACGATCAACAGTTATGTTTTCTCATGAGCTGTATTCCTGAATCTATCACTGTCTCTGCTAAAATGTTGAAGACATATTCTTCAAATATGTATAAATGATTAAAAAAAAGATTTTCAAAAAAAGAGAGAGGGGGTTTTTTAGCCGAAATTTTAGACATTTTTATCATTACACTATTTATACATTCATATATTAAATTTGATTTTAAGCACTAGATGAATGTGAAAGTAATTAATGACGCATAAGATACGATAGACAGTCCGTTGTTTATATATGGCATTATATCTTATGTGTGAAATGTATTTCCGTATAATTTGATTTATTTACAAATTGTTCATGTTTGTCGTGTTGATGTGGAATTATCATGAATTTCCGAATTCTGATACTTTACAATTCTTTTGTTTTGGGAATGAACATGAGGAAGATGTATATACTTTTAACATTATGAAAAATATAAAGCAAATCGAACGCCTTTTGTGTGCAGATCATGAAATGTACTGAGCTCCACGGGTATTTGTTGTCCTGAGCGCATTAATCTTGACGCCCAAATTCTTACTTGGCTAGTGATACCTTTAGAAAACATTTGTATCTAGATGAAAGTTAACTCGGCAACATGCGCCATAACATTGTTTAAGTTTTATTAGGTGATTACACCTCCTATACCCGATTTCGCGGATTCAACGATACCCTAATATCGGGTATTATACGCGATTTCACGGATAATACCCGATTTCGAGTATTCTCTCCGACCTGTTAAAATGACGTACTGATGGTCCTCCAGGTCGATAGAAAAACATGTTTATCATTGCTCCGAAATGTATCTTATTATCCTACACATTAGAAATTTTGTATTATTTTTTCATTTGTTAATTGTTCTTTATGGAATGTTGATGAATTTTTCCTGAATTTATCTCTCTTTTGGGGTTGAAGTTATTGTCTCAATGATTTCCGAACAGCACTCGTATTGTTAAATCATGATGATAAAATGTAAAATGTGGATTATTCGAAAGGGTTACAATGCCAAAAGTATAAATATTTTGTATTTCTTTAAATGAAAAAATTCTTTCTAAAAATATCGTTTTTTCCCTAAAAAAATTACGTTCGTGTAACAAAAGAAAGAAAAAGAATCATGACGCGCAAAACGTACTTTTGCTAGAAGATGGTGTATTTCTGGAACTCTTCTCTTCAGTTAATAACGAATTGGACACTGTCGACGAAATCGGCGTCGCAATCAGCTTGTTATCTAAAAAAAAATAATAGGATACAATTCTGTATTTTAAACTTTTTAGTGTTAGATTATAATCTTCATTTCCAAAAATTAACAAATGATTTTTAGAGTTCAATTTATGAGAATTGTTATTGACGAGCTGACGAGGTTAAACTTACCTGGCAAAATAAAGCTAATATCCTTTTTTAAACTTTCTGTGCATTTATTGGTTTGAGGTGAAAAGAATCGCTCAAAACAGGCTAAAATATTCACCAGATTTAATTTATTAAGCATGCACTTTTCGCTACATTTGTTTTCTACGAAAGACCATTGAGCTCATTTTGGTAGGTTAAAAAAATAATTTTTTCGCGTTATAACGCGAAACTTTTGCGAATAAACGCGTAACTTTCGCGTTATAACGCGAAACTTTCGCGAATAAACGCGTTACTTTCGCGTTATAGCGCGAAACTTTCGCAAATAAACGCGTAACTTTCGCGTTATAACGCGAAACTTACGCGTTATAACGCGAAACTTTCGCGAATAAACGCGTAACTTTCGCGTTATAACGCGAAACCTACGCGATATAACGCGAAACTTTCGCGAATAAACGCGTAACTTTCGTGTTATAACGCGAAACCTTTTTCTGTTTAACCAATTAAAAGACATTTGCTTAAGTCTCAACTTTCTTTTGATTTTGTGATCAAGTTTATTTATTATAATGATAAGCAAAAGTCTATCTTAAAACTTGGACTACCACAAGCTAAAATTTTAAGTTTTCTTCCTCTTGAATTCATCTTTACCGTCATAGATGGTCTTTCTCAGCAAGGTTCAAACAATTTAAAGATTATGCGAGTTTTCCAAAAGTTAAACTTCAATCCCTATTATTATATAATCAAGATTGTGAATTTCGGTGGAAATCACCCCTTTCCGGCGTCTTTTTTTTATGCATTCTCTAGAGAATTCGAAATAACTATATTTTAGAAAGAACAAGATCTCAGAATTGTGAAAATTGGATAGTATATTTTCATTTGTCTCCGTTGGATTCACTGTAGAAATACGATGTCGGAAAAATATTGACAATTAATTCAAAGTGTACAAACTATGCCGTATATACCTTATATAGTTTTGATTTTTGACCCTAGTCCAAGAACTTATCTATAACCCCTCTGATAAATTTGTATTTAACAACATCCAATTATACTTGTTATTTAAATAGCATCATATGGCCCGTCAAGCCCAGGAAGTAAAACACTGTTCATGAACTTTTAATTTGTGTTTCTATAGGGCAAAAGTTTTAGTCCAAAATGATTGATTGCTTAATTTACTGGTGGTACGTTTGTAGTAAGTGTTACCACAGGGGCCAGTAACATGCTAAATTTGAATTTACGAATTGACTATATATATTGTATGTTACTGGCCCCTGTGAGCGTTACTGATTAAAAAACAGCCTGAAAAAAGTGTCAAATGGAGATTTTTCTTAAAAAGAATAATCAGTCTAAAGAATTTCTTGAATTTAGAATTTGAAAAACGTGTAAAAGAAAAAATTCATTTTATCAATTGGTAAGCTTTTAAAATAAAAAAAAATATTCTGATGACTAATCTATCCTATTCTCGCATCATTTCTCCAGTACATCTTCTGAGGAAGTTATGTTTTATAAATAAGTTGCTAAGAGTTCCCGTCTGTTTTCATGTTCTTATCTGTCAGTCAAGATCAAGGTTCCTGAATAGCATTATTTTATGTGCTTATAAGTTCGTGAAATAACGCGAAAGTTACGCGTTTATTCGCGAAAGTTTCGCGTTATAGCGCGAATGTTACGCGTTATATCGCGAAAGTTTCGCGTTATAACGCGAAAGTTACGCGTTTTATCGCGAAAGTTTCGCGTTATAACGCGAAAATTTTATTTTTTAAAAATACCAAAATGAGCTCAATGGGCTTTCGTAGTTTTCGAACTTCGTTAAATTATATTTTTAATCCAACAACATCAAACCATTGATTCTCCTCGCCGGGAATGACAGTATTAGGTATACGGTTGTTACAACAAAGAACTACGAATGATAGTATTGTTCTCCCGCCTACCTCCAAGTAAATTTTCAAAAGTTAAAACATTTGAATGATTTTCCATATGTATATTCATATTTACATGAATTTCCATAAAACATTACTATTTGGGAAAACAAAGAGAGATAACCCTATAATTTTGGTAAAACTCGCATTTTTCACTAAAGAAATCAACGGAAAACGGAAAATATTTTTAAAACATCTCCCCCCCCCCTTGAAAGAAAAATTTCTTTATACAGGTAATGGAGACTGTCATTTCACAAATTCATACCAAAGCTTTTTGTGTTTCACGGGGGGAAAAAATGTTTACTGACAAAAATATTACAAGAGTTTTAATTTTTCACCGATTTCAAAGGGGTTAACAACTAAAACATAGCATTTTATTAATGATATATGTTTAATTTCATATGCTTAAAACAAAAGAAAAGAGGTAAGGAACATTTATTCACATTCAAAAATATTTTAAAATACGATGATGGTGTAAAGCCCGGTTTCAACGGAAAATATCGTCTACCCCCCTTTTTTAAACAGCTAGAATAAGGGATAATTAACTATTTTACACTGGTATTAGAATTATTAATCAATTATAATTGAACAGATCTTTTCATTCAACAAAGATTTTATGGCCAATTTGCAATTAATATTGAATTAAATAGGTGTAAAATATAGGCGGGAATCAAGAGTTAGCGTAGACTACGTAGTTCTTGTAAAAATTTAGGTGTAATTTAATGCTCTTTAAAATGTTACGCTATTGTAAAATTGAATGCTGTAGATGACCTTATTTAGCTTGCTTACCATATATCGAATTACAAGCAGTGCAATTTTCACAGTGTACATTGCAACCTTCATTGCAATGATCATTATAAACTTCATCGTTATCATTGTTGTTAGAAAAACAGACTGAAAATAAAATGTGTAAAATATATAATAATATGAAAATAAAGTCTCAGTGATAGTATAATTTTATGTATATAATACTCTTTTATCATTAATAATACTCACCAGAACATTCGTGTACATCACAGGTTAATAAAATATTGCCTCGAGACGTTAAAAGATTTTCTACAGAAAACAAATCAATATTAAGAATATTTTAAGAAAAATTGCTAAAGAAAAACATGAACAAAAATATAATATTTAAATCGAAAGAAACTTGCATTAAATTCATTGAATGGAATAGAGAATGATATTTAATAAGATCCATTTATTAATGTTTTATCTTTTTTACCTTCTCTTGGAATGCAGCTTTTACAACATGCATAGGGTTTCTCACCATTAAGTAAATTGTAATTACATTTCACACATTCTAGAATTGAAGTACATATTAAATATAAATAGGCAAAAGTAACACATATTCATAAACTAAAGTACATATAATACATAAATCATTATAAATAAATAACTAGAGGTACTGTGAGCGATGAGCTAACTAAATGATACCCCCGCCTCCATATAGTTATGATGACAAAGTCCATGTTTTGCTGTGGCCGTAAACTCAAAATATGTGTCAGATCAAAACGTAAAATAGGAGGTGCACAATGGCAATATGTAATAAAGATTCTGTGAAAGTTTCATCAAATTTCATTCAGTGGTATGAGAGGAGTTGCGGATAAGAGATGGGTACCCCAAAGCGTAACAGACGGACGGAAGGACGGACGGACGGACGGAATTAATGATTACTATATACAATGTACCCTCCCGCTTTTCAAGCGGGGGGTATAATAACACACTAATCAAAGCATGTCTTTATATTATATGCCATCAAGAGTAACCAGTTTAAACTCCCGATTTGTATTGTTTTTAAGGATGTTTAACTCTGAATGCAGATCATTATCTTAAAATTGATCTTACCACTGCAAATGCCTGTATTTATAAAGATTGCACCAAATAAAATCGGATTTCCACACAGAATAAGTAATTTCACTACAAAAGATATTTAGAGAGGTTAAACGTTGAAGCATTAAACAAATATTATATTTTTTTTTTATTTAATCAATTTGAAGGGATAAGGTTAAAAAATATGTATGAGATTATCTTAGATTGATTGGTTTTTTTTAAATCTTAGTTTTTATTGCGAATATAGAGTACAGTAGATGTAATTAGTTCCAAGAATGAACTAGAATTGGAATACCGGTATACACTGTATATAGTAGTTCAATCTAGTAACGATTCTTATTCGGGTACAATTATTTGAATGTTTCATTTATTTATTTACTTGCTTCAATTTCGTCTTTATCATTTTAAATCGGTATTTTGAAATTATAATTTTTCATAATTATCATTGACATTTTGAAAATGTATGCGAGGAGATCAACTTATTTTCATGATTAAAAAATTAATTCATAAACCAAATGAATTTAATGAAATACTTTCATTGAAATAAGTCATAACTTTACGTTTCATAAAATAAATGTAAAATTCATCTAGATTTTTTTTCGTGCATTTGTATAACTATTTGCAGTGCCGTTTAGACCGTGTATGTTTCATGATGCAGGATGTGTACAATGTTGTGCACGGGTTGTAGGTTTTCGAAACAAAAGAAACGGGATCGAAGTACGTTTTTCACATTTTCTCAATTTAAGAATATTTTCGCCAGAAAACATGTACCTACAGAATGTATCAATATTTAATGAATCCTCTATTAATCCACTAAACACTTTCTTGTTTGATCAAACACCTAAACACCATTCCGAGGAAGAGCAAGATTGACGCTATATTGCGTTTATGATCATATATTTCCATTTCTAATTTTTTCACTGTGATAACTCTTTAAAAGTTGTCGGAGTTTATTTCTTGATAATTCAGCCGGAATGTAAATTAGGCAGGTCGATAGGTCAGGAGCTAAGGAGGCCTAATACGCATGCAAATCCGTGCGCAACTGTCTCTGTGTCTGACGCTAAGGAGGCCAAATATGCATGTAAATCTCGTGCATCTACCTATGTGTTTGACGTCAATGGGCGAGGACTATTGAAATTGACATGGAAGTCCTCTTGTGATTATAGTCTATGTCTACATTTTTTAAAGTCTAAATCTACAATTTTATTTCACAATGAAATAGAAATATAAGGAATCACTGTCTAGTTTGGAGAGTATGCCAGGGACATCAAGAATAGTGGGAAACATGGGATAATTTTAGCATAACGGACTTCGCCCGTTATGCAAATTATCCCATGTCTCCCACTATTGTTGATGCCCTGGCATACTCTCCAAACTAGACAGTGATTCCTTAAATATCAGAAATAAGCTTCGCTTTATTATCACTTTTTTATTGTTGTAAAATGCATGTTATCTTTACTCGTATAAACGTTTAAATTGACGGTAAATAAAACAGTTCGCATTTAAAGATATTGACGAAAAATCAATGTTGTGTCAGAGATATATGCACCATGTTGTACGAGGAATGTATATTCCCTATTAGTCTTTATGATCAGATCTCAAGAAGATGACCCTCTATTTTGTCAGATCAATGGTAGTCTTTCATCAGCAAATCAGTTTTCAAGTGTATTTCACAGAGCATTGAAATATTAAATAAATTTGCCTCAATATTGCTCTGATTCTCGGAGTTGTGATACGCTGCAGTATTTGATCAAACGAAAAACGTAAAGTAGATCCATAGATCTCCATGTACTCCATAGATAATGCTGTCGTCCGTAGACACATGTATTCTGGCAATAAATGTCCGTAATTTGAGAAAATGGACAAAGCATGTACATTTACCCCGTTTCTTTCGCTTCAAAAGTCTATACACCCCTTGCGCAACGTAATATACGCCCTGTATGTTGGGATATGCTCATTTAGATTAAAAATCATAAAGAACAATAAAGTAAAACCCGCATAGCAAATCTGGTATTCTATAAATTTCAAATTATGAGGGATTAAAAAGCATTCAAATGCCGACAAAGGTGCTTAAAAGGATGTTAATAATTTTGGTGGAAGTTTTTTTCTTCACAGACAGTTCGGTGACGTTTTGAAAGAAAAAAGCTTATCTTTTAAATAGATTTTAGTGCATTTTTTTCTACGTTTGAAACCGACTTAAACTAATAACAGATGAAAACCATTGTTAAACAACACACAGATTAAAGTTAACATGTCTCTAATTAGCACTTAAACACAAGTACGCGTAAAAAATTTCACTAAACTTCCTCAAAACCGCTAAAATAAGCCAAACAAGCGCCCTGCTAAAAGTTCTCGTTTTATGGTTAGTTCTGCAAGCGGATAAGAATCGATGCCGTCAATAAGTTCATCGCTCAAAATTGCCTTTTTCTAAAGTGTGTATGATATTCGTTTCGATTTTTTTAATGCAAAACATGAGAATTTCTGTCAGCGATATTACGTATAACGTAAAGTATTGCATACTGAATGAGGTCAGCTTTTAATATTGACTTAAAAATTGTATTTTCATTGCCAACCTCCAGTTCTTTATTTACATGGCACCTGATCCCACCACCGATGTTTTGGAGGTCCGTTGCTCTAGCTGTTCATATATTGTATTGTTAAATAGACTTTTTGTTTTGAAATTTTTTCGCTATCTCCATTTAATGTTTCAATACATTAATTATCTCATTCTGTCTCGATGTTTACTGCCAACCCATAATTCCTCGTGATTAGAAATAAAAAATCTAGAGAGAAAAGGAATAAGATACATGTATAATCAAACAACCTACCTAGGATTTTGCTCATATTCGGTTGTTCACTAAAAATCTTCATTTTTCTTCTCATAGGGCTCTTGAATCACCGAAAACAGGAAATTTTATAATTTATTTATAAAAACTTCCTGCATCCAGTGATTTAATAAAATGCTTTATAATAGTTATTATATTTAGTTTGAGATTTTCGCTTCCTGTTTGCTGACTACCGGTATAAGTAACGAATAAGTCTTTATTAGTAATTAATGCATCAAACCGTTTATAAATACATGTTTAGACTGGGTAATCTAAAGATACTTATGCATATTTTTCATTCAGTTAATTGGATTTATTTAAAACTAAAGATGTTGCCTTTGTTTCTTTGAATTGATTCGACCCAAAAAGATTCTTTAAGGTATTCAATGTATAAAGATGGGATTGTGATCAATTTTGAATACAATTAAACTTTTTATAAATGCATCGTTAGATAACAATAAAAACGAAATGTACCAAATTCACATGACTGATTATATGTAAGATGCCGGTAATTTTGCACCTTCAAAGTTTTTGAAGAATTATCTCCCGTTGGTTAAAATAAGACAATATTTACATGTAAGTTCTCGAATTTTCTGTGGTACATCATTCACTTTATCTCATAGATTATAGCATATTTTCACCAAATTCGTTTGAAATTTAATTTACTTTTTACAACATTTTAAAAAAAAACATTTACTGCCCATAGACTTCAATGTAAAATCTCAGGACCAGTTATTGAGAAAATAATCTAACTTTTATAAATTACTTAGGTGGAGAATTTTTATTTGGTAAAAATATTTGATTAAAAATATTGACTATTCATTTTTTAGGTACAAAATGTGATCATTATTCAATGAATACCTTAAATCTTAAGTCCGATTTCAATATACTTGTCACAAAGAATCTAAAAAGGACATCATTCCATTTATCAGTGTTGTCATTGTTTCAGGTCTAAATATGCCTCTTTCCTTTCATCTTTTTAAGCTCTACTGGTCAGATGACAGAAGAGCTTATGCGATAGTAAACTTAAGATGTCCGGCGTCCGTCCGTCTGTCTGACTACCTGTAAATATTTTTTTCAAATGCTACTCCACTTAGTTTTGGTGCGATTTCAATATTACTTGATGACATACAAGTATAGTGTACACTAAGATAAATAATTTTGTATATCAGTTTTTGATTCCTATGAATGGTGTTGGCTTTCTATTAAAATTTGAAATTTTTGTGAAATGCTTTTCAAATGCTATTCCCAATACAGTTTTGGTCTGATTTCAGTTTTCGTTGGCACAGAAGTAGACTACAAGAAGATAAACAGTTCTATTTACCGGTTTTTGATTTTGATCAACGGAGTTAGAAATTTAAGTGAAATAATTTTAAAATGCTATTCCTTATACAATTTCAGTCTGATTATAATATAATGTGGCATGCAAGTAGACAACACTATGATACATGATTATCTTCAATTTTTTTTTAATTTTGATGAATGGTGTTTACATGGTAACTAACATGGAAAATTCTGTAAAATTTTACTTAAAGCTTCTCGTACAGTTGTAGTCTTATTGCAATCTTGCCTCAAAAAAGAGACTTGGTCAGGTATCTTAAGTTCCAACTGTTATTTTTCTCATCTTTTGTTATACGTACAAACCATGGCCAGTAGAGCTACAGTCTCGACAAAGACTTCTGGTTTGTCATTAACCTCCATTAGGCTACCGAATTCTAACATTAATAAAGAGAGCTAGGTTTACTTTATGCATAAAATGGCCCTGTCTTTATATCAATTAGTAAACTATCACCATCTTTCCTATTTTATATATCAAAATTTAGTAGACTAAGTATTTCCTAAAATAGAATTTATTTTTGAGAGTCTGAATATTGGCATTCAGGCTTTGAGAAAATGCAATGTTCTTGAATTTTGATTGATTCATTAATTGTTTACTGTTTAACGTCCCTCTCCAGAATATTTCACTGATATAGAGACGTCACCATTGCCAGTGAAGGGCTGCAAATTTAGGCCTATGCTCGGCACTTACGGCCTCTGGACAGAGAGGGATCTTTATCGTGCCACACCTGCTGTGACACGGGGCCTCGGTTTATACGGTCTCATCCGAAGGACCGCCCCATTTAGTCGCCTTTTACGACAAGCAAGGGGATACTGAGGACATATTCTAACCCGGATCCCCACGGGGTTCTTGAATTTACGTATTACGAACAGACGTATTTGACTTCCTTCAGCAAAGAATTAATATATAAGCATAGCCTACGATCCAAATATTTAAACATAATTCAATTCTTTTTTGAGTCTGAGTATTGGAAATCAGGTTTTGGGAAAAGGTAATGTTCTTGAATATTGAAAAAAAAAACAGACGTATTTGACTACCTTCAGCAAAGAATTAATATGTAAGCACAGCCTAGGATCCAAAAATTAAAACATTTTTTTTCAATCTTCAGAAACAGATCTTTCATAATGCAGTCGCATAGTTTGGATCAGAGGTTGTTCTCTATATGACTTAAGAAAAATTGCTTCAATTTTAGGTCATTTTCAAAGGAATTTAAAGGATATGGGGAAAATAACACATTTCATTTTTTCATAATGCGTTTACTAGAGTGGGAATTTCGTAATGCTCAATAGATATATGGTCACCAACAGTCGAAGTAATAATTATTTCATTTTCCAACCTTAATTGAGTAGTTTTGATCTTTCAGAAATTCTCAGGACCATTTCTGTCAGCTGATGTTGAAAACGAGGATTCCTGTTCTGGTGTAATCGTATGAAGGGCTTCAAATTTTGACCTTTACATGGCACTTTAGGCCACGAAGCAGTTGGGGATCCTTATCGTGCAAGCACCTTCCGCTAGATGGAAACTTGGTTCTGAAGGCCTCATCCGAAGGACGAGTCTCTACGTCCTTTCACTTCAAAGAGCATCGCGAAGAAACAGCTGCTTCTCAATTTTTTATCGACCAAGGTCATTCGCAGATTCATTCTCACGACCTGCTGATCACGGACTACCGATTGAGCTACCTTTCGTTCTTATAAAGAAGTGGTCAAAGATAAAAATTAAATTTCGGTAAATGACCTATTTACTGCAAATCACTTTTTTATTTGCAAGAACTTTATTTTCGTAATTACGCAAGACGGTATGCTTTCGAAAATTTAATTCACACGTATCATATATTTCCTTAAGATTTTATAGAGCAATGACGACAATTCGTGAAAATTTTGTCTCGCTAATAAAGAGTCAATGACTATCTCGCAAAAATAAGGTATCGCGAAATTTAGGTGATCTACAGTATTAATATTACCAAATAACACTGACTTTAACATTTTACAATTAAACAAGTGTGGGCCGGGGTGGATGGGGGGACTACATTTCAAAAAGGAAATCGATGGAGAAAAGTTGGTGCAAGCCCTCGCTCGATACTATACGTGCCTGGTGTGTTTTTAGCTCACCTGAGCCGAAGGCTCAAGTGAGCTTTTCTGATCACATTTTGTCCGTCGTCCGTCCGTCCGTCTGTAAACTTTTCACATTTTCGACTTCTTCTCAAGAACCAATGGGCCAATTTTAACCTAACTTGGTACAAAGCATTCTTGGGTAAAGGGGAGCTTAAATTGTTAAAATGAAGGGCCAAGTCCCCTTACAAGGGGAGATAATCACGAAAAGACAAAAATAGGGTGGGGTCATTAAAAAATCTTCTTCTCAAGAACCACAGGGCAAGGAAAGCTGAAACTTATGTGGGAGTATCCTTGGGTAGTGTAGATATTAAATTCTTAAAATCATGACCCCCGGGGGTAGGGTGGGGCCACAATAGGGAATCCAAGTTTTACATAGAAATATATAAAACAAATCTTTAAAAATCTTCTTTTCAAGAACCTCTGGGCCAGGAAAACTGAAGTTTATACGGAAGCATCCTTTGGAAGTGTAGATATCAAATTGTTAAAATCATGACCCACGGGGGTAGGGCGGGGCCACAATAGGGAATCCAAGTTTTACATAGAAATATATAGAACAAATCTTTAAAAATCTTCTTCTTAGAAACCACTGGGCCAGGAAAGCTGAAACTTATGTGGGTGCATCCTTGGGTAGTGTAGATATTAAATTGTTAAAATAGTGACCCCCAGGTATAGGGTGGGGCCACAATGACTAGGGAATTGTAAGTTTTACATAGAAATATATAGAACAAATCTTTAAAAATCATCTTCTTAAGAACCACAGGGCTAGGAAAGCTGAAGTTTATATGGAAGCATCCTTTGGAAGTGTAGATATTAAATTGTTAAAATCATGACCGCTGGGGGAGGGCGGGGGCACAATAAGGAATTTTAAGTTTTACATAGAAAAATATGGAACAAATCTTTAAAAATCTTCTTCTCAAGAACCACTGGGCCAGGAAAGCTGAAACTTATGTGGAAGCATCCTTGAGTAGTATAGATTCTAAAGTTTTAAAATAAAAAAGGGAAGGGGGTTGTTGGGCATGATAGGTATAGCAAGAGGGGGAATCTGGTAAAGAATCTGCATCACCCAAGTTACTCAGGTGAGTGATGTGGCTCATGGGCCTCTTGTTTGATGCTGTTACATTTCTGATTTTGCTGTACATGCTTTTTCCAGTGTCTTTTGGTGATGTACATTATCTCTGTCTGGTATGCCAGGTTCTATAAAGTTTTTGGTACTGGTTTTCTTTTGGAACAACTTAACTACTAGCTGGGAAATGTGTAAAATCAAAGTAATTCTGTTTGCAATTTAAGGAAATTAGTATATATCAATTATACATATCTTTAATTGAAATGCATATAAAAAATCGTTTAAAAGTATTAAATAATTTTTTTTCTTTTTTTTTTACTTAGTACTTGTGAAATGAAATAATTGATCAATTAGGAAAAAGAAGGGAACGTAGAATATTTGATGGTGTGAAATAATTGATTCCATTGGGAAAATAAGAAAACTTAACTGTAATTAGTTGTAAGTCTCTTAAAAAACGATTTGTTTTCTTCTGTATCTGAGTGGCAGTTAGGTATTAGTTAAAAGCTTTAAACAAGTAATACAAATATAATCACCGTCATCTTAGAACTCCTCTTTTGATTTTAAGACAGAAACATGTTTTTAAAGATGTACAAGTACTTTTGCGTTAGGGCAGTTTACGTAGGAGATTTGATTTTATATCAAAGAATTATGGAAGTAAGTTAAAAGGCTATGCTATCCACCAGTTTTTCCTTCCTTTTCTGCTGAATCGGAACTGATAAAAGAAACAAGGTCACCTTTAAGGATCGAACTTTTATAAACAATTTAATTTAAACAATATTTTATTCACAGATATTATTGTGAATAGGATTGGGCAGCAGGCGCAGCCTATTTTAGCCCTCTCCCTACATTTAGGTCAAGGTACAAAACAAATAGTGATAATAAAAGAATGTACAAAAGAAGAGAGAAAAAAAAACACAAACAAAATTGAACAAAGTAACAGAGAAAAAAAACAGAAAAAGTCATACATAGGAAATTAAACAAAAGAGAAAAATAGAATGAACAAAATAACAAAAAGGGCAAATTACAGGGGGAGACAAAATACAAAGTAGTACCGGTTTGGGAGTACTTCTAACAAATAAAAATTATATCTATATATGGATATGACAGTGTTTATATAAAACGTTTTGTTGCTGCTATAAATGTATGTACAGCTTCAAATATTTGTATATTAATGTCAAGTCCATGGTTAGAACTACCATTTAAAAATAAATCACATTCAGGAATATTATCACAGTTTATAATATTATGTGTTGATTGAAAGAGTACATCTCTTGGAATTGTATATTTTGGACAGACAATAAAGTAATGATAGGCATTTTCAATACAATCAGTACAATGTTCACACATTGGAGTTTCAGCTAAATGTTGATTATATAAATCTGCTTTCAGATTACTAGCATTATTCCTTATCTGGCAATGTATTATATTATACTTTCTTATTCCAAAATTAAAAAGTTCAATACTTTTCCTACAGAAATGAGATTTTAAAAGACTTTTGAATGAACATATTCCTGGAGCATTTTTAATATAATTTGGCAAGGTATTCCATTGTTTGACTGTAGAGGGGAGAAAACTTTCCATATAGGATGTTGTTCTAATATTAGGAATTTTAAATTGAGCATTATTAGTTCTAAGATTATACGAATGACTAGATGGGCGATAAGGTTCAATCAGATCATACAGATACTGTGGAGAATAACCATTAATAATTTTATAAAATAATATTAACTTATGAATTTTTCTCCTTGTTTTTAGGAGATCCCATCCAAGTTCATCATACAATTTTGTACGAGAAGAGTTACACCTTAATCCAGTAATAATTCTACCTGCTTCAACTTGTATATCTTCTAAGAGTTTAGAATCTTTTTCAGAACAATTGTCCCACACTACATCAGAATACTCAAGCACAGGTCGAACAAAAGCAAAATATATTTTAGTGAGTGTTTTACGTGATACCTGGTATTTGAGCATTCTAAGAATGTTTAATCTTTTTGAAGCTTTTTCGTGTATTATCTGTATGTGTGATGTCCACATAGCATCTCTTTGGAAATGTAAACCTAAATGGGTATGAGAATCATTTTGAATAATAGGTGGGCCATATTCACCAAATTTAACAGGAGAATATACAATATTTTTTCTACTAAAATTTAAATTTACAGTTTTGTTAGGATTAAAATCAACAAGCCATTTCTTTGACCATTTATCAATATGTTCTAAATCATCAGTAAGTGATTGTGTAACATTTTCTTTATCTACAATAGCATATAAAGAAGTGTCATCAGCAAAAAGTCTTATATGGTTCACTAGATCATCACAAATATCATTAATATATAAAAGGAATAGGAATGGTCCTAGGACAGAACCCTGAGGAACTCCAGCATTTACTGTTTCAGAGTTTGATGTAAAACCATCTATTTCAACTTTTTGTTGTCTATCCGACAAATAATTCTCAATCCAACCTAGTACATTTCCATTTATACCATAATTTGTTAGCTTTGTTAAAAGGCCTTTATGCTATACTCTATCAAATGCCTTAGAGATATCACAAAAAATAAATCTTACATCTTTTCCTTTATCAAGATTCGAAATGATAGTATTATATATTTCTACCAGTTGATTAACAGTTGAATCTCCAGGTTGAAAGCCAGACTGATATTTGTATAATATGTTATTGTCCTTCATAAAGTTATATAAATGTTCAAACAGTATTTTTTCCATCAATTTACACAAGACACTTGTTAGAGACATTGGTCTGTAATTAGATACCTCTTGAGCACTCCCTTTATTTTTAAAGACTGGTGTTATTTGCGATAACTTCCAGATGTCTGGTAGTTTTTTTTCCCTTAATGACATATTAAAGAGAGTTGTTAGGGGCGAATAGGTTGATGATATCCGTTAAGCAAAATGTCATCGTCCCTGATCGAATTATCTAAGTGGGTTTCAGTAAGAGCAATAATATTGAAATCAGATAACTCAGTTGATATAACATCAACTTTTGGTAGTAAGCTACAAACATTATTATGAGCAATACGTAAGTTTGTCATTAGTGGATTATCAGGATGTGGTGGTCCGGGATTTGTTTCAATGCCAGATAATATGAGCAAATACTCGACCACAAATAATAAGAAGTGGATATTATTCATAAGTGATTTGCATATAAGAAAACGTACATACCTAGTAAGAGATAAAGTCCATGGCCATGTTACTAACTGTAATTGTCTAGTCACCAGTATCAAAAATAAAAAAACACTCACAAGGAGAAGAACTGGCCATGGACATTAATAATAGTATAACACTGCACATGTAACTTTCACATCGGAAAATAATATAAGCTATGTAACTATAAAACCGGTACTGGTAGTGTACTCCGGATTCCGGATTGGAGAAACACAAAAAACAATAACAAAATATATGAATAGTGTATAAGCAGAGGAAAAAATTCCTCACATTATACCTCTCATGCAAGTACGAGCTATTGCATGCAAGGAGAAGACATATATACAAAAACAATAAACAATGGCCTTATAAATATAAACAATGGCCTTAATTTTAAGTACTAATGCAATAATACTGTGATTTAGTAAATAGATATGATTTTACTATTACATGTATGTAGATCTTATAAAAATATTATTTTATTTCGAGTTAGTTGGTAAGATTAAGTATCTATATAAAAAAAGAAAAGATAAACATTAATGTACATGTATTCCTTTACCTCAATGTTAGTTAAGGGGGGGCTTTATTTTACAGTAAAGCAATTATCATTTTAATAAGCATCTCTTGTATAAAAACTTCGAGGGTTTATATGGAAGTAGGGAAGTTTTTTCCTGTGTATTGGAATATCTTTCGATAGTGTGATACACGTATTGTTTTCTCAACTATAAAAAAGTGGTTATCAAAAAGTTCGTGGACTGAGGCTTTAAAATTAGTACTATGTAGTCTGTGCTTTCAGAATTTATACGGAACATCGAACAACAAAAAATAAAGAAATGTTGACAATTTAAGCTTGATGTACATTATTTGCCAAGTTATTATGAAATAAAAGCGACATTATATGATCAACCGGCGCCGTTGCCATTAAGTTTCATGACGTCCGGCAACGTCATTGTTTTTCAGTGCCCGTTTCTTTGCGAAGTTAAACCGGATGCCCTGGGCAAACGACAGGCTACGCATGCGCGCGAATGCTAGAGAGTTCGCACCTTAGGTAACTTGCCCGTAGAATAATTCGCCCTATTCGAATTAAAATATGCCATTCATTGGCAAATCGCGCTTTTAAATCTGCATATCGCATTTACATATTCATTGGCAGATCCGATTTCCTCTCTTTTACATATACTTTTATACTAAACAAGTAAACATTGATTCTATAGTACACACATTTCAAGAAGATACATGTAACTTAACAACTTGAATGAGAAACGTCACTCAACGAACAGAGATACATGTAGCTTTTAAAAGATAGAGCAAGTTTTCACCGGCATAAGTTTTGTGCATCAAGGCTTGCAAAATAATTTAATATTTCAGCAATCTAAATATTGTTTGATTAAGGTCTGTAGCAACGGCTTTTAATGTGTATGTGTGTTGGGGGGGGGGGGGG
>PRKT01000645.1:270491-294506 GCA_003671525.1 Saccostrea glomerata
CCTTTTTTTTTTTTTTTGCTTGTCAGGTTTTTTTTTAAGGTACAAAAAAAAATTTTTACACTAAGCCCCCCCACTTTCAATTTGCTTCCGACGCCAATGCTGGAGCTGAAAAAGGACTTAAACCGTCTTGTATAAATGAATAAACAATGTAATGAACAGCGGCTTGCATAATTGCAAATGGATTTATACAATGTACATTGGGAAAAGAGATACTCGCTTGATTGTGCCAGTTTTACTTTTTGTAGTTTCTTATCTACAACACATCACCAACGTTATTTTTTGACGAGATTTCACACCTTCGCTACAAATCGACATATTAACTGTGCATCCCCTTTCTCTCTGAATCTATTTTAGTATTTAAAAAATACATTTGTAATTTGGATGGGTATTATTTCTCCGAAAGCCAGTTGAAACATTTCCTAGATCGATATCAGTTTTTTCATGTACAAAACTTTTATAGACTTTTGGAATAGAAAACCCACGATAAATTAAAACCCAAGACATTTAGCGTCAAAGAGGGCCTCATTTTAGTACCAGTGGACCTAGTGAACATACTTATATTTCCATTGGTCATTTGCAAACTCGCTTTGATAAAAATATTCTGATTGTACACACTCTGAAATAGATGTACAAATGATGTTTGTGTTTTGATTTACAATATCTATGAAGCTTTTTCCAGCTATCTGTTGGATCTTCTGTGGGACCCAAATTGAACCAAGCAGAGGAAATAAGAAGAGGAAAACAACTGCTTTGGGATCCAACTCGACATTTAAATATAATGCGCGGATCTAGATGGGTGGGGTTGGGGGGTCGGGTGGTCAGGACCCCCCTCCCCCTGGAATTTACAAGCTTAAATAAATGTATACTGTAAACCAACCTTAATTTGCTTGCGAGAAATTTTCGCGAAGTTTGCGAGAGTCTTGTCTATATGAATTTTTCTCGCGGCAAACCGGTCCTTAAAGTATACATGTCTATTAAGAACAGACTCATTAAGGCTTGATCACGAAAAATAATCGTCGCGAACTAGTTTATCCCTGGTAAATCGCGAAATAAAGTCGTCGCAAATGATAGTTGGTTTCCAGAATACTAAAGCAAAAAAAAGGTTACCCAATGGACCCTCTTTGGAAAACGTGTAAGATTTGGGGCAATAGAAGTCAAAGAAAAATCCCCCCCCCGCCCAAATAGGTTTTTTTTTTTGGCTTGACACGACATTTCTAGGTTTCATATGCCTCTTTGAGTTATCAATGTGAACTTGGGGAAAAAACAAAATGTCTGTCACATTTGTTTATAATATGGGGATTTCTTGCCATTCAAAGACGTTAAAAATACCATTACTGAAATTTCATTTTCAACGTAATGACTTTTCTTTTTCTATCATTCACTTCCAGTCTTTCATGACATATGATATACTAACCACCTTCAGATTTTTTTTTCAAACGAGGTAAGTTTTTGTCCAACAAGTTTTTACAATAAGTTTATCAACAGTCTTTGATAAAATGTCGTACATAAAATTGAAAAACATAAATACAAATATCCACTATGTAAGATGATGGATATAATCGTTTATGGCTGAATTTTAAATTTTGATTGACAGAAAGTGAAACATTCTCATTGTATTTTTTCCAGCACAAAATATTCCCCTGTCTTTGCCTTTTCACTTAATTTGTCGTTATCATCCATGGTTCCATTATCCTCTATATGTTCATCGTTTCCTCCGTTATCTATAGTAACAGTGCAATATTCGTCAGCTGGTGCTGAAACTGAGGCTCCTGGTTTGGCATTATTATAATACTCACTTCTGTCATCTGTTTCCGTTTCATTCAAATGGTTGTAAACACCGTCACTGGTTTTTGAGGTATTTTCATTCCTCCGAATGGGCGCTACATGAGATACCTTCATGGACTTTTGCTATAAATTGTATTTGAACAAAATGTAATGAATATTTGTTTATATGCACAATTAGAGGGGTGAGCAAAAACTACTTTCGCTATATCTAAAAAAAAAACATATTTTAGATCAGAAATAAATACCCTATAAAAAATAATTATCCTGCAACAAAATTTTACATTTGAGAGCTAAATCCGACAGATTTAGGCACATCTCTGCAGATGAAACTATGACGCCATGGCGTAAACATTGCACAATGCTTTTGGAACGTCGGAATACATGCACGAGGCTTTATTAGGGCAGTGACCGGGTAAATCTTTGGTTTATTAGGTTACCTTTATAAGGTCAATGCAAGGGGTAGTTGCAGGATAAAGTTAAACATGTATCTCGGAAATTCCTTTGCAGTAGAATGGTATAATTTGTACAATGTTTATGAAGACAAAAGACTTGCTTGTTTAATCCTTAATCGTATTGGGGGTTTTAGTAAAGGAATGAGGATGCTGAACATGTAGTCCAGTAAAAGTAAGTTGAGGAAGAGATTTGTTCTTATTTGAGCTATCTGTAATGAAAGCTCGCAAAATAAGACAAAAAGAAAGAGTCCATACTTTATTCACATTTTATAAATTAAGCCTTCAAGACTGTGGACTCGGGTAGTGATGGTCCCCATACTCATTCTTGGAAGGGATATCATTATCCACACATATGGTCATTTCATCTCTGAGAAATGAACCGCTTTGGTTGAAAAAATAACGTGCATGATAAGAAATTATTTATATAAGAAAAAAATCTTTTAGTGCGTTTCTTTTAACAGAACCTTTACGAAGCATGTCACGTGACTACACATATTTCATTACAAAATACATTATCTTAAAGTTTAAACATAGTTTTAATTATGGTGACAATTCAGAACAAATTTTTGTTACCTCTGATCTGCAAAATCTTTTCTGACGCATGCATCTTTATTTTCTTAAATTTTCTTGCCTTTTTAAATATAAATCAAAAACACACTGAGTTATTTTATTGGTATATGTACACTTACGTCGTTTATTTCACTGTACGTGCTTTTTCCGGTGTCTTCCTCTTCAGCTCTATCGTTAATACTCATTATCTCTGCATTGTATGCCGGATTTTGTAAGGTTTCCACAACACGGATTCTAAAAGAACAAGTAATTTAATTCATAGAGTTTTTAAATTCAATTCCATAAAACAAGCTTAAGGCACCAATAAATCTGTTGCATAATACCTCATTTCAGTTTTGCACATGGTTAATTCACTCATTCACGCACAAACATAAACCTTATTGTGTTACTACATGTTATATCCCCTGGAACTCCGTTGCGAGGGGAGAATAAAAATACTGTCATCATATGATCTTAATACATATAAAAAAGAAAGTCGTGTCATTAATTGAAGACTTTTTCAATTTAGGTATTATCTCAGGTGCTACATGTACATGTATATATAATAATAATTTTATAATTATTTCCTTTACATTATCATTAGACATTTTAATCTGATAATACTAGTATTTGAAAATATGCAAAAAAGTATTTATTGAATTGATTTGTATATATTATCAAATTGTAAACCTTTTTTGCCTCTTTTGTATCCTCCGGTGCAGCATGAAGATAAGGACTGTGATTAGTGATCCGAACACAGCTCCCCCTATTACAGATCCAACTATACTTCCAGAGGGACAGTCTAAAATATATAATTATTTTTTGTTATTAAAATTTACTTATACTCGTGATTTGAATCATTAATTCGCAGTATATTATAAATAAATGTAAGAGTTCTAGATATGTTTGTAACATATTTCTCAATGAAAGCAAAGAAAATAAAAAAAAAATACCTGTCATGCTTGTTGATGTCTGTTTTTTCGTGACTTTCAGGAAGGTGTTCTGATCTACAACATGTATACAAAAAAATGCCTTTAATAATTATTTGAAATTCAACAGAGCATATATATACTTTATACGCATAGAAACTTCATTCTGTTAATATTGCAAAATACGGAAGATAGGAAAATCACAAGGATCAGCTGCTTTTTACCATCAATCACTAATGATTATTTTTCGTGTGTTTAAATTTTAACTCATGTTAAGGACACATGCAAGGTACATGTACCTTACCTACTGATAATTTTTCAAGACATTCTAAATTTAAACTTTTAATACCTTTACATGTTCTTAGACAAAAAATCAGCATGCGTTACCAGGGGTTTTTAAGATATCAAATTATGAAAATCTTTGCATTATTTAAAGAAAAATGTAAAAAAAAAAAAAAAAAAAATTCATTTCCTTGAAAATATCTCTACATGCAAATGATTATTTGTATAAGCATTTTTAATCAAAAGAAAATGAAAATTAACACGCGGAATTGTGCGTGTATATATTATAATATTAAATACCTTAAAGATAAGCTGCTGAACTTTAACGCCATAACTTTCATCCTTTAAGCAGACACAATTGTAATCAATTTTCAGCTCGTTATGGTGACCATACTTACTTTAAATGTGAATTTGTTTGTGAAATCGAAATGAAAAATACGCGTTCTCTGATTATAAGACCTTAAATGTCTTCTTAATAAATAAAAAATAAAAGAAATAATAGTTTTTAAAACTAAAACTATTTACATAAACAAATGGTCAAGAAAAAAAACATTTTCCAAAAGTTGCTATTATAATATTGCATTGGATAAAAAACAGCATATTATTTATTCTATCAAATGATTATTAATAATAGTTTTAATAACCTTAACTTTACAAACTAAAAGGAGCAATTATTAAATTCAGGATAGATGATACAAACAAACTTTTGTCAAAAAATTTGAAAATAACAACTTGAGTCATGTTTTAATGAATAAAATGAATGTTTCACCGCGTAATTTTTTATTTTTTATTGTTAGTTGCACAAAAATGTGGAGAGGGCTTATATAGGCTAAGCCTTCTGCCCAATCCGTTTATGTATTTTTCAGATAATAAAATATGTTCAAATAAAAAAAATGGAATTTGAAATGAAGAATACTTGTATAGAATTATTAGGATGGTTTCAGAAGGGTAGATTTTTGAACGTCACAGAAGGTTTACAATTTTATTATAGTCTAGTAATATATTAATTGCATTATTTCCAATGAAATTAGGTCAAATAATTCATACCAGTTCAGGCCTCCATTTTTGTTTGTATCATCTCAATTCATCTGTCCTTAATAAAATACTGGACACAGAAAGTGGTAAAGAGTACGGGAATGTAAGTAAACTTAAAAGTTGATATAAACAGTTATTGTTATTTACAAATAATAGTATCCTTCATGTGAAAAAAGTTATAGAATAATGTATCTGTTTATTTGTTATAATTTAAATTTGATATATCATAATTGTATTTTTGACATTGTTGTTTTTATTTGGTGTTTACAGACTATTTACATTTATCTAAGGATCAATTGTCTCAAGAACATACGCAAGGTATCTTACCTACTAATAATTTTTCAAGATATTCTAAATTTAAACTTATAAATCTATTACATGTTCCTAATCAAAAAATAGCATGTGTTACCAGGGGTTTTGAAAAGATATCAAATTATGGGAATTTTTTAAAGATAAATGTACAGAGGTTTCAAAAAATAAAAAAAATTCCATACTTTATTTTATCAAAATTTGTTTAAAAAGAGGTGCACAAATTCCTTTATAGACATAACAAAGTATTGTACACATGTACTTCGTTTGGTGGAATTCTTCAACTTCAGGGAAGAACCCAATAAAGTTCAAATACCTTGTGTATGACCTTAATTTTAATCTATGACTTGACTCTCTAAATTTACACATAATCGGCGTGCCTACTCCCAGTGACAATGACCATTGTATTTTTATTTATTTACCAAAGGAGAAAACCACACACAGATGTTCCGAATGAGTTGTGGCCAATTGCAGTACATTTCTCCATAATATTCTTTTTGACCAATGTTAATAAAAATGGTATGTTACATTGGAGCAATTTCGGTAAGTATTAGATTACTTAATATTTTTATTACAAAGTTTCTTCAATGCTAATAAGAGAATAGGGCATTATTCAATCATTAAATTAACAGTTTAGTTTTTTCTGTCTTTTCATTTGGCAGAGTTTATTCATTAGTAAACCTATACAGGTATCTGCTGGCATATGCATGCATACCTTGAATCATGTTATTAGTAGCTTCAGTCCCGTGTTGCTCTGTTACATAACTTGTGTGTAACAATGTACTCAGCTGACATTCTTTTTGGCACTTTGTACAATCATAATTATCTGGAAAATATTGTATTTGAATAAATCTTTTTTTAGAATACAGAACAAAATTATTATTTTTGACGCACTTTTGTAAGCAAAATATCGTTTAAAAATAGTTCCTTAATAAGACATTGAAGAATTACTCTTTACAAGAATCCATTCATAACCAGAGTTTCGACATCCATCACAGCAAGAAACGCATTTTTAAAAACAATTGCATTAGTTTGTGAATAAGTCTTGAGAATAAGGGACCCGGGGTAATTATATACAAAAAAGGGCTAAATTCATATAATGTTTATTCAAGAACTGTCATGACACTTTATGGTACATCGGTTTGTTTAATCTCTTTCCTCATTCAAACGACTTTATAAACTAACAGACTCATCGAGTTAACTTATTCAAAACATACAAAAATTTTTCTTGATGTGATCATTTGATTTTTCTCTAAAATATTCATGTTCTAAAATACATTTTTGTGGTCTGTAGAGGTAAGATAATCTACATGCATACCTCGGTTTAAATTATTTGTAGTGGTGCCGTCAGTCACTATTTGCTGAGTCCCAGCCGTATTACTTGCTGTTCCATTAAAAGAGCATTTTTGCAAAAGTGTTGAACATAGGTCTTCATCTAGTTAATATACAAACACCAAGTAACTTTGAAAGTAAGGGATAATGCATATAACCGCAATGCTGAGACTCAGCTTTACCCACATAAGGAAAAAAATTGCATACATCATTAATGCTAAAAAATAGTCTACTTGTTCATTGTATAATGAAGGTAAATTATACTAATTTAAAGATAAAAGGAGAAGCAGCATGTACGTGTAGCATCAGGGAAAGATTCTGATGTACATGTAGCATCAGGGAATGTATCTTATGGATTCGGTGAAAGGCATACCCTATTCTTACTTGCTTTGTAGATACGTAAAATAAGGCTAACATGTAAATGGTAGTATATGAAGAAATTTGATACTTAAAGAAAAATGGTAACACCCAATCCCCTACCCGGAAATAGGTAAATGGTGTATTGAAATTTATTTTAAAAATCAATTCAGAAACAGCTTTTAGCTTCGAAAAAAACATCAGAAAAATGTGTTTCTTAAAAGATTTTCCTAGACGATTTCTTTTTTTAACGTAGCTATTATACTTGTTTGAAAAGAAGAGTTATTGTACAATAATGTTGTGTTTGAAAGTGAAACTTTCTGCTAAAAAAAAATAAAAATGAAGTACTTGAATGTATCGTATCCTACAGGTATATGTACTACATATGGTTAAAATGATATATGGTTAACTGTGTGAATGTGTCTCTTAAAATTATAACGGTTTACCTTAATCTATTATTTTAAGGTCCCTCCACAATTCTGATTGTAACTGTTTACGTTATTATCTACATGTACAAATTAAATTGATTATATTTTCCCTTTAGGAAGCCTGTACCAAAAGCCATACAAAATCCATCGTATCAGAGAGAAATGGTGCATATAATATGTTTTGAAATTTAAATTAATCTTAATCTCATATATTTTAATTTTTTTAAGCTCAGAACAATACGCCATGTTATATCTTTCCAAATAAAAAATATTTAAATCGTTGTAGGATACAATCCATAATTTTAAACTGTGTACTGTAATAATATATTTTTTGATTCCAAAAATTAACAAGGGTTTAATTAATGAAGGATGTTATATTCTAAAAGAGTTCTACTTACTTGGCACAATAGAGTTAACGACCTCTTTGGAAAATTCTGTACACCTACTGGTTTGAGGTGAAAAGAATCGCTCAAAACAGGCTAAAATATTCAAAAGAAATTGTAACCATACATGTACGTTTACCGCTATGTTTACTGACACACACGCAAGTTTGAATCAACTTTTATACATGAAACTATTGATTCTCCTCAAAACAATTGTTATAAGTTTTACGGTTGCTACAACAATTTGTAAAATATTCAAGCGTAATTTTATGTTTGTTTTTAATGTGACGCCATTGTGTTCAACTGTGAGCTCACTGTTCAACGCTACACTATTTCTTTTCCATGTTTTTCTTCAAAAATTACTTGTTAAAGTGATAGTTGAACCGATATTACAAAATCAAGGAAATCGTAATTGACACGTGCTCCGGGAAATGTAAATGTAAATTTATTTTTGTCATACAGATGTACATTGATTAAGTCTATACTTGGTGTGCTTTTATTTTCTGTGGAATGATATTAAATACATAATTATGAACAATACTAAATATGCCTTCTATATTACCTTTGCCGTTTTGATACATAAAAATCTATCATAATATATACTTTTAAATATTTGAATGTTTGAGGTGATCATTTTTTAACTTGCTTACCATATACCGAATCGCAAGCAGTGCACGTTTCACAGACTACATTGCAGTCATCTTTGCAATCTTCAGTAGAGCCTTCGTTGTTAGCATAATTGTTTGAAACACAAACTGAAACACAATCGTACATTTTATATATATATATACTCTTTTTCAACATTTTAACAAATGTTTTAAGGATGTACTAGTCAGTGGACATCTGTGCCCAGGGTTCACATTTTCTCAGGATGCCATTACAAAAGGCAGTATATTGATGCCTCGGCTCCTGCATTGAAGCGGCCGTGGCCCATTCAGCCAAATAAAATACTAGTCACTCAGTACTATTGTTATTATGTTGTTTGACACAATAATTTGGCTAGTAATACCTGCTTTTAAGATTGTTTTTTATCTTTGATAATAGTATTATTTAACATTCATAATTATGATAGTCTTTTTCATTAATAATACCTACCAGAACATTCGTGTATATCAGAGTTTAATAAATTACCATCCCGAGACATCAAACGATTTTCTGCAGAAAACAAAAAGATATAAGAATATTTTTAAAATGATGCTACGTAGTGTAAAAAAAAATAACAAAAAGAGAATATTTAAATCGGAAGAAACTTACATTGTATTCATTGATTGGATTTATAGAAAATGATATTGAAAAGGATTTATTAATTTATGTTTTATTTTTGTACTTTCTCTTGGGATGCAGTTTTCACAACATGCATATGATTCCTCGCCATAACAATTCACACATTCTGGAATTGAAGTACATATAAAATATAAATAAGCATAAGTAACAAATATTCTAGAACTAAAGTACAAAAAAACATAAATAATTATAAATATTTCCATTTCTAAATTTTTCTCTATGATAACCCTTTGAAAGTTAGCGGAGTTGATTTCCTGATAATTCTGCCGGAATGTAAATTAGGCAGGTCGATAGGTCAGGAGCTAAGGAGGCCTAGTATGCATGCAAATCTCGTGCGCATCTGTCTCTGAGTCTGACGCTTAGGAGGCCAAATATGCATGAAAATTTCGTGCGGCTTCCGTTGTTTTTGACGTCCGTGGGCTAGGACTATTGAAATTGGGATGGGAATCCTCGTGTAATTTAAATCTATGTCTGCATTTTTAAAGTTTAAATCTACAATTATAATTCACAACGAAATGGAATTATAAGGAATCACTGTCTAGTTAGTATAGTATGCCAGGGACATCAACAATAGTGGGAAACATGGGATAATTTATGCATAACGGGCTTCGCCCGTTATGCAAATTATCCCATGTTTCCCACTATTGTTGATGCCCTGGCATACTATACTAACTAGACAGTGATTCCTTAAATAAATAAAAGCACACTCACAAAAGCAATTCTTTATATGAAATGCTATATGAGAAACCAGTGTGTATTCCTGATTTGTATTGTTTCAAAGGATATTTAACTATGAATACTGTTCATAATCTTATATTACATCTTACCACTGCAAATGTCGGTATATGTAAAGGCTGCATCATTTAAAATCACATTCCCACAAATAATAAGTAATATCACTACAAAAGATATTTAGAGAGATTAAACATTGAAGCATATTCATGTAACAATAATTAAATTCTTAAATGTTAATTGAAGAGATGCAGTTAAAAGACATGACTTGTATGGGATTTTCTTGGCCCTTTTTAGAAAACTTAGTGTTTTATTCTGAGAGTATACAGTACCGTGCATGTAATTAGTTACAAGATCAGATAAAAATTGAAATGTATATATAGTTGTTTAATCTAGTGTAGATTCTTACTCGGGTACAATTATTTGAATGTTTCCATTTTTTATTTACTTCAATTTTGTCTTCATAAATTTAATTAAAATCATTATTTTAATTATTATTATTATTATCATTAGCATATTGAAAATGTGTGTTGGGAGATTTATTTTTATGATACAAAACATATTCATTTCAAATACCAAATGAATTTAATGAAATACTTTCATTGAAATATGTCTTTACATCATGTTCCATAAAATAAATGTAATGGATTTCATAAATTTGCTTTTGTCTCGCAATTCAGTGTGCCATAAACACCGTGCTTATCTCAATATGTTGAGTGTATACTATCATGATTTTATGCACGGGATGAGGCTTTCCAAGCAAAAGAAACGGGGTTTAGGTATTTTTTGTCCATTTGCTCAACTTAAAAAAATTTTCGCCAGAAAGCATGTACCTACGGATTGATTGATTGATTGTATGTAGTTTAACGTCCCTCTCGAGAATTTTTCACTCATATGGAGACGCCACCACTTGCCGGTGGAGGGCTACAAATTTTGTCCTATGCTCGGCACCCAGGGCCTTTGAGCAGTGAGGGGTCTTTTTCGTGCCAGCACCTACTGCGACACGGGGCCTCGGTTTATACGGTCTCATCCGAAGGACCGGTCTCCACGTCCCGCAGTGGGATTCGAACCCGCGACCTAAGGATTGCCTCCTTACTTCGCGACTCTAGAGCAGACGCTCTAACCACTGCGCCACGCGGGCTACTATGTACCTACGGAAAGCAGCTTTATATAATGAGTATATGGATACCGATGAATCCACTTTACACTTTCTAGTTTGATCGAACACCTTAACACAATTCCGAGGATTGGAGGAAGATTGACGCTACATTGTGTTTATATGATCAAATATCTAAAGCGGATGGCCCTCTTTTTGTCATATAAATAGCACACCTTTATCAGCAAACCAGTTTTCAAGTGTACATGTGTATTTTACAAAGCACTGAAAAATTGATAAGCCTCAATATATTGCTCTGATTCTCGAAATTGTGATAGGGCACAGTGTTTTATCAAACTAAAAAGCGTAAAGTAGATTCATGGATATCCACATACTCCCTAGGTAATGCTTTTGTCCGAAGACACATGTTGTCTGGCGATAAATATCCGTAATTTGAGGAAATGGAGAAAGAACGTACCTCTACCACGTTTCCTTCGCTTTGAAAGCCTTTACAGCCCTTGCACAACGTAGTATACGGCCGGCATGTTTGGATATACTCATTTAGATTTTTAAAAAGCTCAAAGTAAAATAGAATAAAACCCACATCGCGAATCTGGTATTTTATAAATTTAAAACTATGAGGACTTTTTTTTTAAAAGTATTCAAATGCCTACTAAGGTGCTTAAAGGCATGCTAATAAATTTAGTGGATTTCTTTTTCGCGCATTGACAGTTCAGTCACGTTTTGAAACAAAAAATGTTATCTTTTTAATAGGTTTTAGCGCATTTTTTTTTCTACGTTTGAAAACGACTAAAACTAATAGCAGATGAAAGTAATTGTTAAACAAGGTACAGATTAAAGTTAACTTGTCCTTTAGCACTTAAATACAAGTACAATCGAATAAAACATCTTAAAAGAAAAGGAATACGATACTTGTATAATCACACAACCTACCTAGGATTTCGCTCATATTCGTTTATTGACTAAAAAACTTCATTTTCTCCGTATAGGGAACTTAAATCACTGAGAACAGGAAATTTTACAGTTTATTTATAAAACTTCCTGCACTCTTTTTTTTTTTTTTAAAAATGTTTTATAATAGTGTATCTATTTAGTATGTGATATTCGCTTCCTGTTCGCTGCGGAATGGTAACAAATAAATCTTTATTAGTATTTAATGCAGCACATTGTTTATATATCCATGTATAGACTGGTTTGTGTAAAAAATAATACTTATATATATTTTTTTCAGCCAGTAAATCGGATTTTATTTTAACGAAAAGATGTTGCCTTTACATTGTTTCTTTAAACTGATACAACCCGAAGAGATTATTTAAATTTTAAGTTCAATTTTAATATTATGAATTGCTATAGAGATTTTTTTTTAAAAAGTCATTCCATTCATCAGTGTTGTCATTGTTTCAGATCCAAATGCATCTTTCCTTTCATTTTTTTTAGCTCTACTGGTCAGATACCAAAAGAGCTTATGCGATTGTAAGCTCAAGGTGATAGTTGTTCGTCCAACCGTATGTCTGTCATTTACTACTCTTAAGATTTACTACTCTTACATACAAGTAGACTAAATTAAGATAAATAACTCTGTTTATCAGTGTTTGAATTCGATAAATGTGTTGGCTTTTTATCAAAAATAGAATTTTTTGTGAAATACTTTCAAAATGCTATTTCCAATACAGTTTTAGTCTGATGTCAGTGTTCCTTGGCACAGAAGTAGACTGCACAAAGAAACATAATTCTCTTTACCGCTTTTTGATTTGGATGAATGGTGTTGCCTTGGTTTCTAAGAATGGAAATTTCTGTGAAATTTTTTTTAAATTTTACTCTTTTTACATTTTCAGTCTAATTAAAATTTAAAGTGACATGCATGTAGACTACAATGAGATGCATAATTGTATTTATTTTTTATTTTGATTAATGGTGTTGCCATGGTAACTAAAATTGAAAATTCAGTAAAAGTTTACTAAAAGCTACTTCTATAGTTGTAGTCTTTTTGTAATCTTGCCTTTTGTTAAGTACAAAGCAGTAGACCTACAGTCTCGACAGAGACTTCTGGTTTGTACATATAATTAAAACCGATATTAGGCTACCGATTTCTATCATAAATAGAAAGCCAGTGAATGCATGAATATTGTTTAGTCGCTTTTATTTAAAAATGTGATAACCTTTCCAAAAAATGAAAAAAAAATTAATGATATCATTAAAACATTATTCGACAAATATTATGAGCTGCAACATTATTTAACAACCGTATCTTCATCTTGAATTGTATCAAGGCCTAGCAACAATACAGACGTCTTCAGAAAATTATCAAAAGTTTTCATCGAAAGAAGCACATGATTTTATTATTAGAAAAGAAATCTTTTTTCTTGTTTCCAATTTTAGTTCAGTAGAATTTTTTATAGCCATCTGTCAGTTTTAAATATTCTTACTACCTCGAACAGTCGATATGAAATTGAATTACAATAATTGATTTCAAAAAAGTACGTATTGGGTTTCAGTAATTATTCTATTAAGTCTCTTCTTTCCTCCTTAAGAAAAAAAACTTTAAAAGAACTGCATAGCAGAATATTTGAGAAATAGTGTAAACTAGATACAGTATTGATGCTTAAATAACTTTAGAACTAAATAAAACATACGAATTCTCCAAAAACTGTAAGATCGAAACTTAATATTATTAAAGTATATAAGAAAAAACTTTAAAAGAGCTGCATAGCAGAATATTTGAGAAATAGTGTAAACAATATATTGATGCTTAAAGATATATATGCCGTATTAGTGTTTTATTTTGAAAGAAATGAATATATGTGGTTTTTCATCAAGTTTTATAAGTTATATACTTTCTGCAAATAAGACAGTTCTACTCAATCACTTTTAAAAGTTATGAAATATCAATCGGTAAAAATTATTTTCTCTCCGAATCGGATAATAAACCGCCTCTTATTGAAATATTCATGATCACGTGGTCTCGCATGCTCACAGCAAACAATGGTCCAGTCTCGTGAATGAACCGAAAAGCATGATGATCTACTACGTTTTTACTACAAACACGTGAGTTATGGATTGTCAATACATGAACACACCTCAGAGTTGGTTGGTTTTTGTACCGCGGAATAATCACCAACGTGTAATTGTCTTTTCACTAGCAGTACAACACGGGGAAACTCTAAACAAACGGACCTGTAAAATTGAGTGGGAGAACTTAAATCTTTATCATTGTTAATCATTTGTATGCAAATGTGAGCATGAAATAAGTAGACTAGTTGCTGTCCTTTAAAAAAGGACTGCAATACGTGGACCATATGCATGTTTTTCTAGCCGAAATTCAATTAACAAATTTTGTCTAGGTGTAGTGAATATTCATTTAGGTTTGTTCACATTTTCTACATTGATCTGCCTAATTATGGCTGATTGAAGTCTCAAAGCAAAGTTGTTAAATTTTATCTCGGATTAGCGACCTTTAGCTTTGTCGGTCTCAAAAATCGGGCTATTTTGATGCATGTAAACTGTAATGTCTGGGACTTGAATTTAATGGCTACCCATTTTATACTGTATAAACTGGGTTGGGGCAGTTTACGCTTTACAAAAAAGTGTAAACTGTTCTAACCCAGTTTATACCGTATAAAATGGGTCGCTATTAAATTCATTCCTTTTAATTTAATTCTCATTCAATCATTTGATGTAACAAAAAAAAGATGATTGTTCAAACAAAATGACTTCAATTTGTACGAAATTTGAATGTAATGTCAGGCGGATTAATACGTTTCTGAAGCAAGTCATTGTGACGTAGGCAACCCGTTTTATACGATATAAAGTATTTTTTCTCCAATCAGATACAGCGTTACAACCAGAATTAAATTATTTGCTATTTCAAACAGCTGGATAGCTGTATACATGTACTAAATACAAACTTACTATTACAGTTTTGTTACAGTTACAGTATTGCAGTTTTTTCGTGTGTTAAGTCTCACACAACAGTATATAAACGATGCATCGATGGCAATGAAAAAATACTATTCGAATTCAATTGGAGTATTCAGTTGACTACTAGTTGACTGTCAACTGAATGTCAATTGACCATTAGTTGAATTTTTGCCATGCAAATGAGGGAGCGATCAACTCATTTGCATAGAGTGGACCACTGTTGAATGCTCCTCTTTTTTCTTGGCAGTTGGCCGCTAGTTGAATACTCCTCTATTTCTTTTGCAGTTGACCGCTAGTTGAATACTCCTCTATTTCTTTTGCAGTTGACCGTTAGTTGAATACTCCTCTATTTCCTTTGTAGTTGACCGCTAGTTGAATACTCCTCTATTTCCTTTAATTTGCAGTTGACTGCTAGTTGAACACTCCACTTTTTTCTTTGCAGTTGACCACTATTTGAATACTCCAATAGTCAGTACACGTAGGTTGCATGCATTATTTGAAAAAAAAAAAATGGAGGGAGATTTGAAATCTAAGACAAGCAGTGTTTTTTGAAAATATGAAATAAATGGAGTGAGACTTGAAATCTAAGACAAGCAGTGTTTTTTTGAAAATATGAAAAGTCATAACAATGGAGTTTCTAAATTGACATAAATGTACATGTAAACCTAAATGCATTATAAATTAATTGAGCTGGCTCACTCGCATAAGTTGTTACATGCCTTTTATATTTTCTGAGCAGAAAAGGTTATATATATATTCTAAAGCAATGGTATATTTTTACCAACACAACAAGAAAAACAACAAAACACTTGATGCATGACAAGTTTTCAAAATTCTTTCAATATTTAAAAAAGTAAACAAAAAATGGACCTATACTGGCTACAGTTTTTTTGTATTCCTATTATCTGTTTAAAAATAAAAAGCATCGTAAAACAAATCTTAAAATATTATATACTTACAATAGTACATGAGATATTTCACACGCTTAATCCTCACGAAGACAATGTTTCAAATCAAAATTCCCACCTTCTACAGAAAACACGCATGTACTGATTCTAATCTTGGTTGTTGTAATTCTGGGATAACATACCCGATCTATGATTATGTAATTTTGAACCCAACATAAATGTAGCGTGGGGGAAATTTTCTAACAAGTCGGAGTGTTCAACTAGTGGTCAACTCTTGTTTTGCATGAAATTTCAAAGTATTAGCATTCAACTAATGGTCAACAGGCCGTTTTATGCAAATCAGTTGAACGCTTTTCAGAAAAGCTTTCAACTCTGAGTGGTCATCTGTTTCCGCATTATCAGTAGACGACAAGTTGAATGCTAGTTGACGACTAGTTGACGGTCAACTACGCTTTTTTGTATGGGTGATCAAGTCACATGTTGTACGATGAAAATGTCTTCTCAAATAAAATATTATTTGCAGTTAAATAAAAAGCCGTAAACTTATATGCGATGTCTATTTTAATATTGTGTTTTTAAACTGTACGTACATTCTCCAGACAAGCGATATTTTCGTATGTTTGTTTGCAGATTCATTGAAAAAGTTATGGAAGGGCCCTAATAAATCGATTTATTGCAAGGGCATATCCTCAATGTATCTTGTCAAGATTTTACACATAAACTAAAGAAGCATAAAGATAGTTTAAAAGTGCTGCGTACCTCTTAAATTTTGCAAATAAATTAATTTTATGGGAAAATAAAATAGTTTATGACAACAAGTTTAGATATAAGTATTTATTTTGTATTTGTCATATTGTTATTCAACTCAAGCATCTAGAGTTTACGCGTAATCTATTACCGGAAATGAAACGAGTACATCTTCGCTGTTAGCCGCAGTTAACTCTGCATCATTTTGCATACCTCGGAATGCGCGCTTTTAATTGGTCTTTGAATATGTGTCGCCCCGGGATTTTCCAGGGGTCTGAATCGTTTGCGGCATTCCTTGATTGGGCTGCGCACTGCAAGGACGATTTAAAAGGTATAGGCGAACCATAATTCTTTTATAATATATTTTTGCATTCATTATGTCCTGTCGGGTGTTAGTTTTTGGTCATTCCTTCATTCGTCGTCTTGACGAATTTATCATATCTCACAGAGAGTGGAAAAATTTATATCTCGATGCCGGTCAATTCCTTGTTAGTTTTAAAGGAATTGGGGGTGGAACTGTCCGACTGGGTCAGAAATGTTTGCAAAAACCTTGTTATATGAATATCTTAGAGAAATTTTTACCTCAAGTGCTTTTTCTGCAGGTCGGAGGCAATGACATTCGAGTTGAATCGGATCCTGCAAAATTAGCGCGCGATATTGTTTCTTTCGCCTCATTTATAGTTCAAGCTTACAACGTTAAGCATATTATTATTGGTCAATTGTTGCGAAGGTTTTCTCGCCGTTGCGGGAAACTCTTTAACAACATTGTTTGTCAAGTTAACAAACATATTGAACATTTATGCCGAGGCAATCCAAAGATTACCTTTTGGCACCATCGCGGTTTTTGGCAAAACAGCAGATCTCTTATGCTCTGTGATGGGGTGCATTTAAATCCATTACGAATGCTGAAATATACAAAAAGCATTAGATCTGCCATTGGTATTTGTCATAGACGTGGATGTTTTTAAGTTTTAATGTATCTTTACAGGGCATAACACCCTGACAATATTATTTTACACTGTTTAATATTAATGATGTTGTTATGGTATTCGGACAATCATTTGACTCTAGACTTTTGTGCTGCTTGTTTATATTTCACAACAGCTGTTGTGTGTACACATTTTATCTGCAATACTTAGCAGTTGTGTGTGTTTATCTCATTGGTTTCTCACATTAGTATGCATAAAGTTCCTGTTATGGGTGACCCTTGCTTATGGTCGCTCACTAGTATACTGGACAGGAGAAGCATGTGTGAATGTGGTTGAACAATTGCTCATTTGATTTGTGCCTTTGTTCTTTTTTATATTGCATAAAATATTATGCATTTACGGTTGCTCACATTACCACTCTGTTGTATATTGTGGGTCGTGAGCCCTCTATAAGCTCGTGGCACATGGTTCTCGGGTCTTATTATTTTCTGAATATTGCCTATTCTTGAAGGTATTTACAGGTAATGGGTGCTAAAAAATTGAACAAAACTTTATTTGATTGTGTCTACACTTTGTTTAACCTAGGTGACCATGCCTAGAGGGAGAAAACGTGTGCAGGTGGCCCCGCAAGACCAAAATGGATCAAATACTAAACGGGCGCGTTCTTCAAAAAGGGCAGCTCCGCCCAATGCACCTAACCCGTGTGTCCCTGAACAACACTCATCGGTTCCCTCTCAGCACGTAAATGTTCCCTCCGCAGACGAAATTGCAGAGGCCCTTCTTTAGAAAATTCAAAATCCTACTGTTAACGTTATTAATGAGCCCGTTTCGTCAACCCAGTCTGTGTCCGCTTCTTCAACAACGCCTGGCATCGACCATCCAAACTTACAAACTGTCACTAGCCAGCCGCCCAGTGTTACACCAATGCCGCAAGATCTGCTGTCTTTAATTGGCAACCTGTCCTCACGCTCTACGATCAGCCAACCTGTACCATCAGCCACCAGTGACAATAATTTACCATCTGTTAGTTCTGTCGAAGGTAGTACAACAATACCTGTAAATTTTAGCAACATTTCTCTTGTCAAAAATGCTTTACCATTAGCTTATCATGTAAGTGACAAACTTAAGAATTCCGTTTTCGATGATGTATATGTAGACTTTGCCGCCTTGTTACCACACGTCAAGCGACCTGACGAAGTACATGATATTTCATCAGGTGTCAAACTTCTAACAAACTGTCAATCAACTCCTATAAACAATGGAACAATGCGTTTGATATTTACATGTCCCTATACATTACAAAATACCCATCGCTCGCTTTAGACCTGATAAAGTATGGAAACAACATAAGAAAATTGGCATTAGACTATGGTTTCCAGGCGGCAAGGTTTTATGACGAAGAGTTTAGAAAACTTCGTCAAGTCCACAAACTCGAGTGATCAGTTATGCATGATGAGTTGTGGCGGGTGGCAACAAGCCAGAACAAATCTGGCCTTTACAACCTCTTCTCTAATTCAAAGCGTGGCAAAAACCCCTTTCATGGCAGGATCCAGCAGAGACCAGAATACCCTAAAGGTTTCTGCTGGAGATTCTGCGCTACAGGGCAGTGTGGTTTCAAAGAGTGTAAGCTCAAACACCTGTGTGTACACTGTGGCAAAAAGCATGCATCAGACACATGTAGCTCTGCAAAGAAATCACAAATTTCCCCAAAATCTCAAAACACCAGTGAAGTGTGATAGGCTAGCGTATCATCTTAATGGCTACAATAAATTTGACAGAGATTTTTTACTCTCGGGTTTTTCCGTTGGATTTCGTATTGGAGCTGGACCTTCCATACAGTCAGTTTTGAAATGTAGAAATCATAAAAGTGCTATTCAGAACCCCGAAATTGTCTGGGGAAAAATAAATAAGGAAATAAAATTAGGTAGGTATAGAGGTCCTTATGATCAACCCCCCTTTCCAAAGGGAACTTACATAGGTTCGCAGCACTTTTCATAAACTACATATAGTGTTGAAAAGGATTAAAAATTAAACTAAGATTCCTATCTTGGTTATGCCCTTGCAATATTGAAATTTATAGATGACCTCTAAACTGCATGTATTATTGCTAAAGTCATGTGACCCCATTATCACATGACAAGTCTAAATAAAAAATCTAAATGTCCCCATCATGTAGATTTAAACCACATTACATTTTTTTCTATATCAGTGAAGTTCTAAAATGAATCGCCCATCCTAATAAAGTATGTTTTTTTTTTTTAATCGCAGATATTTCCATTTGTAACCTTAACTGTGCTGCGGATTTGCTAATTTTACCTGTAGGAAACTATTAAACTACATCAAAACTTACTACAACATGCCGATTTGTCGTTAGTTAAATCCCATAAAACAATTTATAAACAAGAAAACATTGATGTAACCATCAATTGTCGCCCGGGAAATATATAAGTAAACAAGTAAACAATGACAATGAGTCTTGATCAACAAACCGCTTCGATATGTGTAAAAAAGCATGCGTCTGATTAATGGAGACGATAGTCGCAAATTATTTAAAAAACTTGTAGTTGGATAAAAATCAATCAAAACGATACCATTTAAAACTTGATCAATTTCTCAAGTATATTTTGGCTGCATAAAATAAATTGAAGATAGACACACGCATCATTCATATTTTAAAATGTAATATTTTTTTAATTTTAGAATATAAAACACGAACTGTGCAGAGTACGTTTTTATCCGAGAAGTAAAATTCGATGTTCTAAAAAAAAGACCTGTCGTTGTTTCGATAGTAAATGATTAGTAACTTTATATTTTAAATATGAAAAACATATATATTTTTACAGATTCACTTTATGGAAGTAAATATAATTTATTATGTATCTCGTAATTTATAAATGGAAAGAACATTCTGATTAACAATCTTTTCAATTTTTAGAAAAAATTTAATTCTACATAACTACTCCCACCCCAATCCCCATACACCAACACTTAAACTTATATGTATAGAGCAGACCTGTCCTCCGGGCTGCACCAAGTCACTGATCGAAATCAACTTGTCAGTATGACGTCATTTCGTAAAACGTCAGGTAGTTTGCATGAAGTGAGAGGTAGATCAAGTAATTATTTCTCAACAAAAAATGTATTCTATAATTAAATAGAATATGATGATTTACAGATATTCTATAGGCTATTAACTTGGATTTAATGTCTTCTTCACGATTTTATCAATATATTTTTAAACATTTCGTATTTAATTGATACTGCCGTATATTTGTATGCAAGTTCATGGTAATGTTGGGGTCTTATTAAATCGATCTAGTGCAAGGGCATACACTCAGTAGATTATAGTAAGCTTTCACAATTCAACTCTAAAAGTATTAAGGTATCTAAAAATAATTTGAATATACCAATATTTCATGCCGTTGACCAGCAAAAAATACGGCTTTCGGTCATTCAAATATAATTTAACAATAATCGCAGAATTTAGGTAGGATTGCAGCACTTTTCAGAAACTACAATGCCTGTTGAAAATATTGCTAAACTAAACTTGGAGTTACACTTTGGTTATGCCCTTGCACTAGTGAAATTTATAGGTAACCTCAACACTGCAAGTAAATGTGCTAAAATTACGTAATTGCCACATCACATGACAAGTCTAAATATAAAATCTAATCGTCCTCAATACGTAGTTATTAACCATAGATACCATTATCCGATATAAATAATGTACTTAAAACAATCGCCATCCCGATTATGAATACATTTTTAATTACAAAATATTGTCGATATTTCCATTACGCACATTAACTGTACTGCAAGTAAATACATACATTCCCAACGCTAAATTAAAATTCAAGGCCAACTTCAAAGAGGGCTTCTTTTTTAGTACAAATGGAACTATGATACATACTGATATTGTCATTTGTCATTTGCAAACTCGCTTTGTTAAAAATATTCTGTGTACACATTCTGAAATTGATGTAAAAAAGATGTTTGTGTTTTGATTTAAAATATCTATGAAGCTTTTGGAGATCAGTTCTACCAGATATCTGTTGGATCTTCTGTGGGACCCAAATTGAACCAAGCAGATAGAGGAAATTTGCAGAAGAAGACAACTGCTTTGGCCTCCAACTCGACATTTAAATATATCGACGATGTTATATCAATTGACAATAATAGTGTCTATTCGAGTTATCAAAGTGAACTTGTGGAAAAACAAAACGTCTGGCACATTTTTTTTATAATATGAGGATTTATTACCAATAAAAGCCGTTTATAATACCATTAAAGAAATTTCATGTTCAACATGATGACTTTTCCTTTTCTATCATTCACTTGCCAGTCTTTTATGACATGATATACTCACTACCTTCATATTTTTTCTCAACGAGACAAGTTTTTGTCCAACAAGTTTTTACAATAAGGCTATAAACAGTGTTTGATAAAATGTTGTACATAAAATTAAAAAACATAAATGTATAGAAATATCCAATATGTAAGATTATGGATGTTAACATTTTTTTTGCTGAAGTTCAAACTTTGATAGGCAGAAAGTGAAACTTTCTCATTGTTTTTTTTCCAGCACAAAATATTCCCCTGTCTTTGCCTTTTCATTTATTTTGTCGTTACAATTCATGGTTCCATTATCCTCTATATGTTCACTGTCTTCACTGTTATCTATAGTCACAGTGCAGTATCCGTCAGCTGGTGCTGACACTGAGGCTCCTGGTTTGGCATGATCATAATACTCTCTTCTGTCATCTGTTGCCGTTTCATTCAAATGGTTGTAAACACCGTCATTGGTTTTTGAGGTATTTTCATTCTTCCGAATGGGCGGTACATGAGATACCTTCATGGACTTTTGCTATAAGATGTATATATGTACAAAAGGATTATAAATATATGTTTATGTGCACAATACGAGGTGTGATCAAAAACTACTATCACTAATTAAAAAAAACACTTTTTAGATCATAATGAGATATGGAAAAAATACATGACTGTACTATTTATAGCAAATATTGTATCATCTTTCCTCCATGTCTGTGACCGCACAATATGCAAATGACGTCAATATGTAGGTAACTTGATACAAAAAAATATTGCCTTTGTCGTAGTCGAGCAAAAAACAGCTGTTAAGTTAAATAATTATATATCTCGGAAATTCCTTTGCAGTAGAATGGTGAAATTTGTACAATGTTTATGAGGACAAAAGACTTGCTTGTAAAATCATTAATCGGATTGGTGTTTTTAGTGAAGGAAGGAAGATAATTTATCTGTAGCCAAGTAAAAGCAACTTGGGGAATATAGTGGTTATGAAAATAATGTGCATGGTAAGAAATTATATAAGACTCAAAAAATCTTTTAGTTTCTTTGAACAAAACACTACAGAGCATATCACGTGACTCCATATAGTTAATTCAAAAATACATTATCTAAAAGTTCAAATATTTCTAATTATGGTGACAATTCAGAACGAATTTTTGTGACATCTGATCTGCCAAATTTTTCCAACGCATGCTTCTTTATTTTCTTCAAATTTCTTGTCTTTTCAAATTGATTTTTTTCCTTAATAAATATAAAACAAAAACACACTTAGTTATAATATTGGTATATGTACTCTTACGTCATTTATTTCACTGTATGTGCTTTTTCCCGTGTCTTCCTCTTCAGCTCTATCGTTTATACTCATTATCTCTGCATTGTATGCCGGATTTTGTATGTTTTCCACAACACGGTTTCTAAAAGAACAAATACTTTAATTAATGGATTTTTTAAATTCAATTCTATAAAACAAGGCGTCATTTCAGTTTTGCACAGGTTTAATTCACTCATTTGCGCACAAACAAACATACCACCGTTATTGCGTTACTATATCCCCTGGGACTCAGTTGCGAGGGCATAACAAAAATACTGTCATAATATGATCTTTATACTTAAAGAAAGTCGTGTCATTGTTTGACGACTTTCTCAAGTAAGGTTCTTTCTCAGGTGCTATATATAATAATAATTTTATACTTGTTTACATTATTATTAGACATTTTGATCTGATTATACTTGAATACAAGGGGTGATCAAAAAGTTCGCGAACTATCTCTATATCTACAAAACCACAATTCAGATTAGAATGAAATTCGGTACACACATAGCCATACACAAGGTCTATAAATAGCATATGCTGAATAAAGTTTTCTCCTTGTTTGTGACGTCACAATGTGAAAATGACGTTACTATGTAGGTCACTTGTGACGAAAAATGATTGCTTCAGTCGAACTCGTTCAATAAGCGACTGTACAATTTATTGTATATCTTAGAAATCCCTCTGCAGTATCATATAATAATTTTTACACAGTTTATTGAGATAAATGAGCTCTTATAAATTCAATTAATTATTGGATTTATCGCTTTAGTGAAGGAAGGCAGATGGTTAAAAATGGTACTTGTCATCTTGTCCAGTGAAAGCAAGTTTGAAAAGAGATCGGTTTTTTATTAACCCCTTCACTTCCGTACCGGTCAAATTGACCGGTGGCGCGTTAAAA
>PRKT01000646.1:0-39920 GCA_003671525.1 Saccostrea glomerata
AATAAAATAGACTTCATTAAAATTATAGTAAAATAAAAATTATGACATTTACACAGAGGGACATGATTTCAAAACTTGAGAATTTCCAGCTCCTCAGGATGATTCCACGTAAGTTTTAGCTTTTCTATCCAAGTGGATTATGAGAAGAATTTTCCTATATATCTTAATTTAAAAATTGCATTCGCTATTGTGGGCACTCCCTTCCCCCGGGGGTCATGATTAAATAAAATTAGAATCTAAACTACCTTAGGAGGCATCCACATAAGTCTAACTTTTGTGGCCCAGTGAGTCTTGAGATTTTTCCTAGATATTTTAAAGTAAAAATTGGATTTCCTATTGTTGGCCCGTTCTACCCTAAGGATGTCATTGATTGAACAATTTAGAATCTTTACTATTCATGATTGCTTCCACACAAGTTTCAGCTTTCCTGGCCCAGTGGAAGAAGAAGATTTATAAAGATTTTTCAAATATATTTCAATGTAAAACCCGAATTCCCTATTGTGGTCCCGCTTACACTTGTGGGTCATGGTTTAAAGAATTAAGGATCTTCACTACCCCTGGATGCTTTCACGTAAGGCTCGGCTTTTCCGGCCCAATGGTTCTTGAGAAGCAGATTATTAAAGATTTGTTCTATATATTTCTATGTAAAACTTGGATTCCCTATTGTGGTCCTACCCTTTCCCCGGGGGTCATGATATAAACAATTTTTAAATATTTTTAGTATCCAAAGATGCTTCCACATAAGATTTAGCTTTCTTGGATCAGTGGTTCTTGAGAAGAAGATTTATTAATGACCCCACCCTATTTTCGTCTTTTCTTGATTATCTCCCTTTATAAGGGGACTTGGCCCTTCATTTTATAGTTCTTGTGATTTTTAATAAACCTATCCTTTTTTGTTTTTTCTTGATTATCTCATCTTGTAAGGAGGCTTTGTCTTTCATTTTAATAATTTAAACTTCCCATAATCAAAGAATCCTTTTTACTAAATTTGGTTAAATCATTGACATAGTTTTTCATGGGAAGAAATCGAAAACGTTAATAGTTTACAGACGGACGGACGGACAGACTGATGGATAGTCAATGGAGAATGGGTGATCAAAAAAGCTGATTTGATTGTTCAGCTCATGTTTGCTAAGATATCAATAGGGTACATGATTTAAAAAAAATATAATTTGGAAAATATAATAAAACAAATTTACCAAGTAAATTTGAATGTCACATGCAACTATATGATCATTAAGCAGCTTTTGTTCCTTTTTCGGAATAATGTGAACAAGTAACACTTTTCTGTACAGTTAATGTAGTTTCAATGTAAATTGCAAAAGATAAAATTTCGGATTATTTATTCAGAGCTTCTTTTTAATTAAGGCATAATTCATGGATTTTATAAGAAGTGTTACTTAGACATGCCTTTGTTATTATAGTATGTCTTGTCGGCGTATAACACATTTACGGGTTCATATCTAAACCTTTGGTGCATAGTTCATGAAGGATATAGTTGATTAAATGAAGTAATGGTTGTACTGCCACTTCATATTTTGTCAAATGTGATAGATTTACTCGTTTTTCTGGTGAAGCGATCAAGAGCATTATGGAGACTTGCTGCAATTGTTTCCTTTTTTGCGTTGATGCATTCTGCGTTCAGGAGCGTTAACTCACCACCATATATGATTCCAACTGCGTACAAATTTTCTCCAACTCTGGTCAAAACAACCGATCCACTGTCTCCTCTATCGGAAAATTGTTCAAAAGCACGATGTGGCAAAATAACCATAACATCGCCGCCAAAAACTTCGAAGTCGCTAACTTTTTGGACGAATCCCTCCGTTTTTGCTGTAGCAGCTCCATACTTAAATACCAATCTGTCGGACAGTGTTGCAAGAGGTTGGTCATAGACATGTATACTTTCATTTAGGTCTTCAATGGTTTTCATAATCAATGAAAGTACTGATTTCTTAATTGATATAATAGAAATGTCGTACACATTGTCAATTGATCTTCCCCTTTCATATAAACATTCCTTCGGCCAAATACAGCAGCCAATTGTTTTCAATACCTGGAGATGTTGGAATTTCGCAACGTTGCCTTCTTTGAAAAGATGACCGGATGTTATGGCTACAACGTTTGAAAAGGTGTCATCATGATTTTGTGGAATTGAAATTTCTCCAAACATTCCTAAACTCCCTTGAATCATTTGTTCTTCATTCACAATTTCACCACCACATTTGATCCTACACTGAGGATTTAATGCTTCTTTTATAAACTGAAATTCTATATTTCCCTGAAAATGCATTCCTATTGCTTTTTCGAGTTTTCTTATCAGATTTGGATTCTGATTACAATAAAAAATGTGTAAAGTTCCATCACAGAGCCTATATCCAACGACTCCATATTTTCTTCCACTGAATAAATGATAAAAAAAACATTTTTGATATCTTTAATTTTTAAATTAAATTTAAGACAAATTAAAGAAAAACATGTTTTATTATCTTTTTTTTGCTTTGAAAGATTGATGAACTTTAAAAGGTATTTTAATACCTACGCTTTAATCTTTTTAACACACTCTTGTGTGAGTTTTGAGTGTATATCGGCTCTCATTTCAAAAAGTTTCTATTTAAGGTCTTCCAATTGTTTGACAAATCCACTGACTTTTCTTGTTGGGATTTTCGGTTTAAAAAGCGATAATGACTCGTCAATTGTCTTCTTTAATTTGGAGTAACATTTTTCATATATTATTGATTTCTCACCGTTGACTCTCAGGACATGTGATGCACAACATCTGGCTTTCCTGACGACCAACTTGATTTTCTTTTCAATATCAAAATGAGAATCGACGATTAAAAACAGCATTGATCTTTCAATGCCTTTCACCAAGGCGTTTAAAGAATCAAAGGGGATCTGAAAATTAACCCAAAAATATAACTGTTAATGACCAATAGTAATTAATGCAAGATGCCACATCGTTCACCTGATGAAAAAGCTAGGGGTCATGATTTGAACAAACTTGAATATACACTTAACAAATAAGCTTTCAGATATATACTAAGTAACCAATCACAGGTGTTGTTATTGAGCAGAAAAAATTTAAAGAATTATTTCTATGTAATCCCACTTAATCAGCTATAATAGCCCCATCCTTGTCCCAGGAAGCATGTTTTGAACAAATTTAAATCTACACTACTAGAGCACGTTCCCATATAAATATGCCCAAATTGGCTTTGCTTTTCTTGGGAAAAAAATTCTTCCTACTTTTATGCTAAAGTTTGATCCCCCATTGCGCCCTATTCCACCCTTAAGGGTCATGATTTAAATTTACAGTATCAGAGGATGCTGCCATATGAAAATGACCATTTATGGCTTTGCTGTTTTAGAGAAGATAATTTTTAAAGGTTTTTCGTTTGTATTCCTATGCTTAACTTTTCTACCCCATTATGACACCATCCTACCCCCGTGGGCCGTGATTTGCATAAACTTGAATCTACACAATCAGAGGATGCTTTTACAAAAGTTTCATCTTTCCTGGCCCAGTGGTTCTTTGGAAGAATATTTTTAAAGTTTTTTCCTATGAATTCCTATTTAATTTGATACCTTATTGTGACCCCTCCCCTCTTACACTAGGGAGGGGGTTCATGATTTGAACAAACTTGAATTAACACCTTCAGTGGATGCTTTCACTTTAGTTTCTTCTTTCCCGTCCGAGTGATTCTTAAGCAGAAGACTTGTAAAGAATTTTCCTATGTATTCCTGTTAAAATTTGATACCCCATTGTGGCCCCACTTTACCCAACGGGGTCATGATATGAACGAACGTAAATCTTCATTACCAAAGCATGATTCCACATGAGTTTCAATTTTCATGGCCAAGTGGTTCACGAGAAGAAGACTTTTAAAGAGTGTTCATATGTTTTCCTATGTTAAATTTGATACCACATTCTGGCCCCTCCCTTCCCCAGGGTGGTCATGATTTGAACAAATTTGAAATTAATCTTCATGAGAAAAAAGGGGGTCGGAGCCTTATTCGTTCGGGAAAATACAATGACATCATATAAAACCAACGATTCTTAAAATACCACAAAAGTGGTGATTTTTTATTTTAACCGATAGGAAACCACCAAACTAAATCAAAACTTTATACAGCATGCTGTTTTGTCTTTCGTTAAATACCACATAACAAGTTTTATCCTGCAACAACCCCTTGCATTGACCTAATAAAGGTAGCCTAATAAACCAAAGCTTTATCCGGTTACTGCCCTAATAAAGCCTCGTGCATGTATTCTGACGTTCTAAAACCATTGTGACATCATGTATATTGCAATGTTTTCGCCATGGCGTCATTGTTTCAACTCCAGGGATGTGCCTAAATCTGTCGAATAGCTCGTTTTCGACGTCGAGATGTAAAAAATATGTTGCAGGATAAACAAAATACATGATAACTGTCTTGAAATAAAAGCGATATTTGGGCTCGGGTCGAAAACGTAAGAGGGCTCGGCAAGCCTCGCCCTCTATCACGTTTTCTTACCCTCGCCCAAATATCGCTTATATTTCAAGACAGTAACCATGTATTTCATATATAAACAAGTCACTGATCACATTACACTTATCGATGTGACGTCATTTCGTAAACCATGACGTAGTTTGTATACCGTGAGAGGCGGATCAAGTAATATTTTTTCAACGAAAAATGTATTTTTTAATTAGATAAAATATTATTTACAGATATTTTATAGGCCATTAACTTGCACTCAATGTCTTTTTCACGATTTTAATGATATATATTTTCTGTTTATCTTGTATTAAATTGATACTGCCGTATATTTGTATGCAAGTACATTGGAGGGTAATGTTGTAGGTCTTAATATATCGATAAAGTACATGTACATGAGCATACATCGAATGGATCATTGTAAGCTTTTACAAATCAACTCTACAAGTAATAAGATATCTAAAAAGTGCTGCGATCCTGACGAAATCTTGAAAATAATTTAATTATATCAATATTTTCTGCCGTTGTCCAGCAAAAAATACAGCTTTCGTCATTCAAATATGACTTCAAGAATGAAATTGCAGAATCTGGATAATATTGCAGCACTTTTCAGAAGCTACAATGCATGTTGAAAATATTTATAAACTAAACTTAAAAAATTTTAACTTGTTTATGCTCTTGCTCTAATGAAATTAATGTTTAGGTAATCTCAATGCTGCAAGTTAATATGCTAAAATCACGTGCCTCCCGCATCACATGACAAGTCTAGCTATAAAATATGATAATCCTCCATATATTATTATTGACAATAATTACAATTATCCGATATCGATAATGTACTGAAAATAATCGATATCCCGATAATGAATACATTCTTACTTAAGATATATTGTCGATATTTCCATTGTGCATTTAAACTATATTGCAAAGATTTTTAATATATGCCATTAATTTTTCATTAACTCCTCTTGGATGATGATGGCGTTGCCTTTTATTTGAACACACTTGAATCCCCTTCACCCAAGGATACTTTATTGCAAGTTTGGTTGCAATTGGTCCAGTGGTTCTTGAGATGATGAAAATGTGAAAAGTTTACAATGACAACGACAATTACTACGACAACAGACAACGGAAAAAAAATTGACCAGAAAGCTCACTTGAGCCTTCAGCTGAGGCAAAAAGTCATTATTTCACAGTTCTTAAGAAATATTCTTTACCTCGTCTTTCCAAAACGAATCTCCGAGATAACACACAAAAACAGATTTTTTTTATCAAAATACTCCTCTTCGCCTAGAATGATAAACGTTCCCCATTATAATTAGATCATCAATCTTTAATTTTTTTACTGATAACATTTTATTGATAATACAGAAAAGGTCATACATTGCTTGCAATTTGTTGTTTTAGATGAAAATTGGAAGAATTCCAGACATAATTTCTTGACATTTTTTCTATCCTCAGTGATGAAATAAATTCCATCTTTAGGTTCAGGAACTGACTTTAGTACTTCCCATTCTGTCCTCCAGATATACTGCAGCTCCGATGAAACTCGTTTATAAAGGTTCAATTCCGGCGCCCCAAATTCAAAAGTGACATAAAAAGGATAGAGGATATGCGATCTTTCCTTAAAACTTGTTGGACTACAAAATAATATTCTATCGCTTCATAAAAACAAAAAAAATATTTAAGAAAATATTTGCAAAATCTGTTATGGATGTTTTCAACTAAAAGCATGATTAATCATTTTCGTGGTGGAATGTCCATGTGGATTTTAAATCGTTTTTATTTACATGTACCTGCTTACACGGGCCCGTTTCCATGGTATTGGAGCAGCCAAATGGAAGTCTGAAAAAAAATTCAACATAGTAGAACCAACAGGCACGCTATCGAGCCATCTTTGGACTATGACTATGATCAGCTGCGGAACTGCAGCTCTATGCCTGAGAAAATAGGAAAGATAGGGCAGAGAGCGACAGAACCAAGCGTTGTAAAAACCGTCGATTTACGTTCAGGGCAGGTATTATTTGTAGAAGTTTATGCTTTCCTTTGCTTTAAGAATGATAACCAATAATAATTCATATAAATTACTCTTATTATTGATACTTTTTTTTTGTTTACGATTTAACGACCCGAGGCAGTTCTTTATGGTAGTAGAAAGTCGTTTTAAAAGATTCCAGCTTCGACGTCTGTAACTTCAAACAGCCTTTTGAAAATGTTGAAAAGTGAAAAAAATATCAGAATAGGAAAAAAAAATATGGTTTATTATCAGATACCATTACCATTTTTAAAACTACGGAAAGCATAAAATAAAAGTGATAGAATCCGAAGTGAGAGAAAAAAAAAGCAGCGGCATAAATCAAAGGTTTTTACAACGCTTGTATCTGTTGCTTTATTTGTCCGAATTTTCTGAAGCAGGGAAGTACAGTTCTGAAGCTAAACTATGGCATATCCTACGATATGCACTGTTACTCAAAAGAAACGCAACACCCTAATTTTAGTGGGAACGCGGGTTTGTTAAGGCAGCACATGGATCAGAATTCAGCGAATTAACACTTTTTTTATTATTATGTAACACTTATAAATCGGAAAAGTCAGATAAAACTTTTACTATAATTATGCATTCTATAGACTTCAATGGGACTTATACTACAGGAGGCACTTCACCACGACGGCACCACGTGACGTCTTTTATTAGAAAATATGCCTTAATGAAAAAGTGAAAAGTTTAACACTACCCCGGGGATAATTAGTTCCAATTTATATTAATAGTTATGTAAAAACATCTCTGTACCATGAAAAGTGCTGCTAGAATCCTACTGTCCTCTTATAAAAATAATTATTCAACAATTTCGGACGAAACATTCACAAAATTTTTACATTTTGTTCATAACATCGAAAAAAAATGCATCATTTCCCGTAAACCGTACGATTCTAGCAGCACTTTCCAAAAACAAAAGAATAAGAACTTTAGATAGAAATAAAAAATAAGTTTCAAGGTATGCGGCGTAGTGTTGAACTTTTGCATCTTTTTTGTTACGAACGACAGTGGAAAGGCTGATCTGCAAATAAACACCTTCCCTGCTTTAATTTTGCGAAGAAATTGCAGAATTATATTACCATACCTTATTCATACGCTTTATTCCCACAAGAATCACACATGATATAAGTTCTAGATGCTTTTAAACTCCGATTTCTTGTGTTTATTTACATCAATTTTCGTTACTTTTCACTTTCACTCTGCTACTGCATGATCAACAGTAATGACGTCACGGGTTTGGTATGTAACCCCTGTGATAACTACAGAGGCCCAGGAACGACAAAATTTTGTTGATATTATTCTTCTGCATATTTTGGTTCATTTTTACGACCTCAAATCAATCTAAGATATCGATTTTAAGAAATTGTTATCTCTAAATCTCACGTCATATTATTAGTTAAACAGACAGTTAGTGACCTAATACGGATTCATACAGGGTGTGAAATTGAAATCCGTATTGGGCGAGGCGAAGCCGAGTCCCAATACGGTTTTCCATTTCACACCCTGTATAAATCCGTTTTAGGTCACTAACTGACTGTGTTACGAATTTATCCCACTGAAGACCATTCTCATTATTAAAAGAAAATTTGTGCATATTATGAAAATATTCAGTTTTAATCCAATAACAATCAACATAAAATATCGTTACGGTAACAAGAAATTTAACTAAACTACCTACGTAATCCCTTTCTTACCCGCCATTTTTATTTACAATAACAACGCTTCGAACGGAATCGCGTGCCCGATTTTGATATTACGCCTCGACGGAGACGTAATATGGAAGATGGAGACGTAATACGGAAAATTTTAGGGCGTCATGTGATTAGCTTTTATCCAATCAGTAATCGACAAATTTGTCTGAAGCGGGATAAAGCTTATTATGACGTCATATTATATAGGCAAGTAGAATATTTGGTTGTAACCTTAACCTACCTGCGAAGATTATGTACGGGTTATAACTATTTACCGAAGAAGTTAAGATATCTTTAACTTAAATTGCCAATTCTATTATTTAACCATTGAATGATTTTTATTCTATTACCAGAAATTGATTTTTAGCCCTCTTAATAGAAATAAAAAACTTGCATTTTTGATAAGATATTTGACAATATTTTGGTTTTTAAGAAATTGAAGCTGTTAATCATAAATGTTGAACTTAAATTCAGAGAAAAAAATCCTTAATTTTTTCTTATCCGAATGTGATGCCTATATTTCCTCAAAATGACTGAAAGCACGTATATTCATAATTATGCTTATGCTGGAAATTCTTGAAATAAAGAAAAAGGAGAGCTTCAGATGCAAATATACACTACATGACGGCCTTTCAGCCTCAAGTGTAACAAAAGCATGGGTGACAGTTCCTTCACCGAAAGTCCCGGAGTAGCTACATGTGCTACGCCAAGTTTGGTGGAGCTCTGATTAAGACATTGATAAACCTAATGCATGGTAGAAATCGAGCTGCATTTGTTGTATATGGCGGACTAGCACGTTTTGATTGAATGGTCATAAGGGGGGATGTTTTACGAGTTAAGTATTTAAGAGAGCTTCGATGTCTATTTTAAGAACTCTTCTAGGACCATATTAAGTTTTGTCCTATCTTAAAACTCTTCTTACAAAGTTAGCACTTTTAAAAGCCTGCCTAAACAGCGATAACCTTATCTTATAAAAAACAAACAACAATTATGTAAATAATTTCATTTATGTGTTGAATGCTGTTTATTTTCTTTTGTCTAAATTTAATTAATTAGATGTTCTATTTTATTGTTCAAACTCAATGTTTTGATTTTTCTCCATTTGCCGGAATTCTCTCAGGCCTTTCAAGTGTCAGGTTCCATGTTATGTAATTTTCCCCAGTTCTTCATTTTCGGCTGCTTGTTACACAACTCCAATTTTTTCCATGGTCAAACCTGACCCCTCAGTAGACAATCAACCAATCAGAGGTGTCCATCATAATCACGTGTGTTGATGCTGTCTGTAACTGACCAGTCAGCGCTGGGTCATTCTAGCTTTGTTGACGCTATCAATAACAGCAAAAAATATGGCACACTCACCAACACCCCGGCATTTCCTACCTTGCATTTCTATGTTTTAAATTGATATACAGATTACGTTTGACACGTTGGCATATTTATTTTTGCAGTGCCATCTTTTTGCTGTATACCTACTGCTTTTATATTTTTTGCAAATATTGTTTATCTGTCAATTTAGGGGATCAGTATATTAATATGTATTTGTGCGTTTACCTTTTGATCTGATCCCCTATCATGTGATGTATATATTTTTTTCTTATTTCGTCATTTTGATAAATGACATATCTCATCTCAACAATGGTGTTGATTTTATTTGATTATATCTTAGCAAAAACAGAGCTGCGGTGCGTTAAAACTCAATCCATAATCTAAATTACTTTAAATTAAGACGTGGTAGTTTATGAGTAGATATTTGCCTTGTTACATTGCGTTTTGTTTACATTAATTGTGGCTCATTGTGAAAACTTCAAATTAAACAGAACTTGAGCATTACTGTTTATAAATATAATTAATGCAGTTTTCAATCTTTTAAAACTGTGACAATTTTCTAGAAAAACTCAATTCTATCCATACATTGATTGATGTATCTCCAGATTAATTGTCATAATGGTTTCATCAGTTTCCATGTGTTTTATGGTATACCTTGCATCTCTATTGAATATGTTTGAAATGGAGAGAAATTAAAATTGTTTGGAAATATTATGACCCACTCTGTTACAATCTGATTTCTTTTAATACTGAAAGACCCCAAAATTTCCAAAAATCTTGAACCCTTATCAATGAAAAAAAAAACAAGAATATTTAGATTTTCCTGCTTTCTATAAATTTAATGCAAAAATAATTCAGGTGAGGTATTTAAGAGTAAACGAGAAATGAATGAAATACACATGTACCCGTATACATACATGTAAATCAGATGGTAATTAAATCATATCTTTAAATTTTTGGTTTAAATTTTATAACTGAACCACGTCCAATCAACAGTAAATAAGGATTTACCAGGGCATTATTAAGGGAATGATATGGAGATAACGAACAACTGCCGAAGATGTATCTCCAGATTAATTGTCATAATGGTTTCATCAGTTTCCATGTGTATTATGGTATACCTTGCATCTCTATTGAATATGTTTGAAATGTAGAGAAATTAAAATTGTTTGGAAATATTATGACCCATTTAGATTTTCCTGCTTTTGTTCCTTATCATGGTTTTTGAACACTGACCTTTCTTCTGCTTCTAAATTCCCATCTCGAAAATCGGGTGTTGCTATTCATTTGCAAGATGCCTTACGCATTATGCTATCAGATAAAGTATGAAATGGTTATTTAACACTGTTTTTCTTGACAATTGTTTTATTCGATACGTTTTCCATGGGGGAAAATGGTCTACCTTTTTCAGGTTGACAGCGTTTGGCAATACTTGATGTAGCTCCTGCCATTATCCATAGCCTATAAAAATATGAAATTTCACTTTTTATTTCAACTTTTAGATATAAAAGCATGGATTTTTTTATAGTTAAATTGAACACACAGTGAATTATTAAAAATAATAAGAATTTATCAGATTTATGCTGAGGATATCATGCATAAAAATCTTTGCATTTGAACAAATTTTAGCTATACAACTGCCAAAGCCGAACAAATATTATTAAACAGAAGCTTTATTTCTGTTAGATGACATTGTGACATAATTTTATCATACTGGTTAAAAAACATATAAAAGGATTATAATTAGCCAGATTTAACTTTGGTATGGACAATATTCATCAAACGATGTATTGAATAGGACATACGCCCTACCATCACTGCTGTGGTGCCTTTAGTATAAGATCAATTAAAGTACATTTAACAAAAACACATTTTTCATTGTTTAGTTCATGTTTAGTTCATTGAAACGTTTTAATCAATGCTTACCATTAGTGTAAAATATTTGAGAAATAAAATGATAAAATATTAGTTTTAAGGAGAAATTTGTTATCATGACCTTAAGACACAACAAATACAATCTCTTTGACATTATGTTTCAATTAAGAAAGGAAACGAGTAAAAATTATAAACCTCGTATGATTGACTAGTTGCGTACAGACTTTTATAGATAGTATTTGACCATTGTTTAAATGCACTTTTGAACATGATCTAGACCTCTTGTCTATATTATTTAATTTCATTTGTCTTCCTGCACTGTTACTCAATACTTACCTCATAAAATAAATTTAATAAAATAAAAAGAAAAATCCACTGGTTATTCATGTTATAGTCATGCTTTCTAAAAATTTAATGCAAAAATAATTCAGGTGAGGTATTTAAGAGTAAACGAGAAATGAATGAAATACACATGTACCCGTATACATACATGTAAATCAGATGGTAATTAAATCATATCTTTAAATTTTTGGTTTAAATTTTATAACTGAACCACGTCCAATCAAAAGTGAATAAGGATTTACCAGGGCACTATTAAGGGAATGATATGGAGATAACGAACAATATTCGGTATCAAAGTCTATAAAACAATACAAAATATGAGCAGAGTAAACACGGACCTCCGAAACATTGGAGGTGGGATCAGGTGTCATGGAGGAGTGGGCATCCCCCTCTGACCGGTCAAACCCGCCGTGTGCTCCTTGTTATAATCGGGAAATAACGGGAAAATCAGTCGTCAATTCAGTCTATAAATAATAGACTAACAATTAGAATAAAAAAAACGTCAGTCAACATTTATCTCAATGATAAAATTGTATTTGCTGACAAGATCATTGAATCGACCATAGAATTTACTAAATGATGACTTTAAACGGGACTGTTGATAAATACTCCGTAAAGCCAAATACTGGATACTTCGTCCTTTCGATGCCGGTTCGAATCCACTGTGAAATGTGGAGACCGGTTCTTTGGATGAGACCGGATAAACCTAGGTCAAGTGTCGCAGAGGGTGTTGTCACGCAAAGATCCATCAATGCTCAATTGTCCTAAGTGTCGAACATAAATAAAAATTTGCAGCTCTCCACAGGCAAGTGTGGACGTCTCTAAATGAGTGAAACATTCTCGAGGGGGACGTTAAACAATGAACGAAGAAACATATTTCATTTGTAACAAAATGAATTCTTTGTAATAAATGATGTTTCAAACTATCGACGAGATTTACTGCGTGATACAATGCGTCGTCACGTTGTTTCTTTCTTGTGACATAGGAAAAACACAATGCATGGTGACGTCGCAATTTTTACCCAGCTCAAGCTTATACGTTTATATATTCCCATTTCTATTTGTTTTTTTCTGTGATAACTCTTTGAAAGTTAGTTGACTTGATTTCTTGGGATAAACGTCATTAGCTCCGTACCGTACGAACATAAATCCAACCATATAGCATGCAAAAACATAAGATAGGCTAAAATGTCAAGCATCTGCAATGATTGGTTGCTAAGAAAACCTTGAAGAAAATTTTTAATGGACAGACACACAGAAACAAAAGGGAAAAAGTATACCTCTCTTCATCGAAGTGGTGGTTTAAAACAGAGCTATTGATGTCACTGGGTGGTTCTTTTTATTTCTTAAATTTTAATGCAGCTAGCACATGATTAGAGTGTCCAGAAACAATATCACTGTTTAAAAAATCATAATCATTTCAAACACATTTACAAAAAGCACAGCAGCCTAAACTTCATGATCGTCTGGCAGTTCAAGTTGATCTTTTACATGTATAACGCACTCGTAGCTTTTATCTGCATTTTTTATAAAAATGTCATAATTTCTTATTTATAAGTGGTTGACCAGATGCTCTTTCAGAATTTGAGATGTTCCATTACTTTTTTTTTTTTTTTTTTTTTTTTTACAATTTCCAATGAGGAAACTTCCAGTTTTGTTTTATCTGGTATATATATTCCACGAGTTTGCTGCATGATAATGGCGGTTTGACGCCAGATTTTGTTTTCAATGGGTTTGGATCTGAGTTTTCTGGTATATTCTTCGAAATATTTTAGAAGCAGTTTTTTTTTTAGCATTTTGGTGTAGAAATTAATTTTAAGCCATCACTCAGTAAGGACGGTTCTCATTTGGATAAGTTGTATCCGCGTAGAAACCGGTCACGGTAGCCTAGTGGTAGAGCGTTCGCTTCGTGATCGGGAGGCCCGGGTTCGATTCTCGATCGCGGCGCCGCGTCATACCTAAGACGTAAACAAAGGTAGTGACTGTTCCTTCGCCAAGCGCTCGGCACTAGAAGTGAAAGTCGCGGGTCTTTCGGATATGACCTTAAAAACGTAGGTCCCGTGTCACGGTAGGCGTTGGCACGATAAAGAACCCTCACTGCTCAATGGCCCTGAGTGCCGAGTATAGGTCTAAATTTGAAGCCCTTCACCGGCATCGGTGACGTCTCCATATGAGTGAAAAATTCTCAAGAGGGACGTTAAACAATATACAATCAATCAATGTATCCGCGTAGATAATTACAGTTGCGTTAAGCATTGTTTACTCCGTCGAGCCATTTAGATAGAAAGACACAAGGTGGTATATAAGTGTGTATACCGAGGCTCTATAATCACTAATGAATATTGATTGATGAATATTATTGATGATTAATAATTATTGGCTGCTATTGATACGGCACACAGAGAAATTCTCAGTCTAAGTCTTAATTATTTACTATGATGTAAAGAAAAAAGTAAGGTTTTTGAATTTAATGCCAATGTTTACAAACAAATAATTAAATATGCGATGGGTTCTGAGTCAAGGACCCCATTCTGTATGCATTAATCTCTAACGAAATTAGATAATCAATGAAATTGGCGTATAAAGATTATTCAAAAACTTTCTGCATGATTTAAAAAATCAAAAGAATTTAACATTCATTTACAATATCAATCAGGGATGTCTATATATGTAAATAAAAACTCATGAAAATGATAAAATGTAATTTGAATAAACAATAAGATATGTGTTTTATCTGATCGAACACTGAAGAGCAGAGAATACTAGCACACATGTTGAACATTATGTTAAGCAGAGAATAAGTTATATATCATCAATATGACTTATCTTTGTAAACATAGATAATTGTATTTGTTTTAAAACGATGTATATATATATATATATATATATATATATATATATATATATATATATATATATATACATTTCCTGTTGGACATTTTTTTTTAGATGCGTGATTAATGAAGCTTGTTAATTCTTTTTCTGGAAAGTGTCTCAATAGTGGCGTAGCTCGCAAAGTCACTGTAAACTAATTTAATATAATTAGATTTTAAGGGTTTTTAATCAGAAAATAAACTTAAAAATATATTTCTTACAATCACACTTCTTCTAAATGATAACACAAAATGGAGAGTTTTGACAAAACTTACAGATCTTATATTAAAGCTGAAAATTTTGTTCAAAATAAGGAATAAAATGAATCAAGATATAATTCTATTTCATAATCTGTATAATTTGATGTACAATTTGGTTTGAAAAATAATGTAGAAGGCACTTGGTATTGTTGCGTGAATGGCGCTACTCTACTAAAGTTAACTATTCAGTACATTCCCAGTATCCACAAACAAAAACCCTCATCTAACTCTCACAGTTAACTACTTAGTAAGTCCCCAGTAACCATCGACAAAGAACTCCATCTAACTCTTCTAGTTAAAGCAGGGATGTTAAAAATATCACAAAAATAGTAAAGTACACAGACGAATAGCATATTTTCTATGTAAAATTAAAATGATCTCCAAAAAGTGATTTTATGACTTTGCATAGCTTTATTTACATGAAAACCATGTAGATACACGCAAGAAACCCTTTCCGTGTTCTCTGTATCAAAATCTTTCCAAATTAACAGTTCTCCATCCAGCATTCCTTGTGTTACCCTCTCTCTTTTTTTACCAATACAGGATACGAAATGCGCTCTATACATGTAGATATCGAACTTAATTTGTATAAAGTCGACATCCCAGATATGGAAAAAAAATAAAACCATATTTTCTTCTCGTTTCATAAAGAAAGATCATGAGAATTAAACATTTAAAAGATTAATTAATTGAGCTAACGTTACGGCTTATTCAGTTAATTGTGTCGATGTGGTTGATTTGGTTGTTTACTGTACCTGTTGAATGCATTTTTACCACAAAATATCATTAAAGGATCGTTTAATTCCTTAGTTTGAACTAAATTGAATTGTTTTAGCCATGATGACAAAGTTACCTCTTTCAAATTTTGAAGGCTATGTATGATTTCAAAATAAATAAAACGCCTATAATTAATGCAGAATCCTGTATATTAGAATAAAGTATCTTATTATCCAAGCTTTACTCTTAGGAATTAATGTCTCAAAGACGACTGATTGGTTTGGTATTCTTCCACAAATACAGCCTATAGAATTAATTGAGCTGTATATAGTAGAAATGTCCTACAACATTGAGATACAGAGAGTCGTCTATGCGTGACGACCGACAATCCGACAAACAGTTAAGATTAGTAGAATAGAAAATTATCCCGATGTTGAGATATACCTAAAATTTTGCGCTTGAGACTGTGAACATATGTAGAGAAAAGCCGGGTAGTCAGGTATAATGTTATAAATAGAACATAATACCTTACTTCGCCACGCAGGTATAGTGTTATAAATAGGACATGACCTCCAACAGCACAACTCAGATATAGTGTTATAAATAGAACACGACACCCTACATCACCACTCAGGTATAATGTTATAAATAGATTACGACACCCTACATCACCACTCAGGTATTTATTATAAAGAGAACACGACACCCTATATAATCACTCAGTTAGTGTTATAAATAGAACACGACAACTTACATCACCACCAAGGTATAATGTTATAAATAGAACACGACACCCAACATCACCGCTGAGGTATAGAGTTATAAATAGAACTCGACACCCTACATTATCTCTCAATCACAGTGTTATAAATAAAACACGACACCCTATATTACCTCTCAGGTGTTATAAGTAGAACACAACATCCTACATCATCAATCAGGTAAAGTGTTCTTAATAGAACACAACACCCAACATCACCACTCAGGTAAAGTTTTATAAATAGAACACGACATCCTACATCGCAACTCAGGTATTATGTATAAATAGAACACAACACCCTACATCACCACGCAGGTTTAGTTTTATAAATAGGACATGACACCCTCTAGCACCACTCAGGTATAGTGTTATAAATAGAACACAACACCCTACATTACCACTCATGTATAATGTTATAAATAGAACATGACACCCTACATTGCAACTAAGGTAGTGATATAAATAGAACACAACACCCTACTTCACCACTCAGGTATAGTGTTATAAATAGAACACGACACCTTAGATTACATCTCAGGAATTGTGTTAAAAATAGAACACGGCACCCAACATCATCGCTGAGGTATAGTGTTATAAATAGACCACAGCATCCTCCATCACCACTAAGGTATAGTGTTATAAATAGAACACGACACCTTAGATTACCACTCAGAATTGTGTTAAAAATAGAACACGACACCCAACATCACCGCTGAGATATAGTGTTATAGATAGACCAGAGCATCCTCCATCACCACTAAGGTATAATGTTATAAATAGAACACGACACCTTAGATTACCACTCAGGAATTGTGTTAAAAATAGAACACGACACCCAACATCACCGCTGAGGTATAGTGTTATAAAATGAATTCGACACAAGGTTCATCATCTTCACTAGCTAAGGGTTTCTCATCTGCTACTCTTTTCGTATACCATTACCTTCGGTTTTTTAAAAAACTGGATTTTTTTTTATTTTAGCGGATAAATTCCTTCAACGAATTGGCAAATTCTTTTTAAAACGACAATATCTGCGTTCGGAATATATCTTGAATCTTTAATCTTAGGATTAAAAATCGCAAATGAAAACTACGATGCGTAAGATAACCTCTTGTTCTATGAATTGCTATGGTGTCTTCCAGTATCTTATGTTTTGCGAAAAAATATGTGATTCTTCTGACAGCACGATAGGCAAAGGGTTTATGAGGAGAGTAGCCTATCAACATGAGTTCATTTTTAGAAATGAAACATTCTTTACTATTTTATTTTGTAACACGTTAGAAAAGAAAAAGCATACTCTATTAGAATATTACCATTTCGTGACAGGGAGATGTATAAATTGAATTTGTCCAAACCATGTATTTAGTACATATACGGGTCAGTATTTTTCATTATCAGAGTACAAATAATCCAGGTTTGATTTCTGCTATACTTTGATTGAGACATTAATGACAGCATTAAGTTTTAGCTCTTCTGTAACAAGTCTAATTTATTTATATTTTAATTTAGTTTACCAGTACTTTTAATAGCTTCATCATTCTATTTCAATAAGCCACATAGAGATAATCTAAGTTATGAACAGTTTATGGTTACCAGTACATATTGTTTACATGTATTTAATTTTCTTCAATTTTCCACTGAAACACTTGACAACAAAGAGGTTATCATTGGTGTCTACACATAAACCCCACGGACGCTGTAGATCACAGTTATCAATATAACGGAGAAACTATCCGTCCTGATCTAGGATTTGGATACAGTGGTTGTTACAGTCTGCTGTTAGGATCTGACTCTGGCTGTCTGTTGTGATGCCACGCGGATGGAATGATCCCTTGGTAGAAGAGGGAGGACCAGTGTATTTAAATCGATGTATTCCTGCCTGATTTACCACAAGCACTGCTTTGGCTCCATAGTCAGCAACACATATATCCAGGTTCCTGTTTTCACTGATGTGGTATGCAGAGGAATACAGAGGTTTACTTTCACTATCAAACTGAATGGTTTGTTTCTCTGTAGAGCCAGAGTAACGAACAACTTTTGATTGTTTATTATCATCACTGTCCATGGTAACCAGGAGGTCACCAGAGGAGGTATTACAGATATAGTACGGTATCCACCCCTGAAGTCTGATCACTTCTTTTATCTGTTTATTATTCACTATGTTTATAGTTCTTGTACCACGGTCACTATATCTCCACTCATTGTTACTGCTATATCTCATGGTTCATTCCCTGATTTGGTTTTGACTGACCTCAGTAGTTTACCCTGGAGGTTGTAGAGTTTCAAGATTTTTTCTTTCCCAAGTGTTCAGATTTCTTCATCATTAAGACAGGTAACAGTGAATAAATATTTATACCCTGTGTTTATAGTAGTGATGAGCTCCAGCTGCAGTTCATCAAGCAGTGGTTTGACTGTAGGAGAGGATACAGCTTCTGGTGTCTTTATTGTGTAGCCATGTTCTTCTGTTGTAATGGATAATGCTGACGGAGAACCAAACATTTGATGGAGTTGTTCTGTGTTAATCTGTTTATGAGAGAAACTTGGTAATGAAACATTGACTTTAGGAGGTAAACTTCTGAATTCAGCATTTCTGGATTTGTATGCCAAGGTTAGGGAGACATCATTAGAGTCCAGTATTTTCCTCAACTCAGTTATGCTCTGTTTTATATCAGAAGTGTTGTGTTTAATATCATTTTCATGTTTATGAAGAGCAGCCAGGTGTTTGAATTTCATCTCATCAATTTCAGATTTTTGTTTGTCGACAATGATGTTAATTTCTCTGTGAACGTGTTCTCCTTGTTTGGTGACAGCTGTTGTCAGTTTCTCATAATGATTTTCCAAGTTGACTATTTCAGAGTCTACATCTAATTTAATCTCTTTATATGTAGGATAGATTTTATTCTCTAGTTCTTCTAAGGCGTTTTCTAAAGCTTTTGTTTTAGAACTAAGTTTTTGTAGAGCATCAGAAAAATCGTGCCCTTTATGTTTCCCAGAAGAGATGCAGGTACAGTGGCTGGAACGTTATTGTTGACAAACCAATCGTGTAGAATCGTTCGTGTATCGTGAGTGATCGTTCGTGTAACGTGCAAGATCGTTCGTGTATCAGACTCAATCGTGTGCGTTTTTAATCGTGTGAGATCGTGCGTTTAGAATCGTGTAAATTTCGTTTTGTAAGTTTTTATCGGAATGTTATTTGTAAAATAAGCATTTCCCTTGTTTGTTTTTCTTAATTTATTAATCAAAATCCAAATAAAATGAAAAAGCGCAATTTACATAATAGAATGCAGAACGAACTAATTATCGCCCGTAAACAAGCAATATAGTAAATCGTACAATATTAAGTTCTCGTCAAATAGCGCGATCAATATTGTGATAAACCGTACTTAGATCTTTAACGCCTTTTTGAAAAATCTAATTTTAATTATTATTTACTTCTTATTGTGGTCAAGATGATCTTGAAATCAATTCATTGAAAATAAATATATTTTTTTTACAAAGAAATAAACATTTCTCAATGCTTACATAACTAGTTAGTCGACAAATATACATCGACACGGCATGATTTTCGGGAGTTTTGATTATCTGTGTTTATCTCTTGAGCCTATTTGTAATTAATTAATTTTAAATTTCTGCAAATAAAAAAGTTGAATATTTGACAAGTTTATCAGACATTGTATCATTGGAAACATACGGATAAAATTTGTAATTATAATTTAAGTCACTCCATGCTGCCATTTTTTGTTCAATCGTATCCCCCTTTCTGCATATCATGATATCCAATTCAATCAAATTATACGACCCACATACATGTACATCATCAAATAGAACGAACAAAATCCGTTTTTTTTTTATCGGAGAATTACCTTAAAAATTATTTTTTTAAATCTAAATATATAAATATTAAGTCTTGCATATATTTAGTTACAGAAATATCATTTTCCGTTGTTTTTCTTCAAAGTCTATGAAATAATATTGATAATTCTTTGAAATCTTAAATAAATATTTATCCGTATTTCGTTTTGAAAATATTGATTCTTAAATATTTTGAACTATTTTGAGTGAAGAATCGTGCGTTTGCGTTAACAATCGTGTAAGATCGTGACAGGGATGTCACATTTCTCACAGTAAATTTCAAAATGTTTGTGGTTGTAGTTTGGACACTTTGGATAATTAGGTGGAGAAGTTCTGTGTGTGTATGGTACAACATTATGTCTTTGAATGAATTAGAGAGATGTTTTCCAACACAAACTACACAAAGGTTTACATTGCAACGTTCACAGTGACTCTGTAGTGCAGCTGCTTGACACAGGTCACAGAGGAGGATGTCTTGGGCACTGTAACGGGGGTCCATTACCATTTTGGTCAAATATTTAGATACATGTAATTCTGTAACAAAAAGTTAAAGGGGACTTAGATCACTTGATTTAAGGATCTTACTTGTGAAGTTATTTTCACCAAAACAATAGAAGTTTTTGGATGTGTTTGTGAAATTCTGAGACAGTTAAGCAGTTGGTAAATGACAATAGGGAAATATTGATCAGTAAATACAGTAAGGATATGCTCTGTACGTTCTGTTTATATATTTTTAGAAAGAACTTTTGACATTTGCAATTTTTTGTGACTTCTATAATTAGAATAATTTGTTATATGGTTCTTTTCGTGTTTTTGAATCATTGTTTTTTACTGTCATTAATAACAACAACTAGGGTAATGCCTTGTAACATGTAAGATTAACTAAGTATAATCTTGTCTCACCTCTAAACCCAACAAGATCTCCCTGCAGCTGATAATCCTGTACATCACAATTTACTTCCTTATCTTCATTGTAAACATTTACCTGGTTACCATGTCACGTGACTTAAATACCCAATTTATTCATATCTGTCTGTGTAGAGATGAATTAAAATTATAAGTTCAGATTCACAATAAATAGATGGTTATTTTATACCCACAAATTAAGCTTTAGAGCATGTCAGACTCCTCCGTCTGTCTAACTGTATTAGGCATTTATGGTTGGGAAATCATCTTTTTTTAAACTACCCAAATTATTTATTCCAAGCTCTTTAGAATCGATTTATACCATTTAAACTTGTGAATATAGCATTTTCAGATTGATATTTTAGAATAGTTATGACCTATTTGATCAGAATGGGAGGAGTGAAATTCTTGTCTAGGAAAAAAATTGTAACCTCATATCTAAATAACTATATACCTAATCAAAAAGTAGAATGTGACCTGAAATGTGTCTGACCCTGTACTACTGCAAATTCAATTTAGAGTATTAAAGTATGAAGTTATTGATGTCTTGTCATAGCCAGCGTCGGTTTTACGACTTAAAAAAAATGAGTAAAAGTGTGTACCTTAGGCAAACGTTGCATTCAACTCGAAAGTATGCTTTACCCTTATCAAAGGTAATTTGGACATGGTAAAGGTCACAGGTTTTAAAATATAAAAATTAATCTTGCAAAAGTCATTATCTTTATGTTGATGAAAACAGAAGATTGCATTTGATAAAAAGGATCCTTATAAATCGAGGGTATGTAACAAACTTGCACAAGTCATTTGCACCAGGACCAGAATTTTTTAGTCTTTTGTAGGGAAAGATTTGAATATAATGATGGGGTATGATATGACTAAGAAGAAAGGTCACTTAGACAACGTCAATGTCACAGATTTTAGAAAGACATCATAGAAATGTAAAAATTCTATAACAAAGAACTTTCAGAGGACGAAATACCGCCTTTAAGCAATCGCTTAATGGATCCTTAATGGTAGATTACAAGAATTAATTGCATTAAGCCACTATAAAGCTGCATCTTACAGGTGCACAATGTCAAACTTCATTAAGCTACCATTAAGGCACCATTAAGCTAAATGTTTTGACCAAAATAAAAAAAAAATAAAACAGAAAAAAAGAAAATCCTCACTGATCAGTGATTTAATAACGAGATAGAAAATAATTTTTTCAGAAAATTGCATAATGTATTAAGTAAAAAGTATAAAGGTATTATTGTCTAGTTAATTGGGTATGCTAAACAATCAAGGTAGGTTAAATTTTATTTGAGGGTAATTTGTAATTTGTATAACTTTTGAAACCTGCAGCTGTGATACATCTATTATCACACGTTTTCACTCTCAATGAGGTACTTCCATGCCCTACAAACTAGACAATGAGTAGAATTGAAACTAAAATAAAAAAAAGATACCCCGGTATTGTCTGAAATGAAAAAAAAGAAATACAAAAAAAAGTAAATACACCACCCGAATACATATATAGTTATTTTGTATGAAATGGGCGCTTTAAATTGCGAATTGGAAGAATAGTGGCTCATTAAAAGAATAAGAAAATTGATTTACACCTCTTTTTTAAAACCCCTCCCTTGAATGTGTTGTTAATGTAAAATGTGCTAATATTCAATTGAATGTTTGATTTTATTTATTTATGCAGCAGTATATACCTGCACAAATAAAAGGAGCAAAATTTGGCTCTTTTAAAAACCGTTTTTCATTTTTTGGTCGATCTGGGTCTTCTTTTCATGAGTTCGACATCCGTTATCAGTCTATTTGGTAACTCTAATTTTTTAAACCAGTTGTTTACAAAATGGAGAGACGAACCAGAAATACCATAGTTTTTCTATTTCTGTAGAAAGACTGTGTAGAAGTGTGTGAGAGTGCGACTATAAATAATGATTAAAATCCTAATAAAAATATATAATGTCTTGGGTACCTACATTGGATTATCACTGGAATCCAGTCTCATCTGTGTAATATTTTAAGTTAAAATACCGTGAAGTATTTTCTTTTTTTCTTTCTTTTGCTTGGATGTATTGATTTCGTAGAAAATAATTAATCATTAATTAAGTTGGAAAGTGTACATTGTTTTATTTTGCAGTGCGTTCCCATTTGGTTATTTATAGTGGGGACGTTGCCAAATAGATGTAAACATTCATGTACTTGTAAGTACAAAGTTACTGATGAACTGTATCGAATATATGTTTTAAAACTTAAGCACCCTCGATCGTTCTGTTACATTCAGCATTGTCAATGCATTTGAAAAGTAAATATAATAGGTATTTAGTTCCATGTTTCTTTTATATTTCATTAAACGTAACCAGCGTAGAAAGCTAATGATCCAGGCGCCTCTTTATTGAAACAATTATTTACAAGTAAATGCATACGGCGTATCAGCACCTGCATCACCCGTATCATTATCTGCAATACAACTTCATTGATGTCCCAAGACTACTTGTCAGCAATGCGAGTTGGTTTTCCAGTGTACGGTGGATAAGCAGTTGAAGCAAACATCTATGGGCTGTAGTTGACGCCTTTCAGTTTTGACTCAAAAAGGCCGCTGTTAATATGTAAATGATTAAAGTGCATCAGTAAAAGAAGACCCAGAAGAAGTAAGCTGGGCCACCGCAGTCGCTAGAGCGCTTTTGTATGAACCATACTGGTGGAAAAGCTTGTTCCGAGCTTTTCTTTGCTGCCTGAGGGCTTGGCAATCAGCACTTCTCATTTTCCTCTCCTTGACAAAATGGCCGGCAATTTGGACTGGACTGATACTCATTTACCGTCTTCCACCCAGAAGTAAGCTGGGGTACCGAGTTTGTCGCTGCTGTCCCTGGAGAGCTACTTAGTCACCCGATAGAAACGCTTGTTTTGAGCTTGCTTTTTCTATCCGAGTGAAGTAATTACCCGAATCCTTTTGAGCGCCTTTTTCTTTTATCATCAGAGTTGTCGGCAATTTCTCAGGACTGAGACTCATTTACTGCCTTTCAACTTGCGGTAGAGGAATCGACAGTACAAATGTATATTCCTCCACATGTCCAGATCTTTTCATCACTGAGACAGCTAACACTGCATGGTCTATATTCAGTGTCTATCGTAGCGAGGAGATCTGGTTCATCAAGCAGTGGTTTGACTTTAAGATACAGCTTCTTGTGTCTTCATTATGTACCCATGTTCTTCCGTTGTAATGGATAATGCTGACAGAGAACCAAATATTTGATGGAGCTGTTCTGTGTTGATCTGACGAGGACACTTGGTAATGTTACATTGATTTCAGGAAATAAACTTTTGAATTCAGCAATCCTGAATTTGTATGCCAGGGTTAGGGTGACATCATTGAAGTCCAGTATATTCTTCAGAAGAAGAATGCACTGCTTAACATCAGTGGTAATCTGATTGATTTCATTTTCCTGTTTGTTTAGAGCAGCCAGATGTTTAGTTTTCATTTCATCAATTTCATCTTTTCGTTTGAGCTGTTCTGTGTTGATTTGACGAGAAGAGATACTTGGTAATGTTACATTGATTTCAGGAGGTAAAGTTTTGAATTCATCATTCCTAAATTTGTACGCCAAGGTTAGGGAGGCATCATTATAGTGAAGTATTTTCTTCAGATCAAGAATGCACTGTTTTACATCAGTGGTAATCTGTTTGATTTCATTTTCCTGTTTGTTTAGAGCAGCCAGATGTTTAATTTTCATCTCATCAATTTCAGTTTTTCATTTGTTGACGATAATGTTTACTTCTTTCTTCCAATATTCTCCTTGTTTGGTGACAGCCATTGTCAGATTATCATAATGATCTTCCAAATTTTCTCTTTAAGATTTTAAATCTAATGTTACTTCTTCGTAGGTAGGATAATTTTTTCTCCAGTTCCTGTAAGTCACTTTCTAAATCTTTTATTTTAGAACTTTGTTTTTGTGGAAGATCTGCTATAATATGGTTATGATGTTTCTCAAAGTTCACAATGTTTCTGGGTGTGGTTTGGACATTTTGGGTAATTAGGAGTAGAAGTTCTGTGTTTGGATGGTACAACATTGTGTTTTTTTGATACATCAGAGAGATGCTTCCCTACACAGGCCTTACAAAGGTTAATCTTTGTCACAATGACTCAGTAGTGCAGCTGTTTGACATAAGTCACAGAGGGGAATGTCTTGGGCACTGTAACCTGGGTCCATTGCTGGGGTTTTGGTCAAACAATTAGTGGACCCTGCAAATAAAAAAGAAATCTTTTGATCTTTATTTATTAGGAAGAAAATTCCATGCTTACAATTTTGTATTATTCATATCAAAAAGTATAATATGAAGTGGTTCTTTCATATATTTTTATTAAAGCACTTAACTACATTTTGGGGCATTAACGACAACAGTTGTGGTTATATCTTGCAACAATATGTTATGTTTTCTAAATATAATCGTCTTACCTTTCGATCCAACATGGCTCCCTAATATCCTACACATATTAGACTTTACTCTCTTGTCTTTACTCCAAATATTCATCTGGTTACCAGGCTTAGTGATTTTAATATCTTATATATCTTTATTGATCTGCGTATATAAACTGAATTTCTGGGTTGAGATTTACCGTAATATATTTTATCTTCGTAAATTGAGTTTTTGTGGTACATAGGGGTATTACTGGTCTACTTGTCTAGCTGTATGTAGACATTTATTTCGAAGGTTATCGTTTAACAGAACATAATTAATTTTTCAAGATTTGTAGAATTGATTTATACCTGTGAACTTGTTAACGTAATATTTTCTCATCGATCTGTCCAAGTTAATTTATTTAGAAGATTGTGCCCTATAAAATATTTCATCGCAATTAGCTTGAACTTTGAACAGTTAAAGAGGGGTGAATTATTCTCTTGTAAAAGATGTTAATATGATCGATATTTACGCAATTTGAAAAGAAATATAATTTTTAGCTCACCTGAGCCGAAGGATCGTGTGAGCTTTTCTGGTCACATTTTACACAGGTATCTGCATGTCGTCCGTCTGTCCGTCCGTTCGTTCATCTGTCTGTCCGTCTGTAAAATTTTTACATTTTCGACTTCTTCTTTAGAACAACTGGGCCAATTTTGACCATACATGGTACAAAGTATCCTTAGACGAAGGGAAATTTATATTTTTAAAGTGCCCTTCACAAGGTAAGATAATACAAAAAGACAAATATAGGAAGGGGTCATTAAAAAATCTTCTTCTAAAGAAGCACTGGGCCAGAAAAGCTGAAACTTATGTGGAAGCATCCTGGGGTTGTGTAGATTCAAAATTGATTATGGTTTTTCTGATATTGTTGAAAAGAACATGGCGAAATTTGATGAAAATAAGCATGTGGTTGCTCCAGAGGTAGATCATACTGAAGGATTTGACTTAGAACATTTTATCAAGATATTATCTATTTAGTTCTCAACTGAAGATTTCTGAGGATTTTTGCATTCCCTAAAAAAGTTGCATACCATTCCCATTTTCACAACAAGTTGTGTAATTTCATTTCATGAGATAGTTCTGGTTTTGTTCAATTTAAGTCAAGATTGACTAGTTAATGAAAGGTGCATACAACATTCTCTTATTAAGAAATTAAGAAAAAGCCACGCTATATTGTTTCAAATGTAATATACTTCTTAGTTGCCTTGGTAAAACGATCAAGAGCCACTCGTAGGCTATCTTCAATTGTCTCATTTTTTGCACTTAAGCACTCCGCGTTCAGAAGCTTCAACTCTCCACCATATATGATACCAACTGCGTACAGATTGTCCCTGATTCTCGTCAAAACGATAGAACCGCTGTCCCCATTATCGGAAAATCGTTCAAAAGCAACATGCGGTAATATTACCATAACCTCGCCATCAAATAATTCAAAGTCGCTAACTTTCTGAACGAATCCCTCTGTTTTAGATGTACTGGGGTAGTCGCTCCAAACGTAATTACTAGCCTGTCGGTCAGTGTTGAAAAAGGTTGTCCATAAACATGAATCTTTTCGTTCAACCCTTCAGTGGTTTTCAGTAATAATCCAAGTACTGATTTATGCACGTTATCAACTGATCTTCCCATTTCATACATATTTTCATTCGGCCAAATGCAGCGGCCACTCGTTTGGAGAACCTCGAGATGTTGGACTTTTGCAAGACCCCCTTCTTTGAAAAGATGACCAGATGTAATGGCAACCACGTTTGAAAAAGTCTCATCATGATTTTGTTGACTTGAAATTTCCCTAAACATTCCTAAGCTCCCTTGAATCTTTTTTTTCGTCATTTACAATTTCACCACCACATTTGATCCCACACTGAGCATTTAATTCTTCTTTTATCTTCCCATGAAAATGCATTTCTATTGCGTTTTTGAGTTTGTTTTTGAAATTTGGATTCTGGTTACTAGAGAAAATATGTAAAGTTCCATCACAAAGCCTGTATCCAACGACCCCATATTTTCTTTCACTGAATAAAGAAAAAACTGTGTTTAAATATCTATAATAATTAAATTTTATTGTTAACAGATTCGAAGATTTGAAAGGCTGTAAAGAGAAAAATATGCTTCATTTTTTTCTTGCTTGAACGATTACTGAATTTTAAAAAGAATTATAATACCCACACTTTAATCTTTTTCACACACTCTTTTGAAAGTTTTGAGTGAACGAGGGATTTCCTTGCAAAAAAATTCTCTTTAAGTTCTTCCAGTTGTTTGAAAAATCCATAGTTTTTGCTTAAAAAAAACGATGTGATATTGTCAATTGTCTTCTCTAATTTCAAGTAGCTATAGCATTTATCATAAATTATTTATCTGTCACCGTTCACCCGAAGGACATGTGATGCTTGATATTTGGCTTTCCTACCGATCAACATGATTTTCTTTTCAATATCAAAATCCGAATCAAAAATGAAAAACAGCATTGATCTGTCAATGTCCTTCACCAAGGAGTTTAAAGAATCAAAAGAGATCTAAAAATAAACCAAAAATTTATAATTTTTGAGGATCAATTTACAAAATAATGAAAGTCATTTATTCACAGAAATAGTCTTTACCTTATCTTCCCAAAACGAATATCCAAGATAACACACAAAAACATTCTTTATCGAAAAACTCTTCGTCTAAAATAATAATTTTGTTCCCGCTATTAGAAAATAATTTGATTAAAAAGAGACATACTTTGAAATTACGTAAAAGCAGGTCCTACATGGTTTATACTAGATTGCTTTGGTTGAAAATTGGAAGAATTCCAGGCACAATTTCTTGACATTTTGTTTGTCATCAGTGATGAAATATATACCATCTTTTAATTCAGGAACCATCTTTAGCGCTTCCCATTCTTTCCTTTTGAAATACTGCACCTCCGAGGAAAATCGTTTATAAAGGTTCAATTCCGGCACCCCGAATTCAAAGGTGACATAAAAAGGATACAGGATATGCGAAGTTTCCTTAGCCCTTGTTGGACTGTAAAATTATATTCTATCGCTTCATTAAATAATAAAAAACATTTAAGAAAAAGTTGTATAAAATTAAAACCTTTTATGAATGTTTTCAACAAAAATCATATTTTAATCATTTTCGTAATGGAATGTCCATGTGGATTTTAAATCGTTTTTGCATACATGTACCTGCTAACACGGGCCCGTGTCCATGGTACTTGAGCAGCCAAATGGAAGTCTAAAAAGTTTTCAACTTAACATAACCAACCAGGACTATGATCAGCCGCAGAACTTTAGCTCTATGCTTGTTAAAATTCTGACAGATGGGGCAGAGAACTACAGATCCAAACGTTGTAAAAAAGTGTTGATTTACGCTCAGTTCAGGTACATGTATTATTTGAATAAATGTATGCTTTCCTGTGCTTTTAGAATGATATCCGATAATTATTCATATAATGTACTCTTACAATTGATACTTATTTACCATTCTACGACCCGATGCAGTCCTTTATGGCAATAGAAAGTCGTTTTAAAGATTCCAATTTCGACGTCTGTTACTACAAACAACCTTTGGGAAATTGTTAAGGTTTTTTCAACGCTTGGATTTATAGCTCTATCCTTTGTCTAAATTTTCTCAAGTAGGAAGCTACAGTTCTGAAGCTAAACTATGGCATATCCTTTGTACCTACGAAGTTAAGAGATCTTTAACTTTAATTACTAAATTATTCACTTATTTAACGGTTGAATGATTCAATTATTCAATTACCGGAAGTTGGTTTTTAGCTTTCTTAACAGAAAAAAAACTTGCATTTTTAATAAAATTTTTGACAACGTAACGTCATAATTTGAATTTTTTTTTTTGAAATGGACTTAACTCATATCCACTCAGTGCTGAATTGTATTTCAGCTGTTTTTTTTAAATTCATCTCACCAATATTCATTCAAAAGTTGATGAAATAAATTTTCCAACAGACTAGAAGCTTTCTAGGATGCCTATCAGAGGCCTATTAACATGATTAAAGGACAGGGAGAGACAATATATATGATAAATGACACGGTATTCCAGAAAGCCTAAAGACTTTAAAAGAAGCGGACATTTATTTTGTGAAATAGAGACTCTAAGTGTTGCAAACTTCTGAGAAAAGTGTCTGATAGATATAGATAAATATAGCTTAATAAAATCCCAATCCAAATAAAACAACATGTTAGATCCTCTCGCATACTCGCTACACAACATCTAACAACATCCCATAGAAGGTCATGTCAGATGTCAAATACAGAACAACTCTAGACTTATTCGTTCCAATATATGAAATACAATAATTTAGCAGTTAACTATTTGATTGGTTAATAGAATTTGACCTCTGACGTGACACTCTACAGGATGTTGTTAGATTTAGGTAGTATCTAACATTTAATATTAATTGGATTGACAAAGTCCCTAATGCTGTTCTAGTACAAGCCTTTGTTTGATTAATTTCACATTTTAAGCATTTTTTTCAGAGTTATTTAAAATGAAATCTAAAAATTTATCAAGTGTAAAATATCATTAGTTTATTAAAGTTGCCTCTTTTAAACACTTGACTAGGGATAATGAAATAAACAAACTTGAATTTTTTTAAATGTACCTGAATATGTATGTTTAGATTTGTTCCTGATTTTCAGAGTAAATTAAGGATTTTTCTTTCATTCTACTTGTTCATCAAAATATTTTTTTTTATTTGAATAACAACTAGAGGCCCATAGACCTAATAGGTATCATGTAACAACTTTCACTCAATTGAATTTGGTTCGTGTTTTAAACAACAAGAAATCTGTGAGCCAATGCTCACTAGTAATACCCCCGCTCTGATGTAAATAAGCACTATCATGTTAAAATACACAAGTTCAATTACAGGCAGATGCACAGAAAAATATGAAGTTGACATCAGATTCATATCAAAATAAATACCACCATATGGCATACCTCAACAAAGAGTGTAATAAAATTTCAAGCATCCGCTATAAATAGCTAATGAGAAAACTGCGACAAAGATTTGTAATGTATGAAACGGACAGATGCACAGGCAAACAGGATATTGATATCCAAGATGAGCAAAAATATATCCCACCATATGGCATGCCTCAGAGAAGATTGTGTTAAAATTTCAAACATCTATAATGAGTAGTTGCTGAGAAAACTGCGACAAAAATTTGTTATGTATGAAATGGACAGACGCACAGACAAACAGGAAGTTGACATCGGATTTGAACGAAAATGTATCCCACCATATGACATTCCTCAGAGAAGATTGTGTTAAAATTTCAAGCATCTATGATGAGTAGTTGCTGAGAAAACTGTGACAAAAATTTGTTATGTATGAAATGGACAGACGCACTGACAAACAGGAAGTTGGCATCGGATTTGAAGGAAAATGTATCCCACTATATGGCATGCGTCAGAGAAGATTGTGTTAAAATTTCAAGCATCTACGATGAGTAGTTGCTGAGAAATCTGCGACGAAAATTTGTTTCGGACGGACAGACAGCTACAGACAGACAGACAGACAGACAGCTAGACAGACAGACAGAAGGACAGACAGACGGACACACAAGGGTAAAACAGTATACCCCCCTCTCTTTCGGAGCGGGGGTATAAAAAGCCATGAAATTCCCGATTTTGAAAGATGAAGTTGGCATCGGATTTGAAGGAAAATGTATCCCACCATATGGCATGCGTCAGAGAAGATTGTGTTAAAATTTCAAGCATCTACGATGAGTAGTTGCTGAGAAATCTGCGACGAAAATTTGTTTCGGACGGACAGACAGCTACAGACAGACAGACGGACAGCTAGACAGACAGACGGAAGGACAGACAGACGGACACACAAGGGTAAAACAGTATACCCCCCTCTCCTTCGGAGCGGGGGTATAAAAAGCCATGAAATTCCCGATTTTGAAAGATGCACCATTGTTTATCATAATTATACACTTAGCATGCTTACTTTGGTTACTCAATATCCAGAGGTGGATCAGAGTAATAAAGATAAAATGCAATTCCATCTTAAAACCACCAGTTGTGTACCCCACCCCACAGGAACCACTAACCCTGAGGCCACACATTTCAAAATTTTCTAAATGTTATCTGAAGTTTTATTTCATCATAAATGGTTGATTAATTCCAAAGAGCTATATGGACCAACCCTAGACCTAGAACCCCTGACCTTAGAGCCATGAATTTCATAATTATGGTAGATGACTCAGTGCTCATTACAATCATGCCAACAGTTTGACTGCTTGATGTCCAGGAGTAAAGAAGAGGAGGGGGGTATCATAAAATGTACAAATTTTGTTCCCCTTCACCCGTAGATGCTTTGTACCAAAATTGGTTGAAATTGGTTGAGCGGTTGCAAGGAAGAAGCTGAAAATGTTCAAATGTTAACACACGAGAGACAGAAACAGATAGTAATAGGTCACCTGAGTTTACTAAGGTTTACTCATACGTAAACATGCAAGATAAATACAATGGTACAAAATGCATGCGGCCGTTTTAACAGCAATTAATTATACGTATTACAACCTAAGCTGAGAATGATTTACAAGGCGCTTTTTCAAAATAATTATAACTGTACAATGGTCAATTTGAATTTTTGGAACGCGCCGTTTTGACCCAACTTTATTCTTACGATTGCAGACAATAAAGAAAAAAAAAAGGTGCTCTGAACTGTAAGAAATAACTACCTGTATCTAATCTGTCGTTTGAGGTGCCTTTCTTCTGTGTAGAGTCCAAAGATCTCATCTCTGTTGTTTTTCTTGAGCAAGTTCTTGGTGTTTTCTTCGCCATTTTGTCCCTCTTTCTTCTACTAAAAATCTAACCAATGAGAGAGAAGCATTCTATCGCGATACGCCACCTAGTGATTGAATGTCATTCTCTACGGAAAATTCACCTTAAGTAGTTTTTGCATTTCACTTTTGGCAATATTTTTTTTACGTTTTTAATTGCAGACGTCCTTGCATTTATGACAACAGAATGAACAGTTTTAAATGCTAAAATAAAATAAATCATGGAGTCGAAGTGGGGTATAAAACTGTGTAAAAAAAAAATTATACAAGTCAACAAAGTGATGCTGATGGCATTATTATCCACATACAAGAGCGATTTTACCCCCCCCCCCCCTTCTAGTAAGCGATACGAATTATAGCTGGTTAAAACTTTGTCACAAGTCTGCAAATTTATGTTTATATGTTTTTTAAAATCTTTTAATAGATAAATTAACAAAGTACATGTAAGTTTATAATCATTGTAATATAGTGAATTATATAATGAATAATTTTGGACTTCGTAACTTAAATAAAACGAAGAAAAATTACAAACTATATTAGAATGTGTTGTATGAGTCTCTCTCTCTCTCTCTCTCTCTCTCTCTCTCTCTCTCTCTCTCTCTCTCTCTCTCTCTCTCTCTCTCTCTCTCTCTCTCTCTCTCTCTCTCTCTCTCTCTCTCTCTCTCTCTCTGGTATTGCTTTTTATACCTTTGTGAAACTCAAAAGCAAAATTGGGGTTATAAGAATTATTAATCAATTGTTCAAAATTTCCATCCCAGAAAATATCTACATGTCCAATTAAGTTTATATGTTAACTAAGAATTTCCTGTCACAGGTTAAAAATTGAAGTGGCCAGATTTACCAATATTTCTCGAGAAGATAGATGATGTAGATGTAATTCCAAGAGTATAAATGATAATCAAAATTCATTTTTTATAACACTGTCATGTAAAAAAGATGATCATCAAAAAAAAAAAAAAAAAAAAAATCATTCCATTAATGGTAAATAGCGCTACTTCTCAGCATTAGATGATGAACAAAAAATTATTGGTTATTACTCAATACAGAAGATACGGAAACTCTTAATTTTGCGGGCAAATTAATAAATGATATCATGTAATAGTAGTCATAGTCCTTTACACATGTCATGTATATTGTTGTTTACTAAATGTATTTATCTTTTTTTTTTATCTTTTCCTTATTATTGTAATAACCTCACACTTTTCTGTTTTGGACTATAAATTAGAAATAAAAGGTTGTCTTATTGTGTACTTAGAAATAACCTACAGAAAAAAGTTATGAAATAAAATTCATAGACTTTGTTTTCATTAGGTTGCGTGTCATCGATCTCTAAATATTTTCAATATTTGAAGTTTACAATGATGGCAAACAAGGAATACCATTAATTGTCGGTTTTTTGTGATTGCCGATTTCTTTGTGGAGAAATTGTAAAATAATATTGAAATTTTTGAAATAGTCTATTGAACTAGCAAATATTCTTCTTACCTGTAGATTAGTTTTATTATTTATTAGATTGATCTATAGATAAATATCTGAGAGGTTTTTTCCTTTTTTTTTCTTTTAATCACCAACACATAATAAACTTAATAGCTTATATGAAACATTTTATATAATATATTTTATAGAACAATCTTATTTGTTTGATTTTAGGAGAAGTTTTATATATAAAGTGTGTGTGGGATTTTTTTTTTAAAGTTTTTAAAATTTGAATGTTCAGACACCTTGGTGTGATTCACTGGGTGAAAAGTACAGTTTCCGCAAAACTGAAACTATATGGAAAACTTGGCGTTGAAGTTTCCTGTATGGTTTCCGCAATGCGAAAACTATATAATAGTTTCAGCAAGTTTCTGTAGGGTTTCCGTATGCTGAAACTATTAGGTTTGTTTCCAAATAGTTTCCGCAAAACGGAAACCAATGTAAAATTTAATGAAATGTCAATTTAACGATACTTTTTAGTTTCAGTAGGTTTCAGTTTCCGGAAACTATTGATTTCGATTCCATATGGTTTCCGCATGCTGAAACTGAACTGAAACTTTTTCTTTTCTTTTTTTCAAATAGGTATAAAAAATCAACTCAATTAATGATTTTTTACTATTGATTTCGATTCCATGTGGTTTCCGCATGCTGAAACCGAACTGAAACTTTTATTATTATTTTTTTTTCAAAAGGGTAGAAAAATCAATTCATATTATCTTTTTACTATTGATTTCGATTCTGTATGGTTTTCGCATGCCGAAACCGAACTGAAACTGTTTTTTATTATTTTTTTTCAAAAGGGTAGAAAAATCAACTCATATCATATTTCTATTTACATAAACATTTTAAAAAAGGTTTTATTCTTAAATATCTACTAGTTCATATTAAGATTTTGAGATGTGCTCTGTGTAAACTTACACATACCGATATTGATATCAATGATAAGCACTTTATACAAGATCCATGCTTCATATTAATTTATTTCATATTGTGCTGGAATTAAAAAATATATCAATTTAAAACAAAATCGATTCCTCTCACCGGGATTTTCTACATTACCCAACTCGAGACTCCCCCTCAGGAATTAATTCTTTTGATAACATACATTATTTTCACAAAATATTACTTCCGTATGAGAACAAATCAATGGTTATATATGGAGGTTCCTCTGTCTACAATTACATTTAATGTTAATTTGTTTAAAAAAGAAAATTAGTGTGTCTTCATGGTGCATTTCTTTACCATTTAGTGTTCGACATAGATATACAGTGCAATAGTTACTAGTTGTTTTATAATTACATTGATTTAATATCTACATGTATGTACATGTATTTTTATTTCCGTTCTCATGAATACATTTTATTCGTTTAACAGGCGTTAATCTTTTTCGAAAGCCGCGGGTAAATATTGCAAGAAAACATGTCCTGAACATTTGATGCCATGGTTCTTAAGATCTGCAGCATATTATGTCAATCTAATTAAAACTAAATCGTCTCATTTGTTACCCGAATGCTTATTCGCACGAGGAAGACTTATTAATGTAAAAAGTCTGTTTTTGTGAAACAATACCCTGGGAGCGAATGGAAAATCTCATTTTAATTAGATTGAATATTATGTGTAGACTTTTTTATTTATTTATTTATTTTTTCAAATATTTTGCTTTCGTGATGTTAAATTAATGCAATATTACTGAAAAAACCCATACTTTTTAGTAATATGTTCAATTATATTCGTATTGAGATGTATAATGTGCTGAATTTGTGATTTAGAAAACCCCCCTTTTTTTGGACAAAAGTAGTATGTAAGTTGATCAAATTTTCAATCCTTTTCTTTGAACCCCACTCGCGGGCACCTGTCCTCATGTGCCACAGGTGGGGAGACACGTGTCGCGAAGACACCTGCTACCATGTTGGTGTATTTTTTGTATATTCTATGTGGATTGAGAGGTTTTTCTACCTTAGAGGAACAATGGGCTGTGACCAGGCGTAATATATACATGCAGTACATGGTATACACAGTATAGTCACTAGTAATGACCCCAAGGTGTCTGAAAATTCAAATTGTAAAAATAAAAATAAAAATAAAAAAATCCCCCACACACTATATACATGTATATAAAACTTCACCTAAAATCAAACAAATAAGATTGTTTTATAAAATATTTTATATAAAATGTTTCATATAAGCTAATAAGTTTATTATGTGTTGGTGATTAAAAGAAAAAAAAAACCTCTCAGATATTTATCTATAGATCAATCTAATAAATGATAAAACTAATGTACAGTTAAGGAGAATATTTGCTAGTTCAATAGACTATTTCAAAAATTTCAATATTATTTTACAATTTCTCCACAAAGAAATCGGCAATCACAAAAAAATCGACAATTAATGGTATATAATTCCTTGTTTGCCACCATTGTAAACTTCAAATATTGAAAATATTAAGAGATCGATGACCTAATGAAAACAAAGTCTATGAATTTTATTTCATAAATTTTTCTGTGGGTTATTTTTAAGTACACAATAAAACAACGTTTTATTTCTAATTTAGTCCAAAACAGAAAAGTGTGATGTTATTACAATAATAATGAAAAGATAAAAAAAAAAGATAAATGCATTTAGTAAACAACAATATACATGACATGTGTAAAGGACTGTGGCTATACTATTACAGGATATCATTTATAAATTTGCCCGCAAAATTAAGAGTTTCCGTATCTTCTGTATTGAGTAATAACCAATAATTTTTTGTTCATCATCTAATGCTGAGAAGTAGCGCTATTTACTATTAATGGAATGAATTTTTTTTTTCTTTGATGATCATCTTTTTTACATGACAGTGTTATAAAAAATGAATTTTGATTATCATTTATACTGATGGAATTACATCTACATAATCGATCTTCTCGAGAAATATTGGTAAATCTGGCCACTTCAATTTTTAACCTGTGACAGGAAATTCTTAGTTAACATATAGACTTAATTGTACATGTTGATATTTTCTGAGATGGAATTTTTTTAACAATTGATTAATAATTATTCTTATAACCCCAATTTTGCTTTTGAGTTTCACAAAGGTATAAAAAGCAATACCAGAGAGAGAGAGAGAGACTCATACAACACATTCTAATATAGTTTGTAATTTTTTTTCTTCTTTTTATTTAAGTTACGAAGGTCAAAATTAATCTTTATATAATTCACAATGACTAACAATGATTATAAACTTACATGTACTTTGTTAGTTTATCTATTCTATTTTAGGATACAAATAAAAATGTATCCCGTAGATTAAGATTTAAAAAAAAAATTCGCTCTTGTATGTGGATGATATGCCATCAGCATAACTTTGTTGACTTGCATACTTTTTTTTACACAATAATCTAAGTACATGTGTATATTTATGATTTTCAATCTATTTGTAAAATTCTGGACAGTCTGTTTCAACAAATACCATCATCATCATCATAATGATAATCATGATAATAAGGGACTTAAAATACGGTTTTATACCCCACTTCGATTCCATGATCAATTTTATTTTAACATTTAAAACTGTTCATTCTGTTGTCATAAATGCAAGGACGTCTACAATTAAAACGTAGAAAAAATATTGCCAAAAGAGAAATGCAAAAACTAAGGTGAATTTTCCGTAGAGACTGACATTCAATCACTAGGTGGCGTATCGCGATAGAATGCTTCTCTCTCATTGGTTAGATTTTTAGTAGAAGAAAGAGGGACAAAATGGCGAAGAAAACACCAAGAACTTGCTCAAGAAAAACAACAGAGATGAGAAGATCTTTTGACTCTACACAGAAGAAAGGCACCTCAAACGACAGATTAGGTACAGGTAGTTATTTCTTACAGTTCAGAGCACCTTTATTTTTGTTTTTATTGTCTGCTATCGTAAGAATAAAGTTGGGTCAAAACGGCGCGTTCCAAAAATTCAAATTGAACATTGTACAATTATAATTATTTTGAAAAAGCGCCTTGTAAATTATTCTCAGCTTAGGTTGTAATGCGTATGATTAATTGCTGTTAAAACGACCGCATGCATTTTGTACCATTGTATTTATCTTGCATGTTTTCGTATGATTATTAGAATATGTTTTTCTGCATCGTCCCCATCATGTAATAAAAAAATACAACGTGTTGTAGCATTCCGGAATTTTAAATGTAGGTTGGTTTTAGAGGATAATATCGATATGAACTTGTATCCGGTGTTTACTTTTTCGGAAAATCGAAAGATTTGCCCCCATGCTTATGTTCTTTCAGAAAAGGTGAGGATTGTTGTTCATTATAACTGCTGGATGTGTTCATTGTTATTCGCAGGAGTAGTTTCTTGAATCGTACATTTATTTTTTGCTGAATTGTTCTTATTATTGATGGAAGACAGGGTTTAAACTTAACAGGTTGGGCACAGCCTACCAAATGGTACTTTATCCCCCGTTTGGTAGATAATCTACCATATCGGTAACGAATTTTACTAACCAAATGGGGGACTTTTATATTCTATTGCAATTTTTATTAAAATAAAACAAAAGCGCATTTATTCAGGCAATGGGGGATTTTAGTGAACATATTCCTCGTACAATTAACATAAATCGGTCGAATTTCTACGTGTAATTTCTGCGTAACTTCGCAAAAACAATACCCGTAGTTGTCTGTAACAGCCGAACTTCTTGATCAAACGATCAAAAAAAATCTTTACTGTGTCTTGTTGGATAAAAATCCAATTTTATACAGTGATTTAACTCTTGATGAGTTAACTTTCAATCTCTTTTTGGATCTTCGTCAATGTTTATCTCCATAAAATCCTGTTAAACACGAGCTCCTCATGCCTTACCGGTATGGTGGGCACTTCCTGCTATAAAGTTAATTTTTTCCAGAGTTGTACGTAATATTTGTTGTTATTTTTCTTTTAGGATGAAGTTGCAGATTCCATGCGATCTTTTGGGGTTTAATATCTATAATACTGGTGAATTTAATAAATTCGAAAAATAATATTAATAAAAGATGTACAAAATGACTTTTGCCATTATTCTTGTTTTTGTTCCAATAACATCGTTTTAAAACAATAATTATGTCATACTCCAACTGCATTTACTATTTCTATGAAGAACAAAGCCATTGTGTTCAAAATAAAAAGAAATAAAGGCAAAACTTATCTTTTCTTCTGATTTCCTAGTTGAAAATTAACACAAATGTGCCTCCGTAGTTAAATCCGACTTTTCATCAGGTTTTAAAAAGATCATCGTTTTGATTGGTTTGCACTAATTGACTGGTTGCCCGGATAATCGAAATAGAAAGTAAAGGACATGATTGATAGGTGCAGCATCGTTTTCTTTTAAAGTAAAAAACGGAGAAACATTGCACTTGTTTACATAAGCTACATTTTTTGTTAATTTTTGAACGACTCCGCGCAAAAAATTGCACATAGAAATTTTGATTTTTTTCACCCAGAACACCGATAAATATCTATATTTTATTCCACATGGTTTAAAATTATGCGAAATTCCACTCCACTCTATGGAATTATACACAACCAATTTTGTCCCCCATTTGGTTAGTAAAATTCGTTACGATATGGTAGATTATCTACCAAACGGGAGAAAAAGTACTATTTGGTAGGCTGTGCCCAACCTGCTTAACGCTCGCCCACTCGCAAATTGCGAGTAAAAATTGGTGTGGGCTCATAAAAATCGTAAGTTGCTCGCCCACGTGGCGAATAAAAATTCTGCAGGGGGCCGAATTCATTCCCAGTCCCCTTACTGAAAAACAGACATTTTATGCAGGTTTTTGATTTAAAACTACAGAAAAATGAAATAAATCACAGCAGTATGGTCCTATTGTTCGTAAATATCCTTCATCTTTTCCATTTAAAGTACTACACGATTTTTGAAATTCCCTAAAACGATCGTTTTTTTCCTAATCCGAATTTCCTCCAACCCTCTGTAAATGGTTGATACGTGAGAGATATACAATTTTATAAACTCCCAACTAATCAGTCATATGAATAGTAAGTGTTTTCACCTATTTCAGATATGTTGTAGCTAAAATATTTAACCT